>JASXTE010000008.1:905000-1222500 GCA_030280995.1 Hemileia vastatrix | reverse complement strand
TACATAAAAATGTGATAAACTTTCAATAGAATATAATAATTTTATGTTTTCTTTAAATGTATATACAATTTATATAATAATAAAATTAATATAACATTTTATTTTAATTAAAAATATTACTATATAAGTTTATTTTAATATAATATTTAATTTGTATATATACTTTAAATACAATTTGTCTCTTATTGTAATTTGACATAAGATTCTACTTGACTCTCAGTATATCCTGGCTGATAGTATATGTGTGTAATTCTTAAAATAAAAGACCAAATAAGAAAATAAAATAAAAGGACTCCAAAAATTAATGTCTAATTAAGGAGGATCAACAGTAGAAATTGAGACAATAATTATAACAATTTCCCTGTGAAATTCCCATTTAAAAATAACCAATATAGCCTAAGAAACCAATGAGAAACCCAAAAGAGGATGTGAAATGTGGGGTAACTGAATGCAAAGTCTTGGAAGATTCTTGCACAGGTAAATTGTCAGCCAGGCTGTCCCAGGAGCCCAGTAAATAAACATACAATTTATTAGAGTTAAATAAAGACATAATAATTACAGAGTATGCATTTAAAATTAATATTATATTACATAATAAATTTATATTAATACTTTATTTATATAAATAAAGTAAATATTATTTTAATTTTATTATAAAATAATTTAAAAGCATTTAATTCCATAACAAAGGGCACATTGTTTATTTAATAATTATAAATTAATTAATTAAAAACTTATAAGATAATTATATTCAAGTGTTTATCTTATATTGTAATTACTTTAATTAATTAAATTTAATTATTAAAATATACCTTTTCATATACTATTATCCATAATTATTGCCGCTGTTTTTTGGACCCTTAATTGTGTCAATAAAAAAATTAAATTATAATACTTATTTTAAAAAATAGTATTAAATTTCTCAACTTAATTTAGTAATAAATTAATTACTTGTTTCATTTAAATTAATTATTTAATTACATAGTTGGAACAATTAATTAATTTCTTTATACTAAATTGAAATTGATTACATATTTTGTTGCGTCAAAATATTTTTTCTTGTTTCACTTAAAAATCCTTAAATCAGACTTTACCATCTGTTTTGAATTATTTTTCTCATAGTTCCTATGTCCCAGGCTTGTTTAGTTATTCACTATTTTTACTTACTGATTTGGGAATTAATTGTGGGAAAATTTGATTCTTATTTGGGGTTTTAATTATTTGTTTCATATTTTTCTCTACATTGTTATGTTTCACTTATTCTTTTATATTCTTGTTTCATCTTATTATGATTCTTGTATTTACAAATATAGTGGCGCTTCAGAGGACCCATTGCCTATAAAAGGGCCTTGGATAATCCCCTGTAGCCTCATCACTTACTATACAAACATAATCTGAACCAATTGTCAATATAATACGTTTATTTATTATTTTTATTAGTATTAAAATTCTAATTAAAATTTTATATAACTATTCAAAGGTTGCCTTTAGTCTGATAGTAATTATAAGTGTTATCCGCGCAGAACCCTTACATCAAATAATTTTGTTATTAAGTAAAACCTCATTTTTGTGTCATCTCTCAAGTAAACTCGTCGTTGTCTCACTCTAAATAAATTATTATTTTATTTCCTTTATTTCCTATAAACTGTTTGTGCCTATTTCCCTTTCTTCCTCCATTTTTTCCCCCTTTTCCCACCTTCTTCTAGACAACTGGCCGACATAAATCCTTGACCAAATAGGTGAGTTTAAGCCTGGTTGTGGAATCTGGGCTGTAGTCTTGGGTTTATTAATGAAATTTGTGCATATAATCAGGTCAATACACTAATAATGCAATTAGGACACTAAATAAGCACCTCTTGCTTATTTTAGTGTGATTACACACATTGAGAATACACTGTGGGTGCAATTAAGTGTGAAACGACTCTTTTTCTTAAGAATGAAGCTATGCATGTGGGATAAATGCAGGCAGAAAAAGGCCAGTACACATAAGCCATTTTTAGAATAAAAATTATTAATTTTTAGAAGTGTTATTTTAAGAAACTTAAGTAGCTAAACCAATTGCTCTAAGTAAGGCAAATTGATCTTTTAAAGCACAATCTTAATATTATTAAATTAATAGCACATATATCCAGCTTTTAAGTGACTTAAACACATTTATCAATTATTTCACTATAATAATGAAAAAAAATAACTTTAAAACTTCTTAAAAATTATTTAAATTTAATTCTAAGGTACTTAAGATTACCGTAACATTTTACAACTTAGTATTAAGTACATAAGACCTATAAAATGTGGATATCTGTCAGTATGTTTAGTATATAAGTATGATATAATAGTATTTATTTATGGTCCTACTACTTATTGATAAATGATTTAGTGATTAAACCTCAGGGGAAGACTAATAAAATAGTTATACTCAAATAAAACTCACAATACTTGGATTTAAATGTGTGCTTAGTGGTGGAAAATAGCTAAATAGAATATAGTTATAGCTTATATAATGATAATATCAACTTATAAAAGGCTTTATAATATATTTCTAAATTTTAATAATTGTATTGAAGTGTTAGATTGAATTGTAGTAAGTGATTGATGATAAATAACTATCAAAATCCCTCCTTACTTATACCCAAATCCCCTGTAGTGCACAGACCTTCAATCCAGATGATGTCACTGCTATCCCCGGCAATTACAGCATTGTGAGGGCCCATCACCTCCCCATGGCGTCCACTTCAAGCATATTCAACACCCAGTCCTCCAGTAAGGACCCTCCATCACAATTAATGATAACACAGACCCAAAACATAATTAGAAAATCCAGATAAAAGTGGATACCATAAAGAAACAGGTAAAATAAGTAATCCAAAAGAGATTTAATGAAACCCAAAGCATATAAAAGAAACAAATGAAATTTACAAGCCCCCAATAACATCCCCAAGCATCCACATTAACCCAGAAATGACCTCCCAACCCATAAATCCGTGAATATCCATCCAAGGAAGCAGATTAAGCTGTCCAAACTGAGTGTATGCGCCTGATATAGATGTCTATGCTTCTGTAGGCATTGTGAATCCACTGATTTCGTCCATATGACCTAAAATAAGCAGAAAAACAAAGGTTATAGGCTATTAAGAGGCTAAAACCCACTTATAGACCTAAATATACATAATATACTGCATATTTCACTGAATATGAGCTTTATGTATACATTTAAGCTTATGTATGTCAATAATTACTTAATATCACTTAAGATAAGTATATTATGACTTCATTAACACCCTAATAAGTATTATTATGCTATGGATAAGCTATTTAAACTACTATAAGTTATATAATAGTGTAATAATTATATATATATGTATTATAATCATATATATAATTGTTTTAACCTTATTTTTAAGATATAAGCTTAATGTACTTAAGGTTATCTTATTTTAAGAATAAGAAATACTCAGTCCTAGGGATATCTAGTCTGACAATATCTGTGTGTATTTCATGTATTCTAATGGCATATACTGCAGTATATGACTTATTTTACTTATGTGTACATATTGTATATACTTAATTATTGTCCCCATGTGTAATATATGTTTCTAGCATAATTTATGTGCTTATTTTACTCAGTCATGGAAATATACAGGATAACAAAATATCCCAAAGTGTCAATATTCTTTCCATTCACATTCTTACCACATTGATGCAAGAACTTTCTAACTCCCCAGTCTTTTTTTAAATAACAGGAATTTTTAAAATAAGCAAGAGATCAATACATAGTGAGACATGAAAATAAGGGATAATGGAACAGGTTTAACATTAATTTGGGACATGATCCTTATATATATGAATGTTTTTAAAAACATTCAGGGAAGATCTTTGCTATCTTTTTTTATTTTTTTATTTTTAATATTTCTTTAAATTTTACCATTTTTTGCTGCTCCTGAATTCCAAAAAAAAAAAAGAAAAGAAAAGAAAAGAAAAAGAAAAAGAAAAAGAAAAAGAAAAGAAAAAGAAAAGAAAAAGAAAAGAAAAAGAAAAGAAAAAGAAAAGAAAAAGAAAAGAAAAAGAAAAGAAAGAAAAGAAAGAAAAGAAAGAAAAGAAAGAAAAGAAAGAAAAGAAAGAAAAGAAAGAAAAGAAAGAAAAGAAAGAAAAGAAAGAAAAGAAAGAAAAGAAAGAAAAGAAAGAAAAGAAAGAAAAGAAAGAAAAGAAAGAAAAGAAAGAAAAGAAAGAAAAGAAAAAAAGAAAAAAAATTATTAGGGGGGTTATATCAAAATACTTAGTTTCACCATGAGGGATCCACCCCTTCTTTCTTTTTTTATCTTTATCTTTTTTCTTTTACCCATATCTGAGATGATGAATGGTGAAAAAAATTTTATCAACCAGCTCAGGGTCTCATAGATCAGGAAATTGAAATAGGCCATTTAGTTCATTCTAATATCCCCCCTTCCCCCTAAATTTTCAGCCATCATAGTGAAGACAACACACACACACACACACACAAAAAAAAGATTAAAAACAAAATTTCATACATCTCACATCAAATCACTCATTTAATGTCAAAAAAAAAAAGTTGGAAAAAAATAGAAAATAATGGGGGTATTTTATTCTTTATCCATTATTAATGTAATGGCAGATTGGATTACTTTGAAAATTCAAAGTTAGAAAATCAATACATAGATATCAATAATAAACTTTTGCCAAGTAAGCACTTAATTTATGTTCTATTTTAAATCCATAATGGAACCAAAACATTTGTATTTCAAAACTGAAATGAAATGTTGCTTTGATTCAAATCACTCCTTCTTTTCAAGAAAATTTGGTTACATTATATCAAAAATAACCCACTTATATCAAAAATTAGAAGTTGGTGTTTAATCACTGATTTGTATTGAATCCAGCACATAAATTAAGTGCTTATAGGCTAAGTTTTACACCTTTTAATAAAGTTAAATATGAACAGTGGGTGGAAACAAGTAATGGATAATATTTTGAGTAATTTTACATTTTACTTGCATTTCAGTATTTTCTTCCTTAAAAATCATCAAAGATATTGCTTCAATATACAGGTTTTTTTTGTTTCCTTATCTTCTTATCTCTCTTCAAATAAGTTTAAATTGTAGATTTATTTGAAAATTTGACTTGTTTTGTCCTGAAAGTAAATTCTTACTTTTTTACTAGTTTGGCTTTAATATGACCAAGTGTCCAGTACAAAAACCATCTCTCACAATCAGATTGAGGGGTCAAGTTGTTCTTCTGGCTTCATGGCTGAATAAATTAGGACAAGTTGTCCATCATTTTAAGTTTCCTTACTTAAACTATAGACACAATCCTTGATGTTTTGGTTCTGCTTTCTAAAAAAATCCTGCCACTCTAAAAATAAAGACAGTGAAATCATGTATTGTAAGTGCAGTTATATGTGTAGAGAAGGAAAAAGTGGAATGATTTAGAGATATTATAAAGAAAGAGGTAAATGTATTTATAAACAAGTAATCTATCTGTTGGTTATATCTATTCTCAGTAAGTGCTAGTATTCTCATTCACTCCCTCTCTGAAGCATTCTATCTAATACTATCCTTACTGTAGCAATAAAATAACTTTGCAGTGCTACTTCTGGTATGCACATCCACTATTCACAAAAAAATATATCTATGTATCTTTTATCTCTATCAATCAATTTTCTCTGATAACTAATATTCTATAAAAAAAATTTCCTTCTCCTTCTTTTTTTTTAAGAGTGAGTTCTCTTTTATATGCCCTGTATGTCTAGCACCCTTCTCCTATGCTTCCTTCCCCTACTGGTTCTCCTACACAATTTCAGTGCTACTACAAAGATATCAAACAGTAGCTAAGTATCTCAATAATATAAGTACATTTTTTTGCATAAAACTTGGTTTTAATAGCACTCAAAACAATAATGAAAGACTACTATTAGTTTCTGACGCTTTGCCTATCTGTACATACCCAATACTTCTTAAGATTCCTAACTAAAAAATAAGTACTGTACCGCCTTCCATACCTATTATAAAAACACATGCTTTTCATGTGAGTACCCACTAATCAGAAAATCCTATGTGCTTTGTAATTACCTTTCCCTTTCTTGAATCTTACTTGTTCTATTCTTGTTATCTAACACAGCATACTAACCTGCTAGATAATCCCTTTTTATTCTAGCTCTGCCTTTTCCCACTGGTTTTATCAGCAAGGAGTGTATGTAGCCTACATTTAAGAGCTGTTGCATCTATCTAAGTGTGAAGATTCTACCCTTGCTTAAAGCTTCCCCCTAATCCATACTATGTCTCTAGTGCTAGTCATGGCTTCCTCAAGTACATATCATACTCTTTCCTTATAGTTTCGTATGCACCTCCCTTTCTCTCTGCTTGCTGAAGCTTGTATATCCATACTTCTCCTAATAAATTGTGCAAAGAGAGTTGACTTCTCCTGCGCTTTTGAAGAACCCTTAGTTTCCCTTCCATAAACATCCTTCTTAGTAACCCCATTTGTCTACTTGATGCAAACTAAGACACTTTCTGTGTTCCTGTCAGCCTAAATATCCTTAGGACTGAGTATTTCTTATGCTTAAAATAAGATAACCTTAAGTAGATTAAGCTTATATCTTAAAAATAAGGTTAAAATAATAATATATATTATTTTACTATATATATATATAATTATTATTCTATTATATAATTTATAATAGTTTAAATAGCTTATCCATTGCCTAATAATACTTATTAAGGTGTTAATGGAGTCATAATATACTTATCTTAAGTGATATGAAGTAATTATTGACATACATAAGCTTATATGTATACTTAAATCTCATATTCAGTGAAATATGCAGTATATTATGTATATTTAGGTATATAAGTGGGTTTTAGCCCCTTAATAGCCTATAACCTTTGTTTTTCTGCTTATTTTAGGTCATATGGACGAAATCAGTGGACTCACAACGCCTACAGAAGCATAGACACCTATATCAGGCGCATACACCCAGTTTGGACAACTAAAATTACTTCCTTGGATGGTTATTCACTGATTTATGGGTTGGAAGGATGTTTCTGGGTTAATGTGGATGCTTGAGGATGTTATTGGGGGCTTGGACATTTTATTTGTTTCCTTTATATACTTTTAGTTTCATTAAATCTCTTTTTGATTATTTATTTTACCTGTTTCTTTATGGTATCCGCTTTTATCTGGGTTTTCTATTTATGGTATGACTCTGTGTTATTATTAATAGTGATGGAGGGTCCTTACTGGAGGTCTGGGTGTTGAAACTGCTTGAAGTGGACGCCATGGGGAGGTGATGGGCCCTCACAGCGCTGTAATTGCCGGGGATAGCAGTGACATCATCTGGATTGAAGGTCTGTGCACTCCAGTGGATTTGGGTATAAGTAAGGGGGGATTTTGACGGTTTATTATCATCATTCAATTACTACACTTAAAACAAACACTACAATACAATTATTAGCATTCAGAAATATATTAATAAGCCCTTATAAATTGATATTATCTTTATAAAAGCTATAACTATATTTTATTCTTCTATTTTCCACCACTAGCATGCATTTAAATCCAAGTATTGTGAGTTTTATTTGAGTATAACTATTCTATTAGTCTTCCCCTGAGGTTTAATCACTAAATCATTTATTAATAAGTAGTAGGACCATAAAATAACACTATTATATCATACTAATATACTAGACTATACTGACCATTGGGGGTCTTTCCTTATATTTTACTTATTATTTAGTATAAGCCTTGGGACGTGATTTTTACCTTAGTACAACTCAAAATTAACCAAATATTTGGGTCTGCTGCATATTAGTGGGTCATCATAACTCATTGATTGCGGAAAAGAACACTTATAATAATTTTACTAATTTTTTACCATAAAAATTAGATATTTACAGTAGTAACTGTACCCAATATAAACCCAATTTCACTTGGTATTTGGACACCAATATAACACCCAATTAAATTGGTATTTGGCTAAAGCTTGGTAAGCTAATTATTCACCCTTATAGAGGTCTAGTTAAACTTATTATTATATTTTTAACAGATTTTTTCAAATTTTTCTTACATTTTATTTAAATAAATAAAGATATAAATTCAGGGTAAGCTCCATTGCTTTTTATTAGTAATATAATTGCTAATATTATTTGTCTACTAATTCCATAGAGTTTTTTACTTTTGTAGACGTAAAATATTGCTATTCTGAACAATATGAGTGCTCCCCAGGACAGTGTAAGTGAACAGCCTGCTTATAATACCAGGTCTAAAGCTAACAAAAACTTTCCAGGACATCACCATGGAGGGACAACAGTACCCCCAGCCAGAAAGCATGAGTATAGAGGAAAAGGAAGCCCTCTTAAAAAAGATAACTATAAAAAAGACGTCTCCTCCTCTTCAGGATCAACTTTCCCACCTGGCCAAACAGGTTCTGAAGTTGGAGGAATCAAAATCTCTCATGTTCAAGGAAGTAGAGCAGTTGCAAAACAATTGCAAGGTAGGGTTTCAGCAGATGAATCAGGCAATGGCAGAATTAAAGGGAGGCCAGCCCAGTCAATCAAATCAGCAACCCCCTACCCAAGGAGGGTCCACTCACTCCCAGGAGAAAATCCTGGTAGACAAATGGAAATGGGACTGGTTTCACCAACAGTGGACAAGCCACAGTTGCAACAGGGATCCACCCCCTCATCTGACTTCCTCAGCTCACCCTTACAAGGGAAAAAAGCGCCAAAAATCAGGACTGGAAACCATCCCTTGGTAAGTAACTTACCCTCTCAGATTAGGCATAATACTGATAATTACAATATAGGTAATTCTATTGATGTTAAATCTGTACAAAAAATAGAGGAGGATTTAATAAATTTAGGTTTTAGAGTAGATACACCTGACTTGTCTTTTGTCCATAATAACAGTACTATTTACAATGATAATACAGTTAATCCTCAGTTGCAACCACCTACTAGTGAGATGAGAAGTTCACAGGAGAGTGAGAGAATTGAAAAGGAGGACATGGAATATTTTAACAATAATCCAACTGTCCATAGAATTGTTTCAGCATTGTGGAATAGAATGACTGATTGTGAGGAACAGACAGTTAAGCTCACTAGTGATACAATTTTATCCTTGACATTGAACATTTCTCAATTAGCAACACGTAATAAAGAATTAGAGAAAGAACATTTGTCTCTAACTCTTAAATATGATTCATTGAGTAATAAATATAATGAACTTTCAAACAAATTTTGTGAGTTAGAAAAATTATATGAAACACATTTATTAAAAACTGAATCAAGAACAAAGTTATCTTTTGCCCAGACAAATCAAAGTGTCTCTGAGTTGCTACAAAGATTAACTAAAGTTGAGATTGAAACAGCCAATCTACTGATGAACCAGGATAATCATAAGTATAATCAATATAATAATAATCCTTTCATTGGCAAAAGTGAATCTCATTCCTTCCCTGTACCACCACAATTAAAACCATCTGGTGGTAGTGTCAAATCTGAAAATGTAAGTCACAAATCCATGCAGGAAGAAATACAAGACCATTTATCAAAAGTGAATGAGTTATTGAATTTACTTAAGATTAGTGAGATAAAATCCAATCAGAAGAACTGGCCTAAAATAGATCAGTACCCAACTTATGATGGGGAAGCCAGCTCTGATTGGCAACATTTTATTCAAAGAATTGACAACTTGAAATTCTCATATAAGTTACCAGATGAAGAGATAACATCAAAATTAATTTCTTTATTTAAGGATGTTGCTTTATTATGGTTTGAAGCTGTCTTAAGTGAGGGTAGAGACTACTCTTGGGCTGAATGGAAACAACTTATTGAAAAACAATTTGGAGGTTCTAAATTCAGGCTTACTCAGCAGAGACTTTATGAGAAGACTAGGTATAATCCGTTGAATGGTGACAAACCTATGGTATTTTTAATGAATTTAAACAAAATATTAAAAGCCATTGAGCCTCATATGGATTTTAACTTATGGAAAGATAAGATAATATACAAATTACCTATATCTGTCAGAGACATTGTTGTAGCTACAACATTAAATGTTACTGAATATTCTGACTTTATTAATATTTCAAATGAAATATTATTAAACCATAAGTATGAATCAAGGTATTCCACTTATAAGCAAAATGTTGAACCTGTAAAAACTCAGAATTCAAAAACACTTCAGGAGAAGCAGAAAAAACCTACTGCATCTGTAGTACCTAAAAAGTATGAAACAAATACTTGTTATAAGTGTAACAAACCTTGGGTTAAAGGTCACAAATGTGAGGAAAACATAAATATTGTTGAAAATCAACTTGAATCTGAAAATGAAGCAGAAAAGAGTAATGATTCAGGTGATTATGACAGTAATATCTCATATAGTGATGAAAATGAAGTCTGTATGTTGGAAGATGATTTGTCCATCTTTTACCATCCAATATTAAATATAGACTCAAATGAATCTTTAATGAATTTTGAGGATGTTAAAATCATTAAGGATATATAAGAAGATATTGTGCTTTTGGTCTTAATTTTAAAGACAATGACAAATTCATGATTGGGTAACCCTTATCCCAGGTTTAGAATTTGCATATAATAGTACAGTACATTTTGTCACTGGCAAAAAGCCATTTGAGTTATGGTTGGGTTATGTACCTAATACCCCTGCTAAAACTCTTAATAAGTTACCTAGATTGGATATTCATCCAGGTACTAAATCTTTTCTTCAGATGCAGGAATTATGCAGAAAACATGCTCAAGAATGTATAAATAAGGCTTTTGAGTATGAAAAGAAAAGATGGGATAAAGCCCATAAAGAACAAATGTTCAAAGAGGGTGATGAAGTCCTTATTTCAACGCTACATTTCAATTTAAATGGTAATGTTAAATTGAAGGATCCATTCATTGGACCATTTGTAGTTAAAAAGATGGTTGGTAATAATGCTGTTGAGGTTATTCTATATGCACCTTATGATAGAAAACATCCAGTGTTTCCTATTTCTCTTATAAAACCATACCATTCTAATGATACTGCTCTATTTCCAAGAAGATCAGGAAGGCATAAACAGCAACCTGAAGAAATAGTGGAAAAGGCAGAAATTGAAAAGATACTTAAAAAGAGACACCTTACTAAAGAAAAGGGAGTTGAGTATCTATTAAGATTTAAAAATAAATCAAGTGAATATGACCAGTGGATTCCAGAAAATGAAATCTCTGATCTTAAAAATCTCTTGAAAAAATTTAAATCTAAGTAATACTGTTCATTCAGTATATGTATTATAAAAATTATTTTTTTTATTTCACTCCTTAGTTTTAATTAAAATGTCTTAACATTTTTTTTATTGTTTTTTTTGGGGTGAGGGAGTGTCAGCCTAAATATCCTTAGGACTGAGTATTTCTTATGCTTAAAATAAGATAACCTTAAGTAGATTAAGCTTATATCTTAAAAATAAGGTTAAAATAATAATATATATTATTTTACTATATATATATATAATTATTATTCTATTATATAATTTATAATAGTTTAAATAGCTTATCCATTGCCTAATAATACTTATTAAGGTGTTAATGGAGTCATAATATACTTATCTTAAGTGATATGAAGTAATTATTGACATACATAAGCTTATATGTATACTTAAATCTCATATTCAGTGAAATATGCAGTATATTATGTATATTTAGGTATATAAGTGGGTTTTAGCCCCTTAATAGCCTATAACCTTTGTTTTTCTGCTTATTTTAGGTCATATGGACGAAATCAGTGGACTCACAACGCCTACAGAAGCATAGACACCTATATCAGGCGCATACACCCAGTTTGGACAACTAAAATTACTTCCTTGGATGGTTATTCACCGATTTATGGGTTGGAAGGATGTTTCTGGGTTAATGTGGATGCTTGAGGATGTTATTGGGGGCTTGGACATTTTATTTGTTTCCTTTATATACTTTTAGTTTCATTAAATCTCTTTTTGATTATTTATTTTACCTGTTTCTTTATGGTATCCGCTTTTATCTGGGTTTTCTATTTATGGTATGACTCTGTGTTATTATTAATAGTGATGGAGGGTCCTTACTGGAGGTCTGGGTGTTGAAACTGCTTGAAGTGGACGCCATGGGGAGGTGATGGGCCCTCACAGCGCTGTAATTGCCGGGGATAGCAGTGACATCATCTGGATTGAAGGTCTGTGCACTCCAGTGGATTTGGGTATAAGTAAGGGGGGATTTTGACGGTTTATTATCATCATTCAATTACTACACTTAAAACAAACACTACAATACAATTATTAGCATTCAGAAATATATTAATAAGCCCTTATAAATTGATATTATCTTTATAAAAGCTATAACTATATTTTATTCTTCTATTTTCCACCACTAGCATGCATTTAAATCCAAGTATTGTGAGTTTTATTTGAGTATAACTATTCTATTAGTCTTCCCCTGAGGTTTAATCACTAAATCATTTATTAATAAGTAGTAGGACCATAAAATAACACTATTATATCATACTAATATACTAGACTATACTGACAGTTCCTTTGAGATGTGTACCACAGTCTCCCTCTACTTGGGACTTTCCCCAGGAACTATAAAATCAGGTGCATATCTCACACCTCTTTCTCATTCCTTCATCTTCTCTTACTAGTTTCCTCTTCACATTATTCTATTTTATCTTTATCTTTATCATGAACACCAATAACGAAATCATCAATGCTATCTGCTGTAGAAAATACTATATTAATATCTATAGGCCTTGACCAAGGGAGTTGTAAAAAACCAGAGAGAAAATCTCCTGTTCCTTTGAGAAATACCAGGTGAGATTAATTTTCTACAGCAAATTGAAGACTGTTACAATACCCCTTCCAACACACTTCTTGAATGCTTATCAAGTCAAGAAAGTAGCCTAGATATACCACAGACAAAAGAAAACCTGAAATGCAGAAAGTTCCACACCAGAAAACCAAAACACTGTGCACTTGTTGCACAGAAAACAGCAATAATACTTGATGCATTTTGCAAAGCTACACCAAATAAACCAGTTGCCAAAGTTAAGTCAAATGAAGAGCTCACCTTGCAACAAAAACAGCCAATTATGGCCAAAAACCAGTGAAAACTGTATTAGTAAAAGTGATCTAATTACCAGATGGTTGTATGATAATTAAAGTTACCCCAAACTGTCTTATTCAGTATGTACACACAGACCCCCATCTAAAAATCTATGATACAGCAACTAATTTGGCGCTTATGCCAGCCAAATTGCATAAAAAACCCCCTAGAAGTGCTCCCCAACATGCTATGACTGAGGCAGCCAGGCCCCCTGAAGCTAGAAAACCACTGAAAAACCATAAAACAACAGAAAATACCTCAAACCTTAAAATATCCTAAACAATCATCAGGAGATAAAACATAGAGAAAAACCAGGGCTATCTAATGGTACTAAGTATATAACCTTAAGACTTAAGGTTAGCCCAAAAAACTTGAAAAACAAAATTAAACAGTTATAGGAAAAAGTGAAATCTGCCCATTTTAGCCCTTAAAACCCAAAAATACCAAAATACCCTATAAACATAAAACATAAAAAATATAGAAAACCCAGGGCTATCCAATGATAATAGCCTTATCCATGTAGCTTCACTATTCAGCCTGTTTTAGAAAGACTCTTACAGTCACCTTGCTGTAAGCAGAATCCAAGGTAGTTTGATAAACCGAAGAAACCCCTGTCCCTTTAAGTAAATAAAGATTTCACAATTAACTAAGCTAAAAACTCTACTTGATACAAAATGACCAATAAAATATTTGTTAATAATAGTATTGAGATGTATCACTACACAATATAGGGGGTGGACTTGCTAGCAAGTCCTCAACCTGAACTCAGATGGAACTCAGACTGAACTCATACTGAAACCATACTGTGCTCTACTTGAAAACACACCTAAAACTGTTCTTCTGATTGGTGTTAATCCCTGATTGTATGTTTCCTTTATCAATAGCTCAATGTGTGTTCAATCTATGGTGAGTTTGGGTCCAAGGTTGCGGACTCACTAGCAAGTCCACCCCCCATATTGTGTGGTGTATAATCAGTGTTCTTTATAATGAGGGAAAGAAATACAAAAGTGAAGCTATATTCAGAAAAGTTATATAAATGATTTAATAATATGCTTTTATGAAGCTTTTATTTTTATAAGTTTTATTTGATAAAATCAGATCCCTGATGATGAGACCTTGAAAATGGTAACTTATAAGTTAATATATATGATGATGAGTGAAATTAATAAAATGTTATGTAAAAGTGCTATATTTATAAGGGTATTACAATTTTATAATTTGTTATGTAAGTAATAAATATTGTTGTTAAATATGTGTTGTTTTGGTTAATGGTTAAGTTGTCAGATTTGGCTCTTTTCTCCATTATCTAATTTTGAGTCTACAGGCTTTTTATGCATAGTATGTCATGTGCCCTACTTTCCCTAACCAGAGCATTCTGGAGCTCATCCAGAACTCATCTGGAGATCATCAGAGTTTGTATGGAGCGCATACAGACTTCCAGACTAAATTAGAACCTTAAAATATTAATAAAAAATCTAGAAAAATTATATATGATAGAGCTACTTCTCATCTATAATCCATTCAAATTTTTGTTGTCTGCACAGCCCTATTAATCTAATAAAAAATTATCAAAGATAAGTAAATTATGAAAAATCAAAAATAACCAAAAATACTTTATAGAATTATTAAAAATTTAAGAAAAATATTAAAAAGTCCACAAAAATTCCTAAAGGTTCTTGAGAGTCCTGAATTTAATTTCCATGCACTTTTAGTCCTATACTTGCATTTCCTGACTGTTAATTATTTGTTTAATCTTGAATTTTAAAAGTAACCCCTTTTAAACCACTTTTAATACTCATTCTTTTAAATATAACCATTTTAAAATTTGATTGGCTTCTCCAATCTCAATAATAATCTCCCAAAAATAATTTTATAATAAAATTTAGACTGCCACACCGTGAATCCAGAAAAAAACCATAAACAGAAATTAATGCCATTTAAGACATCACCACACGGCACCAAGCTACACAACAAAGGCCCCAGCCAATGTTGGATTACCACACCACCAGTTTTTCAACACCCAAAAAACCATTGTCACTACTTCACCTACCATCAGAGCTGTTCTCACCAGAGCCGAGCGTTGTCAGCACTGTACTGAAAATGGCATCACCCTGTGTTGATTTTCAAGAGCTTGCCGTGGTAATGGCTTCTTCACAGTAATTTTTCACTATTCCTTCCTTCCTTCTTAAATATTTAATTCTAACCTTTCTGTTTTTCTTTTTCCAGTTGTGTGATTTCTGTGAAATTTGCAAGAAGAAATGTAGTCACAATGGTCCCCCCTGCCATTACTGCTCCTGCTGCTGCTACCATCAATCCTAACAGGTTGACTTCCAACCTCATGATTCAGTTGGAAATCAAATTCCCTGCTCCAGTTCCTCCTACTCCTGCTCCCAAGAGAGAAAAGAGAATTCATTTCTCACCAATGCCAAGCACTTCTTTGAATACAACTCTTCACTCCATCTTTTCTGAGGAGCCTATTCATACTGTAACTTTTTTTCCTTTACTAGTTTTGTCCTTTTTCCTTTTTAAATTACTAAAACCTTTTCTTCTCCCCCTTTATATCTTTTTTTACTAGGATGCTCCTACCTCTTCAACTCCTTGCATTGAAATTCTGATCCCAGGTCTAGAAGAGGATCCCTTCTGGACTGTTGTTCCCGGTGCTGTCCTTTCTCCCGCTGCTGAAGATGAGGTTACCTGGCCATAACAAGAGGCCAATCCTCAGCCTAATAACTTGTACAATTGGTTTAATGTCCCCCAAAGTCAATTGAAACATTTTAGGAAGAAGCTCCTTGTATCCATCTTCCTTGCCCTCAAGACTGGAAAGTTCCAAACCAAGTCATTGCTGCTCCTTACTATTGGATGATCAACTGTGTTAATACAGCCTTTGACAATGTTTTTGCTTATATCAATAACACTCCTTCCCTCAATGAGAAAGATGTCCAAAATTGAGTGGCTTTTGTCAAAATCCTAAATTCAACTTACAATACTATCTGTAATGATTGGGAGTACACCTTCCTTGATAGGTGCTAAGGTAAGTCTCACCATTTTCTTATATTTTTCTATAATGCTAACTTCTTTTTAATGTTCTTCATTTTTCAGTATTTCTTTCTTTAGTTGTTTTACTTATTTCTAAAATCAGTATCTTGCTGTAAAAAAATGTTTTACATAGTGTATTTTTATTCTTGTAATAAAAAAAACTTACCATTCCAAATATTTCCTACTATTTCTTTGTGAGAGTGAGATGTTCTTATTAGTTCTTAGGGAAGGAAAACTTCCTTTTCCTTTCCTCCTGAAAACTCTATATTTACTTCTCCTGAATTAGCCCTGAGACAATTAAAAATTCTCCCTACATAACTTGATTTGTTAGCTCCCCATCTGCTTCATACCTCATATTCTTGAAGTAAGTTAAGATCTTTGCACGATCTTGCGCTCCTTAGCGCTAACCTTCTTTCCAATATGCCTTTGATACACTTTATTCTTCTGCTTATTAGCATCCCACTTGGATACTTTTCAGAGCTTTCCTTTTGTTTTCATTCTCACAGTGCCTGGTTTATTATAAATAGACCTGTAATCGGCTCTCCATCCTTATCCAATTCCATTGCACTCAAAAATCTAATAAGTCATGACCCAATACTGTACTTGACCTAGAGATCAGTCTTGTGCCTTTTGCCATTGTCACAATTTTAACTGTACTTTATCTAAGCCTTGTGGATATGCTACTTTTAGACCTGCTTGCAATAAATGCTTTTGTTTTCATAAGACCTGTATCTTTTCTTATGAATATCCTTCTTCACCTAACATTTATATCCAGTTCCCTTCTGGGGATACCTCTAGCACTCCTACTGTAATAGATAGACCTAGTGGAAATACTCATCCTTCTTCTTAAAATTTACTGTCCAATAGAGCTTCTCTCCCTAAGTACCCTTGGCAATAAATTTCAATACAACCTAAGACAGAATCTCCTTTGTCTTCTGAACTTAACATCAGTATACTTCCATGCTCCACATATACAGCCAAAACCATAAGAGTGCTATCTCCTTCTTCACAGCCTTTAAATCTACTAGCCAGTAAGTTCATTAACTTCAATTTTTCATAATCATTCCTAATTCCACTTTCTTCAAAGGTTTAAACAAATCTATTTGCTTAGGATGGGTTACCCAACCTCTTCCATTTGTGCATTCTATGCAAATCATTTCCCCCTTCACCTCATATATGGCGCCATGTCATCCTCATACAATTGCACTCTTGATTTTTCTGAAAATGAGTTAAATTCCCACTAACATCATATTGAAATGATTGGTCAACTAACAAATGAAATAAGCTCCTCATCAATCCCTGGTTTTCCCATGGATCCTAATAACTTCATCATTACTGAAGAATGGACAGGATTACCTGCCATTTTGGATGGTGATTATGATTAATCATTATCTTCCTTTATTTCCTTCTGATCAGAATTGTAACTCAAACACTTGTAAATAGTTCCCTTTTTATCTATGCTTAACCTCCATAATTATCATGAAGACAATTTATAATTCTCCATAAACCATGTTCAAAGTGCATAGTGCTTGTGACACACTTGCCTTTTGCCATATACACCTTCTTTAGAGAGCGCTTGCCTATTCTCCCTCTAGTATCTTTAAGTAACTTCAACCCCATTAATTAACCTTATTTTCAGAGATTTTTCAAGAACCCAGATATCTAAATTTGGTTGCTCCATCTGCCAAACTTCTTCATCTGAAGTTACCACCATCTTCTCAACTCCCAGTAGCTTTCTTATTTGCCCAAACAGCCATTACTCAATTTAGCTTGTCTGCTTCTTCATGTCCCTTTGTTTGAAATTAAATCTTCAATCCATAAAATATAATCTAGGCATTAATGTCAACTGCTTTTTCAGCCATAGTTGCTTTTCCATTGATAGTTCCCTACCCATCACAGATGTGTCATAGCCTCCTATGAGTCCCAAAAAAAAGCAACATACTAATAATTGTTTAAACTCCTCCTGGAGCAGATGTAAATAATGTTGTTACTTTATCCTCTTCCCAGAGGTAATTCTGGTAGTTTCTCCTCATTCCAGAGGTTATTCATGCATTACTGGTTCTCCTCTTAGGTAGAGTCTATTGATCTGGTCAGCCGCTACACATTTATTCCATTCAGTACCATCTTATTCCTCAAGTAATTTGTTTCCTGACCCTATAAGGTCCATTCCATTGGTCTGAAAATATTTCTCCCCATTTACTTTTGATACTTCTTTTATATACTAACCCCAGATCTCCTGGTTTCAGTGGCTCCCTAAATCTATGTGCTAAGCACTCATCCAAATACTTAACAGATTTGTTCCAAATTTTCAGCACTCTTTCATATGCCTTCTCCATGAACTCATTCTTCCTTTCAAGCTGTGCTACTCTTACTAAAATTAAATCTTCCATTGAGCGCACTTGATCCCAACCATATCCTAGAAAAGATCCAGATTCAAAATAAATAGGCAATAACACCCTTTGACCAAACATAAGTTTATAAGTTGAAAAACCTGTTCTCCTTTTTACTGAAATCCTATTTGAAAATACAACTGATGGAAAATAATTTTTAAATTTTTCCCCATTAGTTCCACATAGCTTAACTAGTGCATATTGAATCACTTGATGCCTTCTTTCAATTATCCCTTCTGATTCTGGATAATATGGTGTTGCAGCTTGAATATTGGTGCCTATACTTTTAAATACTTCCTGGAAGTCTTGTACATATTCAGCGCCACCATCCACAGTTACCATCTTCATTAAGCCATACCTACTTACCCATTCTTTCTTTAAAAATTCAGCTACACTACTTGCCTTAAGGTTTACCAAAAGCATTACTTTGACCCATCCTGACAGATCATTCCTGGCTACTACCAAGTACTTAAAGTGTCCTTCTTTAATATGAACTGTGTCTAAGCTAATCCTTCCAATAATAGTGTCTTCACCCATTGCTTTTACTTTCTCTTTAGGCTTTTGGTAACTCCTGCGCTGACACTCTGGGAAAGATTGGGCCCAATCCTTGACCTCTTCTCTCATATTAGGCCAGCAGAATTGCTCCTTGACTCTCCTAGAAGTCTCATCTTGAACCCTATGTCCCAGATTTTCATGTAATTCTCTAAGAATATTTTCTTTCCTTCCTCTTTACATTATAGCTAGTTGCAGCATAGATGAGCATTCTCACCATACCCATCCATCTTTAACAAAATATTCTTTAGCTTGCTTCCCTATCTTGCACCATGTGTCTTCAATAAAATTTTCTGGTCAAATATCACCTTCTAAATACACTCTGAGCTAATTAATTTTCTCAATTTACTTCTCAATTAAATCCTTGTCTTCTGACAGTGTATAATTTTTGTGACTTGATGTTGAGTCATTTTCCTCTTTGTCTAAATCCTGGACAGCTTTTCTTGATGCTCCTCTTGTAACTGCATTTACTTCAACATCTAATACTTGTGTGTTTATCCCCTTATGAACCTCTTTGTCATGAATGTCTACCTTAATTTCCCTTAGTTTAAAATTGTCATGGATGCCACCTCATAGTTTAATATCTTCCAGGAAATCTTTTGCTAGTTTTATGTCTTCACCAAGGACCTTATTCTTAAACCTTTGATAACAATAGTCCAATTCATTTATCCACTATTTATCTTCTTCAAATTCCTCTGCTACAGAATCTTCTTCACATAATGGCCTTCTTGATAAGGAATCAGGCATTGTGAAAGACTTTTCTGGCCTATGAACTAAATCAAATGAAAATAAATTAAGCTTCACCACCCATCTATTCATTGGTGCATCTGGTAGACTTGGACTACTGACCATCTGCACTAGAGATAGCACATCAACCTGTAACTCAAAATGTTTCCCCTAAAGTATCCATTGTAACTTCTTCAAAATTTTTGTGACCCCACACAACTCCAAATTAGACTGTTAATACCTAGACTCTACCTTTGTTAAAGTCTTTGATTTATAAAGGAGAGGCCTAGCATTACCTTCCACATCCTCTTGCATTAAAATTTCCCCTACTCCAGACATACTTGAATCTACCGCTAGAGTAATCTTTCCATAACCTGGTCCATATTCTAATTTCTTCAAAAGAATATCTTTTCCTACAATTTTCTTTAACAGCTAAAATGACTCTTCACACTCCTCTGTTCAATCCCATACAACATCTTTTCTTGTCAAAAGCCTTAATGGAAAAGATAACAAGGAAAAATCACAAATAAACATTCTTACATATGTACAAATACATAAAAACCCTCTAACTTCTGTAGTGTTTCTTGGTCTTGGCCATGTAAGTACTTTGTTTTTCTGTTTTTCTGCAATAATTTTTCCATTCTTACATACAAAATATCCAACAATATCTATTGCTGGCACACTAAAAGAAAATTTTGACCCTGAGACTGTCAAACTAGCCTCCTCTATCCTAAAAAGTACTCTTTCAAGAGTAATTGCATATTCCCAAATAAACCTTCTAATATTTGGGCTCTCCTCAAGAACCTCACCATTGTAATCAGTTACAGGCCCTTTTATACCTCTTTCATCATTAAAAACTCACACATATTCTGGAATTTCATCTTGCATTATCCACATTATCTGTGCCTGATACACCCCCACTGAGTTTGTAGCACCCTGTTGTGATCTTGTCAACCTAAATTGCCCCAAGGGAGTTTCAAACATAGTCATGGGTCTTGATTTTATATCTAACTTTCACTCATCGTATCTTCCCATAATATCTCCAAGTCCATAACACACTTGTCCTGAAAAACATTCTATGAACTCCTCTGGCATTGGTGGCAATCTTGCGTCTTTCACTGTAATTTTTTCATCTCCATTAAATTGTGAACAACCTCTAACTTTCCATTGTGTTTGAAAACACAAAAAACTGGACTTTAATAACTAGAAATTGATTTTTTATACAAGACAGACATTAGTCTTTCCCTAATTAATTCCCTATATTCCTCTCTTATAGCTTCCAGTATAGGAAATGCTTTCTTCTGCCACAGCACATGTGGTACTAATGGAACAATATAAGGCTTCCCATATGTGTGCTTTAACAACCCTCTTTCATCTTCTTAAAATGCAATAGCCTTTTCCCTAAGAACCATAACATGCAACAACAATTTCTTTTCCTCTTGCAACAACCAATTCTCTGTTCCAAAATTAAACATCTGAGTTTTTTCCAAATTTATCCTATTAGTAGGAATAAATTCAGGCAGAAACTTTTTTAAATGTATGTTATAAGGATTCCTTGATAGTGCCGGCCTCTGAAAAGGAGGGTTTGAGTCCAGAATTGGTACACTTACTGGTTTAACCTTAAATTCTACTGGTTAATACCTTGATGCTAGACAGTGCCAGCTGCTGCCTTCATTACCTAATATTAAACCTTTTCTAATATAACTTTGAGCTGTACCTACATTGTATGTTTTTCATTTCTGTTTAATATAAGCATAAAAAAATCCATAATCAAAGAAATTAAAAAGTCTAGGCACAATACACTCTATAGTTGTATTATCAAGACACCGTTGAAGCCCCACTTTATGTATCTCTTCTTATACTTACTGATCACTATCCAGATTCCTCTCATCTGGGGACATAGTAATACCTAATATTCCAGCCCTTAATAAAAAGATTGGTGCCTCCCTGGTGGTTTCCCATTCTCTTCCTCCTCATAAAACTCTCTTTCTCTCACCAAACCCATAGATCCAACATACTTTTTTTCATAGCCACCATCCTTAGGTGCTACTAAAACTTCTGTCACTGGAATACCATCATCACTCATAATCTTAGTTCCTATAGTTTTATTAAAAAAATAATTTATTGTTGCTGAATAATCCATCAAAATCAGTTCTCCTAAAACTGGTTTAACTAATCCCATAGGAACATAAAAATGTAAGTCTCTAGATGCTCCTGAAACAAACCTCTTAACATATTCAGCTACCCCTATAGCTGGTAACCTACCACCTCCAATTTCTGCAACAGTCCCATTGCCATCTTTAACTGGAAAACCTAGATCCATTTCATCTTCCGCTAAAACTACATTAATCTAAGAGCCAGTATCTACCAGAATTCTGATCTTTTTTCTTTTAATAGTAGCCATTAAATACCCTAATGGTCCTGCATATTTTGGTAACCTCAGTAATCCCACAACTGGTTGAAAATAATGTTCTGCCATATCATATTTAAAAAAATTAGCAACTCTTTTCTTCCTGCATTTATCAACTATTCTATTTGCTACATCTGCAGCTACCCCTGTTAGCACCCCTAATTGAACTGATACTTTTGTCTTTAAACATTGTGAAAACAAATATTCAGCTGCCTTTGGAAATTCAGTATATACTGGATGTTGAATCCTCCATTTTGTTTGAGTTGCCTTAACACCATCTTTTGCCCTACCAGGTGGATTTGTTGGAGTATTATGCCTATCTCCTGGAATTCCTTCCACTGGAATTTTACTCTGCTGAACCTCTTCTGGCTCCTCCAATAGCTGGTCTTAAACCCACTGATCCATATCATAATCCATATTGCTCCCAGTTTCATCCTCCATCTCCACATCCTCAAGTGGTACTCGCATATTTTCCCTTGTGGTATACCCTACCTCCTCAATGTCTTCAGGATTAGAATACCTAGCTCCAGCCCTCCTTGGCCTGCTAACAGTTGGCGGAGCCATCTTCTTATTCTTTGCAGCAAACATTTCTAATTGTGCTGCAGTAAGTGGCGCTGAAACCACTCCTTCACTGACTTTCAAGTCTAACACTGCACAAGTTTCTGCAAAATTAACTGACTTTGTGTTTTTATCTTTTGAATCAGGCTCCTTTCCCTTACTAGATTTGACTTCCATAGCTTTCTTATTTATATTATCAATGACTTCAGTTATAATCCCTTGATCCTTATCCATGACAAGCTTTGTGCCATCCTCCAACATTAGTGCTTTACCATCCTCAAAAACTACCCTATCTTCTTTATCCTTCTGAAGTGCATTACACCTCATCCTTATGTTACCTTCTTTATTGCAATAGTAGCATACCATAGACCTAAAGCATGATGGTTGAGGAGTAAAATTTGGCTTGGCTTTAGCTGATTTGCTTAATTTCTTTCCTAACTCCTCAATTCTGGCTATCACTGAGCTTGAATCCTGTGCTGTTGCATTTACTTTTGGAGTAGGTCTTGAAGAAGGTGACCCAGTACTAGACAAACCTTCTATCACCTCTACATCCTCTAATGAAATCCTAGCTGCTTGGCACTCTACCCAATGCAACTTCATTTCAGCTTCCACCACTGTTTCCACTGCCTACAATCATGGGACCTATAATCCCCATTCTTCTTTCTAACCAACTTTCCTTCATTATCAAGGCACCTCTTCACCCAGTCTTTGACCTCAGACGCTAGTGCCTCACAAAACCAAGGTAGTGATGTGCTTGTGCCACTAAAGTCCTCTTTACTGACCAAATAATCTACTACTAGATCAATTTCTTGTCAAAATTTTTTTAAATCTTTAGGGTCTCTGATACCCCCTTTAGCTTTAACCTTGTTTACCAATATATCTAAGTCCTTTATTGTATACCTTGTCTCTTTGGTAACCTTAATCCATCTTTTCAGCATCTGTGCTTTTAGAGCCATCCAATTGTGTGTTTCATGACCATCCAGTTCCTCTAGATGTTCCTTACATTCATTTTCAACAAAGAATAATACTTGACACACCATATCATAATCTTAGGCTCCATGGACCTTAGCTGCTTGTTCAAACCTCCTCAAAAAATTTTGAATATTGATTCCAGTAAATTACAAGCTTTTGTCCTTGCATCTAATAATTGTCAAAACCCTTGGTGGTAATGATGCTGTGGAGTTAGGTGATTTCATCCTCTCCAGAGTAACTTTAGAAGTAGTAGCTGTAGGTTCCATTCTACCTTTTACTACTAAATAAACTTTAAAAAACAAATAAGCACTAAAAAGCTTATACCCACTATATTCTCCAATACAGCACTACACTATCCTCTGATAAAGGCTTGATCCTCTTTTTGTAGACCCTAAAACTCTTCCTCAAAGCGCCAGCTTGATTACACCCTCTTGACAAAACCCTGAAAAATAACTGTACTTACAATCTGGATGCCACTGTTGGGACACCAATTGTAGAAAGAAAGTTCTATAATCCTAAGCTATGGGCATAATCTGAGATGGGCTTCTTCACCTTTCCAAAACTAATTTAAAAAAGAAGCACCTGCCACTCTAAAAAACAGACAGTGAAAACATGTATTGTAAGTGTGGTTATATGTGTAGAGAAGGAAAGAGTAGAATAATTTACAGATCTTTTTTAAAGAAAGAGGTAAATATATTTATAAACAAGTAATCTATTCTCAGTAAGCACTATTATTCTCAGTCACTCCCTCTCTGAAGCACTCTATCTAATACTATTCTTACTGTAGCAATAATATAACTTTACAGTGCTACTTCTGGTATGTACACCCACTATGCACAAAAAAATATATATCTACATATCTTTTATCTCTCACTACGCAAAATAGGGGGTGGACTTGCTAGCAAGTCCCCAACCTGAATTCAGATGGAACTAAGATGGAACTCAGACTGAACTCATATTAAACCCATACTGAACTCTACTTGAACACCCACCTAAAACTTTCCTGCTGAGTGGTGTTCATCCCTGATTGTATGGTTCCTTTGTCAATAGCTCAATGTGTGTTCAATCTGTGGTGAGTTTGGGTCCAAGGTTGTGGACTTGCTAGCAAGTCCGCCCCCCATATTGTGTGGTGTCTATCTATCAATTCTCTCTGATAATTCATTTTATATAAAAATTTTTCATTATCCCTTTTTCTTTTTAAGAGTGAGTTCTCTCTTATATGCCCTGTATGTCCAGTGCCCTTCTCCTATGCTTCCTTCCCCTTACTGGTTCTCCTACACAAGTTCAGTGCTACTACAAGGGTATCAAATGGTAACTAAGTATCTCAATAATCTAAGTACATTTGTTAGCATAAAACCTGGTTCTAATAGCACTTGAAAAAATAATGCAAGACTACTATTAGCGCCTGATGATTTGCCTCTCTGTACATACCCTATACTTCTTGAGATTCCTAACTACATAACAAGTACTGTACTGCCTTCCATACCTATTATAGCAACCTGCACTTGTCATGTGAGTATCCTCTGCTCAATAATTGCTTATTTTTCTAGTGCTGCCTTTTCCTACTAGTTCCGTCAGCAATGAGTGTACATAGCCTACATTTAAGAGCTGTTGCATCTATCTAAGTGTGAAACCTCTACCCTTGCTTGAGGCTGCACCCTAATCCATACTATGTCTCTAGTGCTAGTTGTGGCTTCCTCAAGTACATATCATACTCTTGCCTTATAGTCCATTTTACACTTCCCTTTCTCTCTGCTTGCTGCAGCTTGTATATCCATACTGCTGCTAAAAAGCTGTGCACAGAGAGTCTACTTTTCCTGCACTTTTGAAGACCCCTTAGTTGCACTTCTGTAACCATCCTTCTTAGTAACCCCATTGTTCTAATTGATTCAAACTGAGACATTTTCTGCATTCCTGTGAGATGTGTACCATACTGCCTCTTTTTTTTTCTCATCAATACCTTAATATTCACTCTACAGACATGAGCTTGTACTTTTATAACTCATGCAACCATGCAGAATAGGACTGTAACAAAATAAATTCAGACAGACACCATTTTGTAGAAAGATTACATTTTTTGAAAAAATATCATTCTTGAAATTGATGATGCGCAAGCTGACAAGTCTGTGCTTTTCCTTAATGAAAGGGATGGGGTTGGTATGAGCATAGAGCAAAAAAGATCAGTGAAAAGTGGACAAAATTGACCAAAAAAAGCATCACCAAGATGTAGCTTCACTATTTGCTTCCCTGGCAGCTTGCACCTTTGAAAGCGAAGATGCAATCAAGTTTCCAAAGTATGGTCAGAAAATCCATTCCAAGCCTACTTAAAGGCATTTAACATAGCAGGAACTGTCATTGGGTGATAAAATTACAAACCTATATTTTTGAGGTGTTTTCATGTGTTTGCAACAAGGCTTGAATAATGTGATTGGATTGTGCCAGGAGCACAGATTGTGTATTAGTTAGAATAGTATGTGGATGGTTTAACTATTGTGATCTTCATTTCATGGATGGGATGTTGTTTGCGAGCTGATGACCCTGTCGTAGTTTGAGTGAAAAGTAGTAAAAAAGGTAAATATTGGATAAGAGATTAATGAGTCAGTTTGGCAGAAAATGAGAAAGAAAGGACAAATTACCAAAATATGAAAGGTAAATCATACAATTAGTATGATCTTAAGGGGTGAGCAGTGATGGTGGTTGTGTTAGGAAGAAAAAAAAAGGCAAATAACCTGGATTACGCATGCACCAGGTGGTAATTTTTGTCCGGGTGCTGTACAAAACATTGACTAGCCTCCCTAGAGCGCATGCCAGCTCTGGTCACTCTCCCTTGAAACTGTTAAGTACTCAACTGCGCCGCAACCACATGTATATAATCTATATGTCAACCGAGAGCAATGATATCTATTCTTTTGACTAAAACTATCACATACCTGAGACAATAGGTTATGGTCCCTTAAACGCTTCCATCTGCGCCCGGCTACCAGTTTCGTTTGGTGTTTTACGAGTGCCTCTAGATTTTCTGACTACGCCTGGCTGCCAGTTTCCTTTGGTAGTAAATCAATCGACTCGTCTGACAAAGCAAGTGGGCTGTTTCCTTAGCCACGCTTTTTTTCCTTTTCTTCTCGTTTTTTTTTTTTTTTTTTTCTCTTCTTCTTTTTTCGTCTCGTTTCTTCTTTTTTCTTCTCGCGTTGTTTTCTTTTTCTCCAACACTATTTACTAGGACTCCCGGGTTTGTCCTCTTATAGGACCTACTACGGTTTGACGGAGACGTCCGGATTGTCCTTTATATACTAAAACTATCAAAAAAAAAATAAAATAAAAATAAATTATAAAAAATAAAAAAAATAAAAAGAAAATAAAGAAAAATAAAAAGAATAAAAATAAAAAAAATAATAAAATAAAAATAGAACGATGTCAAACCCAAGAGGCGCCTCACGAGCACCCCGTCGTGGTAATACCTCCCGATCACAACCACCTCATATGCCAACGCCGTCACCATCAAACCCCATTAATACCTCCCCTTATCCAACAGCACCTGATGACCCCGATGAAGCTGATGACGACGATACAATGGGAGGATACCAGACAGATGTTCCTGGAAGGGAAGAGCGGGAGGAACGTAAAGCAACAGCTGTGTCTCTAGCTCACATAAAAGCCGAACTGAAGGATTGGCCTCACCTTTTGAAATCTGATGGCAGCAATTTCCGAACCTGGTTCCAGGAAGTACAGTTGGTACTTCTAGACCACCTTTACGATGAAAACTTTTTCACAAGGTCTCGACCAACGACTTTCTCCTCCCGTGAAACCCTTGGTCGAGCTATCCTGATTAACTCGGTGAGTAAAGAGCTACGGCGTCAAATAATCACCAAGCGACCGAGCACTCAAGCTTTTGCGTACTTGAAAGACTTGTTCAGTGCAAACTCAAGAACAGCGCAACTTAAGTTATACCGAAAAATTCATTCCCTGAAACTAAGCCGTTGTTCTGACCCTTCGAATCTCACTACTCAATTAAGGGAACTGTTCGACAACTTGAAAGAAGAGGGTTTTCACTTCGATGAAGATTTGATATTTTCTATTGCTCTGCAACTTGCCGTCGACTCTTCTTCAGGGATATCTACCGAGGTGTACAGAGAAGCTGAACAAATGATGCAATTATCCGGGGCTCCTCCTTCCTCGACAAAGATGACACGGATACTCACAAATGAATGGAAAAGACACCATCAAAGTCAAGAAGCCGAGTACACCAATTCACCGTCTATTGCCAGTGCTTCGTCTGCTGTAGTACAGCCAGATAACGATTCCGATCACCACGCTGATGCCTTTAACTCCTATCACTGTTGGAATTGTAATTCCCCTGGACATCTCCAAAATCGCTGCCCCCTACCAAAACAGATCAGGAATGTCACGGCACCCCCAATGTTTGCACCTGGACAATTCAAGGCGCACTATCCAACTGTGAACTATCCTGTCCTAACACCTCCTTATGTACCGCCAAATAAACAACAACAGCCGGTGCAAAACAGAAACTCTGGTAACTCACAACATCAACAGGGCTGCACGGATTCCTATCGTCCAACATACCCGAAACGTCTCCTCTCAAATCAAACATCTAAACCCGAACCCAGACATGCCAAAATCATGGAGATAGGTGATCAGCACGAGGCAGCAGCGGCGTACTTTAAAAACCTTTCAATAGCAGAAAACTCACCACCAGCTAACCAACCACCGCCAGTTTTCGACATGGGAGCTACTCATCACCTAACGAGTTCTCTCAATGAGTTAGCAAATTTTACTCTTCTGCCAGACCCTATTCCATTACGAGTAGCAACTAACAATGTCCAAAATTTTATTACAGGGAAGGGCACCCTACGTTTTGCTGGACTGGGTGGGACGATTATAAACATTAATAATGTTTACTTCTGTGAGAATGCCTCCCGCACCCTTATATCACCTTCTGCCCTGATAAGGGGCGGTGCTTTAATAGAGTGGGACTCTGACAACACGATCTATGTACTTTTGACAGGAATGCGAGTACTGAAGGCAACTTTCACCACTCGCCGATGGCTTTTTCCTTTTCCAAAAGTTTTCTATCCCTCAAATTGTATGATGCAAAAAAAAACAGAAAACCCAAAAACATCTGATACCACTGACTGTACATATATCGAGTCTGATCACGTTATCTGTCTTCCTCCAATAATCAATTCAAACACAAAAGAACCTAAAAAAATCCTTGTGACCAAAAATGACCATTCTGCTGATGCTCTCTCAAAATCGAAAGAAAACAACCTGCTGTATTACTATCATCGCCTTTTTGGGCATGCAAGTCTTAGGCAAATCAGAAAGTTGATTAACTCCGACATGGCTAAAGGATTGCCCACAAACATACCATCGGGAGAAATCAATTGTGAAATTTGCAAACTCTCGAAGAGCACTAGATCTTCCCAACTTCCGGCACGAGAAAGAGAGCTCACAAAACTTGAACTTATAACGGCTGATCTAATAGGGCCGTTAGAAGAAACAACTTTCGATAATGGCCTATGGGCACTGACAATTAAAGACTGTGCGACAACTTATACCGAATGCCATATACTCAAATCCAAAAGTGAAACAGCAAACATAATAAAAGAGACAATAACAAGATTAGAAACACAAACAAATGTGAGTGTCAAGAGTTTTCGATCCGATAACGGAGGCGAGTTTGTTAACAAAAATCTCTCAACGTTCTTCATCTCCAAAGGTATCATTCATGAACTATCTTTACCGTACAACCACAAACAGAATGGGAAAATTGAACGACAAAACAGGTCAGTTTCTGACATGGGCAGAACGATTCTCATTGATAGCAACTTACCAAAGTTTTTCTGGGGTTTTGCTTACAAGTGGGCAGCCTATGTACAGAACCGACTTCCGAACACAATCTGCCATGACAAGACACCTTTTGAAGCGATCTTTGACCACGCACCAATAGCCAATATCATCCGTCCTTTCGGTGCGGTGTCATACGTCCATGTCCCAAGAGAAACACGCTTGAAACTTGATGCACGTGCAGAAAAGTGTTATCTGGTAGGTTTCCCACAAGCATCCAAAGGATGGCTTTTTTGGAACATTGAACGAAAAAAGCTAATGGTGTCTGCATGGGCAGCTTTTGAACCGATTCCTACCTTCTCCTCAGACAAGATGTCCCTCTCAAATCTATTAAACCCAGTCAACGCGAATATGACAAGCCAACTCTCCGTGTCAAACCTGGGCAATTTCGAGGCTGAACAAACAGTGGACTTGCAGGAAGAGCTGATAAATTCGATTGAACGTGCCTCATATTTCCTAGCTTCACCAGCCCCTAAATCGTACAAAGAAGCAATGAAAATGCCTAATGCATCCAACTGGCACCAGGCATGTTTAGAAGAAATGGAAAACATGGAGCGAATGGGTGTGTGGGAACGAACAACTGTCCCTGCGATGGCCAGAGTCACCGACGCTCGATGGGTCTTCACAGAGAAATGTGATGCAGATGGGAATGTCGTACGACTGAAGGCTCGGTATGTTGCAAAAGGTTTCAAGCAAATCCATGGTATTGACTATCATGAAACTTTTGCACCAACCGCCACTTTCACTTCCCAACGAATGATACTTACTCTTGCAGCATCAAACAACTGGCCGGTACACTCATTTGACGTGACAGCCGCATATTTACACAGCCCTATAAAAGAGGAAATATTTATCAAAGATCCACCAGGCTTTGAACAAAACGATGGGAAGGCGCTACTATTAAAGAAGGCGCTCTATGGGACATGTCAAGCTGCGAGATGTTGGTGGGAACATTTATCATCGAAGTTGAGAACTCTTGGATACGAAGTCTCCAAATACGATGCGAGCGTATATTTTCTGAAACAAAAGGTTAACAATACAATCATCTGGGTCCATGTAGATGATGGTTTAGTAACGGCTAACTCAATAGAAAATTTGAGAATGCTCCAAAATCAACTACAAAACGAGTTAACAATCAAGTGGCAAACATCTCTCGAATCAATAGTTGGCCTGTCAGTGAAACGGAATGACAAAGGTTTTGTCCTGAGTCAATTAACTTTGATCAACAAGATACTCGATAAATACAGTGCCGATAACGATGTCAAGTCAACCCCCCTACCACACTCATGCTCACTAAAACTACCACCGGAAGGATCAGTTCCTGTCAATGCGACTCTATATCTCTCAGCCATTGGCTCACTAAGCTATGTAGCAAGCAGTACAAGACCAGATATCTCCTTCAGCGTTAATTTTTTGGCAAGATTCTCAAAATGTCCTACGCAGGAACATTGGGCTAACCTGAAACATCTGCTAGCATATGTGAGAAAAACTAAGCATCTGAGCCTCAACATCTACCCAGATAAATACTTATTCCCCAAAACGACTCTACAATGTTACAGTGACTCAGATTGGGGAGGTGAACACTCATGATCTACGGGGGGGAATGTAATATTACTCAATGGTTGCCCAATCAGCTGGTCCTCAAGACGACTTTCGTGTGTTGCTACCGCGACCTGCCATGCCGAACTTATGGCCCTGGCCTCAGCGACGAAAACAGGGATGTGGATTAAACACCTTCTGAAAGATATTGTCAATTTTGAAGGCACTTTAGACCTGTTTTGCGACAATGAAGCTTCAACTAAAACGGCCTCCAATGAAGCGTCAAATAAAAGGACTCGACATATGGAACGAGATTACTATTACGTAAATGAACAGCTCTACAAGAAGAATGCAACTATAACATGGGTACCGTCAGCAAAACAACTGGCCGACGTTATGACGAAGCCTCTCCAGACGTTGACACACAACACAACTCTACAGCATCTACAACTAATACAATAGCCTTTTTTCTCTGCCTTTTTTTCTCTCCTTCTCTTTCTTTTCTTTTTCTGTTGACATAAAGCAACCCGCATGTTAGTGACTTGTTGAGGGGCGGGTGTTAAGTACTCAACTGCGCCGCAACCACATGTATATAATCTATATGTCAACCGAGAGCAATGATATCTATTCTTTTGACTAAAACTATCACATACCTGAGACAATAGAAACACTACCTATATAGATTTAAAGCTTCGGACTCCTCCAACTGCCCCCTTTGCCCAACCACTTCAAAAGACACTCCAGAACACGTCCTTCTTATATGCCTATCTCACTTAGATTCTCGCCGCACCCTTCTCAAGGCTGCGCAAAAACATAAAACCCCTTTTACCAACTCTGGTCTCCTCATTCCCTCTCCCATAAGTTCGCTAGTCGCTAAATTTCTCGTCTCTTCTGGTAGATTCCCCAATAATATCCCTCTCACACAGTAATCACTAAATTTGTAAATAGATTTATTGCCCTCCCCGCTCCATCCTTGCTGCTCTCATCATGTAACTACATCTACTTAGTCCTACCCTTCATGCCCCTAGCTGGGTGAGATTGTAAGAAATTAAAAAAAAAAAAAAAATATATGCATGCGTTAATGAAAAATGAAAGTCTTTCCCTACCACCATTCTCATTAACTCATTTGACAAATTAGTAATTCAGCAAATATTTCATCAAAATGTGCAAAATTGCACATTTTCTTCCATGTTTAATGATACAATGCATGTGGTGGTGGTTGCCCTTTTTTCATTAGTTTAAGTCGCGAGTAATATGCAATTAATTCTTGCAGTTTTGCTGAAACGGTGGTAGGTGCTCTTACATAAAAACTGAATGGATAACTTGGGAGCTTTGATCAAATAAAAAGAGCTAGATTCTTGCTTCCGGCCGTTGTGGCTATTTGGCGAGGGAACGGTACAGCCAAGTCACTAAAGCTTGCGGAATTATGGACGAAAAAATTAAAGCTTCACCCACAAAAAAATGATTTGCATATTCAAAAGGGGGTAACACCGACCTATCCCTGACCCTTTTGAATAGGCAAATCATTTTTTAATGAGAACAACTTTGATTTTTTCGCCAAAAAATCTGCAAGCTTTTGTGACTTGGCTGTATCACCACAAAAAATGGCTAGCCATCTTGCTGGCGTGAAATCTTGACAGCTAATGGGAATGGGAATTCTGGTATGCAAGGATTGAAGGGAAAACTACCAGTTATTTTTTTTATCGGGGTTAGTGGCCTATCGAGTGATCATTGATCGCCCACATTTGTATTGCAAAATTGTGACGAGATTTGAGCACACCCACTCTTGTCACAGTGAAGGAGCAATAAGGAAATCACTCAGTATTTGTCTCAAAACATACAGCTAATCCTGGAAAGCTTGCGGTTGTCTTGTCTCTCATCCCCGCCAAAAAGCATAGCCCATCTGACCCAAACTCAAGAGTTTGACGGGGGATGGGATGCAAGACTACTGCAAGCTTTCGAGGATTAGCCGTAACTTTCACCTGCTATCTGTTGAACGGTATCAGCCAATGGAGCTCCAAAGGGACCGGAGAACCCAGGATGCGGCTGGAACAGGATATGCATCACATGAATAAGTGCATGACACTAACTATCTACAGCCAGATCCGAAAACATTGAGACAAAAATGAACATTTTCAAAAATTTATTGACAGCCCAAAAGTTGAGCCACAGTATTTGTTTGACATCTTCAATATATTTTGTGCCGATCTGGTTGATTTCTCTGTTGTTTCGCCCCTCTTCATCATCTAAGTTGAAAGAAAAGTCAATGAAGATACAGCCAAGCCACAAAAGCTTACGGAATTTTGACTAAAAAATTAAAGTTGCTCTCACTAAAAAATGATTTGCCTCTTAAAAAGAGTCGGGGATAGGGCGGGGGTACTTCTTTTTGATTAGGCAAATCTTTTTTTTGTTGGCGAAACTTTTATTTTTTCATCAAAAATTCCGCAAGCTTTTGTGGCTTGGCTGTATCTTCATTGACTTTTCTTTCAACTTAGATGATGAAGAGGGGCGAAACAACAGAGAAATCAACCGGATCGGCACAAAATATATTGAAGATGTCAAACAAATACTGTGGCTCAACTTTTGGGCTGTCAATAAATTTTTGAAAATGTTCATTTTTGTCTCAATGTTTTCGGATCTGACTGTACTTTTTTTTTATCATTTCCTCACAAATTTTAAGCTCATCTTTACTTTTCTGGTTCAGTGTGTGATTGGTGAGGGAGGTGGAATCAGTGGGGTTGAGGAGAGGTAGGAGGGATTTTTGATTTTCTGGTTGAGCCAGAAAAGTTAAGGTGAGCTTAAAATTTGTCCTTCAACTCAAACACTGGAAAATGTGTGATCATCAAAAAAGTATTTCAACTGAGTTGAAATTAAGTTATAAATCAAGGTTAAGAATAAGCGCTTGGTAGCAGGTGCTAACATTTCATTTCTAGTGTCTGGAGACTGTAATGATATATGTAATAAATAAGAATGCCATGCTCCGGAATTAAGTATCCGTTGTTGCATTCACTTGCGAATAAATTCAAATATGTTAGCTCTGTATTTAAGTAGAGGTGAGAACTCTTAGGACAGTTTTAGATCTCTTCTGCTTCGAAAGTATCCAAATTATCTTCTGGGCCTCGTATTCTTAAAAAGCCCCTGTTCTTTTTACACCATCAAAGCAATCCACTATTAGACAAGTGTTCATTATTAGGAATATAACGTGTAAAGAATCGTCCTCTATTTTCAACACATTGTTTTGAATCTAATCCAACATTCCAAGAGGATCATTTTTTTTTTCCTTTTGCGCCATAAATGATAGACAAAAACATGAACTTTTATTCGTATTTTTTAAACTCAACTACAAGCATTTTGCAACCCAAAACCGCTGGAGCAGTTGAAATGACATGCAAGAAGCTCTCCAGAAGTGACGTTCTGTGCTTCACATTGCCCTTGTTTCTTCAATGTCTTCTATTACATCCTAAGTTTGCCAAAAGTAACTTAGCTCATAATATCAGGCTGTCTCTCATTCCCATCAATATATTTATCTGGGCTCGTATTCCTTTTGCTTATTGTCTGAACACACAAAGAAATTTTTCAATTGCGACTGCATCGTTTTATTGGTCTATAAAATCATTGGAATGGGGCCTATTGGACAGTGAAACGTTTCGTAGTCGGCCACTACAGCAAATTGGAAAAAAGAAGCGATGGGAAAAAATTCAAGGTCCACCTCCACCTTTAACACCAGAGGAGAGAAATCCAACCTTATTGCAACTTTTAACCTGGTCATTGAATCAGCTTTTATCGTATGTTTACATTTGTATATTCATAAAGATAGATAGTCATGCTTCCTCTCGGATATCTTATATCTTACAAGTATGTTAACATTTTTTTGGCTGTGATGTGTATGGTAGAATGCGTGGACTTCAATTTATGTGGGGACCGCCTGCAGACGCAAGTACATTAACGTCTCAAGATTGGATCAAGCGAATTTATAAAGTCCATATTATTGCTTTACCAGCCAAATATTTTCTGATTCTTACACGCGATTTTGGAACGCCCGTTCAAGCATTATCTTATCTTGGGATACCTTCATATCTTACTAGATACAGTTTCTTTGTCGATTTTTTTCATACTCTTTGTTTTGGGGTCCTCATGGGTGGGAGTATGGATATTGGATATTCTATTTTGGCTCTCATGACCACTATAATACATCCTGTGATCAGCTATTTAGGATTACCTAAAGAAATTAGCGAGCTTCTGAACCCAGAATTTTACCCCCCTATATTCAGTCCGTTGCATGAATCTACATCTGTGGCTCATTTCTGGGCTAAAGGATGGCATCAATTGTTAAGAAGACTTTTTATTATAGGTGGTGGGAAACTGTCGATTTCATCAATGAAAAAGATTGGTACTAGTGAAAAATCCTGTCGGATTGTTGGACTTTTTGGAGTATTTTTATTCAGTGCACTGATGCATCAATATGGTAAGGTTTTTATCTTGAAGAGAAAATTTATGAGCAGTTCACATTTTCTTATTGTTTCTCTTTGATTAATGAATAGTGTTTGATCTCGTGCTGTATCGTTCAAATATCCCATATCAGTCTTCTTTTCAAGTTTTCAGTGCAAAGTCATTGTTTTCTAGGCCGCTATCTTTTGGTTCATTTTTTTTCTTTGCTATCCAACCAGTCGGAATACTTATTGAGCCTTTAATAATTCCTTTAATTCCTAAAAAACTGGGTGGGGGTAAATTATGGGCCTTACTATTCATTACTTTGACTTCTGTTCCGTTTCGCAAAGAATATTGTGATTCAAATATGATTCTTCGGCATTTACGTCCGGTAGATCAGTGGACTTGGCTTGATATCGTTTCGCCCACGGTAGTTAGAAGTTTATAGAAACTCGAGAGTTTTGAATCTCATTACTTTTTCTTATTATTTAGAAAAAATCTACATTTTGTTGTTCTATATTTTAATTTTCAAGTATGATTAGCACAAAAAATTATTGGTTTGAATTAAAAATTCAGAAAAATAAAGGCATTTAGTCAGAAATTAGAACTTACCTAAGATTTGTAGAACAAGAATATAGCAGAAAGAGATATTTTCACTAGTTATTTGTTATAAAATTACAAATTTCCCACGAATTCTTTTTCTGGTGAGACGTATTATTTGTTTAAAAAAATGAAAAAAATAACATGAGATAGATTACACAACTTGATCACATTTTTTAGCAATCAGGATTTGAAAATGAGAAAAACTGTATAAATATGCAGTGAAAACTATTAGCAATGCGGTTTTCATCATTTATTTTAAAAGTAGCTTACATTCGAGATGAAATTAGTCCCATAAGCTCTCTTTAGAGTTTATTGAAAAAATGATTGACTGTGTCGTGTAAAAAAAATTTCAACCCAATATTTTTAAGATCTACATTGTTTTATAATCTAGACTTGGGGCGTTTTTGGTTGAAGTTTTACTTTGAAAAAAAAAAAAAAAAAAAAAAAAAAAAAAAATTGGGCAAATCACATTGGTAGTTTAGAAAATTCTTTTAACATATCTCATTTTTTTAAATGAGATATAATTGAAATATATTTTTAAAATCCATCTCTCTATGATGTGACAACATTTTTATTCTTTATTCTTTATTCTTTCTTATTTTTTTTAAAAAAAAATTTCAAAAAAAAAAAAAAAGATATAAAAAATAAAAAAATAAAAAAAAACAGGAAAAAGGAAAGAAAAATCACAAAAAAGCATTTATGAAAATTTTCAATTATCACATAAATTTTGAAGTTAAATTCTTTATTTCTTTACAAAGTTAGCCACCATATATCATTGAGCTGCCTTCACATCCATGCTATTGATCCCTATTCACAGGAAGGTTTTATAAAAAAATATACATCTCTCTAGATTCATTATAAAATCATTCTTCATTCTTCATAAATTCATCACACAATAATGCGATATCAACATCTTGGGCGACGTCTCTTTTCTCTTTCGAGGGTATGGGGGAGAAAAGGTAGAGCAAAAGCAAAATGGTTTAAGAACAAAAATAAGTCTTTAATTAATCAAAAGACAACTGTCGTTAACCTTAGCAGTGCCAGTTATTAATTATTACCACACTTAGCATCATGAAGCGAAGTACCAGTCTTCTTCCAATTGCGTTCTAAACAAGATAACATATTAAACAGATTTGAAATATAATGAATTTTCGTCAACTTCTACTCTGAGTTAAGGACCGAGTTCAGATCTCCCCAAGTACCGGTTTTTTTGGCTGAGCCAAAAGCACTGTGAAGAATACGCCACGCTGTATTAAGATCTCGAGATGTTGGAATAGAAGAAGTGAAATCAGATCCATCTGAAAAACAAGAATACCGGGTACTTGTTTGAGGTTTTGCCACTTCACAAGCCTCGATTTCATCTCTTGATACTACAGGTAACTTGATCTGTGTTTTACAAGCCGCTATATTGATGGCAGTAAGGTTTAAATTACGAGATTGAAGTAAGCGGGACGAAATCATTTTTGGTTGTGCATTCCAAATATCTTTGTCATGATATCTTTGTTTGGATAGTTTAGAAGGTTTAGGTCTGGACCAAGAATTTCTCTCGGTTGAGGGTTGATTTTCAGGTGGCTCAAAGGATGAAGAAACTATTTTCGAAGGCTCTGGTCGAGGGCCATTGTGCTTTATATATTTGAAAGGTTTGCGTATTCGCAAGGTCCCATCGAGTTGAGGCGCTATGATGCTGCAAGTTTTTGGTGTTGTTAGTCACAAAATTTCAAAATATCATTAAGAATAAGATGATTTTCTCTTCTCCTTTCTTCTCTCTCTTCCTCTCTCGTTGAAGAAAAACTAATTAAAATTAAAATTTCACTTACCATAAACTGTGAGAAGAATCACCAAAATCAGATTTACGTCTGATGGGAGAGCGCTGGCAAGGGCCCCAACTGAAGAGATTTATGTTATCTTGAGACATTATTGATTATTATGTATTTTGAGGTAAGGATTGTAAGTTAGGTTCGTGATGGCGATAATTCGGTATAATCTAGACTAACAGACCGGCTGGTTCGCCCCAATATTTAGATAAGAGAATATATGAACGTGAATGAGGAAGTGCCAAGGGAGTAACGATAGCTGGGCACGTTTTTGTGATTTGAACAATTATTTTACCTTTGCGTAAATAGGCACACGAAAAAAAAAATGAAAGCAAAAGAATTAAAGGGTAAGGGAAGCTAACAAAAAAAATACGTCGGATAAAAGGTATATACGAAAACGGCTTAGTGGGAGAAAAAAGAATGAAAGGAAAATGGAAAGATGCTGCTTTTTTAGAAATGAAGAAAGAAAAACCAAAGTAACCGTTTAATTGATTCTCCACACCGAAAAAAAAACCGACTGGTAGTGATTGGTAACAGAAACGATGATAACAATTATTCAAAGGGGAGACAAGCTAGTTTAGCAGCACAAACTCAAAACAGCTAGATTAAGAATTTTTCGTGCAACTTGTACGAAAAAGTACGAGTTTGTCATAGCTATTTCGGTGTGACAATACTATTCTTCCGCCAAAATTGCTGTGACAAAGTCGCACTAACCATTCTCAATATAGCTGTACTTTTCCTGAAGAATTTAACTGGACAGTACAGCGGTCTTTTTGTACTTTCGAGTAAAAATGTTGGCTTCACGTTTTTACAGTTATTTCAAAAAGCTCGCGGTTGTCTTGTCTCTCATTCCCTGCCAAAATTATTAGTTTACTGCTAATCTCGCAAAGCTTGTGGTTGTCTTGCCTCTCATCTCCAGCCAAAATCATGTGTTCCAGTCAACTGACCTATGCTTTTGGTGATAGATCCGAGGCAACCCAACCGCAAGCCTTTTGGGATTAGCACTGGGTAAGACTATCAAAACTTTTGGCGAAGGATGAGAGGTAAGAAAACCGCAAACTTTTTATTTATTTTTATTTTTTTGAAATAACGGTAACTTGCTACTCCTTAGTTGACACGTTAAAACAACAGAGGATTATTGCAGTCCAATTTCAGAAGCCTTTCTTGCCTCTTTTCGTTTTTTAGTTCTCTCCCATTCTTTATTTTTTTAATCCTCTTTTTGAAACTTCTATTTTTATTTTATTTTATTTTTATTTTGCTCATCTCTACAATATTCAATGCTCAAGCCTCATGGTACCACTTCACTTTAGCTTCCACACACCACCATACCGCATCCCGTGCTATTCTTTCAAAAGTTCATGTAAGGTGATTCAAACTGTCTTAGATTTAACCTCACACAGCTTGTAAATAGCGAGGATTTACAAGAAATTCCTCTTTCTAGGAAGGATTAACAAAAAAAAAGAACAAAATAAAGGAACAAAATAAAAAGCCAGAAATAAAAATCCAAACAATCCTTGAAGCAAAACTCATAAAGTAGTATTTCCGGTAATCCTCCGCCATTTTGCCCCTTGTGTTTAATATGTTCCTAATTTTCATTATCACCATGTCTTCCACCTAAAATCATTTTGATGTTCAACTCGATGCCAACATCCGAATACTTCAAAACTACAACATTAAAAAAGTAAGAACCTTTTCCTCCAAACGCACCAATCTACTCCAATTTTCCCATACGTAGTAACACCATGAAAAAAAGGTTGGCACCTGTTAACAGGTGCCTCTGCCCAATCGAACTAGCATAGTTCAGTCAGGGACAAGAACCTGCTAGCAGGTGCCTGGTTTTTTTTTCTGGTGTTAGGTCCAGAATTGTTAATTTGAAGTGTACTGAACTTATTTTCTGAGCAATAAATGAAGAGGATCACAAAAATATTTATAAAAACTTTTGAAGGATTAAGAGCCCAAAAAAGTTGAAATTGTGGGGAAAAAAATTATCAAGTTCAAAAGAGGAGAAAAGAGATTTTTTTTTATTGATTTTAATTTTTCTCCTGATTTTTTTTATTTTTTTTTTTTGAAATGAAATGAAATAATTTGAAATTTTCTCCAAAGTTGACTTCCACCCACGAAATGAAAAAAGATTTTTTTTTATTGATTTGTTATTATGATTTTAAGCTAGGATGAACAAAAGTTTATGGGCGAGGAAGATGTATAAAATCCTTTTTGATGATTGAACGTTATGTCATTGTCAACTGAACTGCTTCTAACACCCAGTATTAATTGAATTGCTACACTGCCACTAAAACAACATGAATTACAAGCATTACAAGTACCCAGCAACCAACCAACCAACCAACCAATCATTAAAATTCACCCGTTTCTAACCATAAATCAATCAGAATGAAAGGGGAAATAATATAATAAGGGGTGTCAAACATTGCAAATCAGCCATTAGAAAATCTCAGTTTTTTCAATTAAAAAAATAGCTTATAAACTTTCAATTATATTGATTTTTACTGTTAAATATCCTTCTTTTGATGACGTAATATAGATGGGATTCCAATTTTTTATGACTAGAAATGAATTTAATGTGTTTCCACATTTGCCATGTTTGGCACCCCCTAATGTAAAACAGAGTAAGGATTACACAAGCTTCTTGGATAAACTGCAAAATAAATAAATATATAAAAAGGGAAGTGATCCAGTGACAACCTTCAATTGCTCCGGCGAAACCCCAAATGATTTCATATACTATATCATACAGCTATATTGAAAAAGCATTGTGCAAATTTCAAAAATATATTGAAATTTTCCAAGCAATTTTAGGTAATTTTTTGTGTCTTTTTGTGTCAAAATTGTCACATGGTACAAATCCACCTGCCATGTTGATTGTCCACTAAGCCACCTACCCCGACCTAATTGGCAATCAATGCCCCTATCAAGCTAGAATCCCCCTCCCCCCTGGCCATTCAACCATCCTCCATCCTCCTCCTCACCACTCAACCATCCTCTTCCCTCCTCCTTGCCACTCAACCATCCTCTTCCCTCCTCCTTGCCACTCAACCATCCAATAGGTAAGCTCCTCTCATTTGTTCCATTTTTTTTCCTTTCAATTTTTTTTCTTAATTTTTCTTTTTCTTATCTTAGCTATCTTGTCCAATCACTTTTCCTGCCATTTTCATACTGCCTTTTTTTACGCAGTAAGGCATTTATTTTTTTGTTTGCTCTCTTCTTTATTTACTTACTAATTTTTTTACAGGTATATTAAATGCAAAATTTGTACCAAGCCCCCAGGAATCTCCTCCCCCAAACTATGATGTGAAGGAAAATATTCATTCAAACTCAACTGTTTATTTGTGTGGCCCACCAGGGGTTTTGGATCTTCAAAATCATGATGAAGAAGGAATTCAAACAATAATTATGGTTAACTTGAACTTCATCCTGTATGAACCAATAATACAGTCAAGCAACAAGTACACCATTGTTGAGAAGATTGTGTCAGATTCTAATAAATTGAAATTACAATGGCATGTCTCAAATTTTGACTTGGTTGAGTTTAAAAACCAGGCAGTTGATCTCATACAAGCCTGAAAAAATGAATGATTAGGCAAGTATTTAAAGAAAGAAGTGGCCAAAAAACAGTTACCTGGTTTTCAATTATACCTCATAGTTATTTCTCAGAAAATCAAAAAAAAAATCCTAAAATCACCTGAAGTCTTTGTGAAATTACTTGACACTGCGCAACTTGCTGCTGAAGACCACAAAATTAAGATGCATTTATAGCAAAAAGATCCTAGACCTAAAAAAAAGGTAACATTAACATTCAAATTGTCTTTCTCTTTTTCATTTGCTAATATTTTGTTTTTTCAGCAATCATATTCTTACAAGACCTTTGATATATCCTCATCTTCTGATCCTTTGGATCCTGAGGATCTTGGTCCCAGAGATTCCAACCTCTGTTTGCCTAAATGCATCCCATTTAGAGATTTTTCAATTACTCTTGGACTATCACCCTCCAAACCCTGATATCACACACCAGAATGAAGCTCACTGTTGCATTAATCCCGAAAACCCTCAAGAATACTTGGAGCTTACTTACCCTCTAGTTGAAGTTGGGAAAAAATGTAAAGTAATTAATTTTATCATTTTTAAAACTCTTGGTTCTTTAATTTACCTCTATCTTAATTAGAACTCAAATCCAGAAGAGTTTACTTACCTCATACCCCCAAAACTTCACTTTTCCATTGGCAAAAAGTGAAGCAAGGGCCCTCATCTTTTCCTGTTCCATCTGGTTCCATTTCTGCTCCTCCACCCACCAGTCCTCAAAGAAATTGGACAAATTAGAATCCATTATCTACCTCTGAGGTCTCTGGAAATGAATCTAATATTGAATATATTTTGAAGGCTGCATATTCCAATCCAAAAGCAGAAACCTCATCAATGGTTTGGCTGAGCTCCACCTAAATCATTGGACCTTCTTTCAAGATTTTACTGCTTAGAGACTTATAGTAGCTGGAATCCCTGAGTCATATGCTGTGGAATGTCTTTACACAGCCAAAAAATATGGAACAAAACTTTTCCATAAGAAAAGGAGGGTTTCCCAGAGTTTTTTAAAAAAATAAAGGCTAAATTTACATTTACAGATGACTACTTTAACTTTACCAAATAAATAAAATCAATAAAATATTTTTAGTTTTACTGAATAAATAAAATATTTTTTAACTTTATGAAAGAAATAAAATCAATAAAATATTCTTTTAATTTACAGAGATGAAATTAAATTATGTTAAATAATTCTGATACAAAGAGAGTTGGTTGCCAAAAATGTATTTAATGTCATATTTACTCCCAAATTTTTATAAAAAATTTCGTTTAGATATCAATCAGTTTAATAGAATTGACTGTATAAATTAAATCTTATAAAAATTAAATATTGATACAATGGATTAGCACCTTACAAGTAACATTGAATAGAATGATTAAATTAAATAATATTATTGTGAGATATATCGACTTGCTTTGAAAAAAAAATTCTATCAAATATTTGATAAAAACTATCTTAACCATTTAATCTAAAATTGGCCCATCCCCAGTACCACCAGTAAAATATGTATAACTTCAAAGGTTTCTCTTAATAACACTTTCCCCCCTTTTTACTGGGTTCAAATCTGGGGAGTAGAGAGGAAGTTAAAGAAGATTTCATCTATGGTTTGCCACTATTTCAGAAATAAAGCTACCATGATTAAATGCAAAATTTTCAAGTACTAGATAACTGTTGATATCAGGGTAAGGTCTCATGAATGAAAAATGGAAGAAAATATTAAAATTGAACAAAATTTTGTTTCCAATTGGGCATACAGAAAACTAAACAATAAATTTCTCAAATAGTAATCAAAGTGAAAGTGATTGAATGATTTTTTCTGTTGGATTTTATTTTATCATTTCACATATAAAAGCTCATTTTCCCTCTTCAAGATCAAATAGGCAGCCATTTTTAAGATGGTTCATAGGATTATTGATAACAGATTTTTTTGTTTGATAAAAGCACAACCAGATTTCCAAAGAGTTTTTGTGTATTTTTGCACCATACTTGGAACTTATTTGATCAATATGTAAACCATTTAATGAATCTATGACAATCTTGACCTTAAATTGAGGGTCAAGCTCTATGTAGGCCATTTTAACTAATGTAAAATAAGAAAAAGAAAAAAATATTAAATAAATAGTGCAAAAAAGAAATGATTTACTAGGAAAACAAAGGAAGTAGAAAAATAGCAGGTAAAGTGATAGAAAAAGAAAAAGTAAGAACAAAAATTTAAAGGAAAGAAAAAAAAGAGATGAAAAAAAAGAGATAAAAAAAAGAGAGATGCTTACCTATTGCAACGCCAAGTGGTAAGGAATAGGGAAGAGGATAGTAAATTGGCAAGGAAAATGGAAGAAGATAGTGAAGTGGAAAGGAGGAGAAAGGGGGAAATTTGAGTGGCAAGGAGGTTAGGGAATTGGTTTCCAATTAGGTTTGGGTAGATGGCTCTGTAGAAATTCAACCTGACAGGAAGATTTGTGCAACATGAAAAGTTTGACACAAAAAGACATAAGAATTTCCTACAGCCAAATTCAAGACAATTGGTGAAGTTTTGCAAAAAAAAATCAAAATATTTAGACAGAATGCTTGTCATTTGACAGAGCAACTGGCAAATTTTTGGTGAAGTGAGGCTAATTTTTCTGTCAAATGTCAATTGAGGTGACCAAAAGTTTTGAATTTTTTAATAAAACTGCACCAGAAATTACAAATATGGCTTTAAAATCTCTGGGAAAATCTGAAGAAATTTTTAAAATTTGTACAAATATTTTTTCATATATCTGTAATACATACTGCTAATCCTGAAATTTTTGCAGTTGTCTAGACTCTAATCTTTACTAAAAGTGTAGGTCATGTTTGTCAGCCTAGATATCCCTAGGACAGAGTATTTTTTATGCTTAAAATAAGATAACCTTAGGTACATTAAGCTTATATCTTAAAAATAAGATTAAAACAATTATATATATGATTATAATACATATATATATAATTATTACACTATTATATAGCTTATAGCAGTTTAAATAGCTTATAAATAGCCTAATATTACTTATTAAGGTGTTAATGGAGTCATAATATACTTATCTCAAGTGATATTAAGTAATTATTGACATACATAAGCTTAAATGTATACATAAAGCTCATATTCAGTGAAATATGCAGTATATTATGTATATTTAGGTCTATAAGTGGGTTTTAGCCTCTTAATAGCCTATAAACTTTGTTTTTCTGCTTATTTTAGGTCATATGGACGAAATCAGTGGATTCACAATGCCTACAGAAGCATAGACATCTATATCAGGCGCATACACTCAGTTTGGACAGCTTAATCTGCTTCCTTGGATGGATATTCACGGATTTATGGGTTGGGAGATCATTGCTGGGTTAATGTGGATGCTTGGGGATGTTATTGGGGGCTTGGAAATTTCATTTGTTTCCTTTATATGCTTTGGGTTTCATTAAATCTCTTTTGGATTACTTATTTTACCTGTTTCTTTATGGTATCCGCTTTTATCTGGATTTTCTAATTATGTTTTGGGTCTGTGTTATCATTAATTGTGATGGAGGGTCCTTACTGGAGGTCTGGGTGTTAAATATGCTTGAAGTGGACGCCATGGGGAGGTGATGGGCCCTCACAGTGCTTTAATTTCTGGGGAGAGCAATGATATCATCTGGATTGAAGGTCTGTGCACTCCAGGGGATTTGGGTATAAGTAAGGAGGGATTTTGACGGTTATTCATCATCAATTACTTACTAAAAATTAATCTAACACTTCAATACAATTATTAACATTTAGAAATATATTATATAGCCTTTTATAAGTTGATATTATCATTATATAAGCTAGAACTATATTCTATTTATCTATTTTCCACCACTAAGCACGCATTTAAATCCAAGTATTGTGAGTTTTATTTGAGTATAACTATTTTATTAGTCTTCCCCTGAGGTTTAATCACTAAATAATTTATCAATAAGTAGTAGGACCATAAATAAATACTATTATATCATACTTATATACTAGACATACTGACAATTGGGGGTCTTTCCTTGATTATTGTTGATTTTTTAGTATAAGCCTTAGGATGTGATTTTTACTTAGTATAGCTCAAAAACAACTTAATATTTGGGTCTGCTGCATATTAGTGGGTCATAATAACTCAGTGATTGCGGAAAAGAATCCTTATAATAATTTTACTAATTTTTTATCATAAAAATTAGGTATTTACAGTAGTAACTGTACCCAATATAAACCCAATTTCACTTGGTATTTGGATACCAATATAACACCCAATTAAATTGGTATTTGGTTAAAGCTTGGTAAGTTAATAATTCACCCTTATAAAGGTCTAGTTAGACTTATTATTATATTTTTAACAGATTTTTTTGAATTTTTTCTTATATTTTATTTAAATAAATAAAGATATAAATTCAGGGTAAGCTTCAGTGCTTTTTTATTAGTAATAACATTGCTAATAACTTTTGTCTACTAATTCAATAGAGTTTTTCCTTTCTGTAGACGTGATATATTGTCATTATTAACAATATAAGTGCTCCTCAGGACAGTGTAAGTGAAAAGCCTTCTTATAATACCAGGTCTAAAGCTAACAAAAACTATCCAGGACATAACCATGGAGGGTCAGCAATACCCCCAGGCAGAGAACATGAGCATAGAGGAAAAAGACACCCTTTTAAAAAAGATAACCATAAAAAAGACGTCTCCTCCTCTTAAGGATCAACTATCCCACTTGGCCAAACAGGTTTTGAAGTTGGAAGAATCCAAGGCACTCATGTTCAATGAGGTAGAGCAATTACAGAACAATTGCAAGGTAGGGTTTCAACAAATGAATGAGAAACTGGAAGAGCTAAAGGGAGGCCAGACAATTCAACCAAGTCAGCAACCCCCTATCCAAGGCGGGTCACATCACTCCCAGGAGAAAATCCTGGTAGACAAATGGAAATGGGACTGGTTCCATCAACAATGGACCAGCCACAGCTGCAACAGGGATCCACCACCTCATCAGACTTCCTCAGTTCACCCCTACAAAGGAAAAAAGCACCAAAAATCAGGACTGGCATCTATCCCATGGTAGGTAGATTACCCTCTCAGATTGAACACAATACTGATAATTACAATATAGGTAATCCTATTGATGTTAAATCTGTGCAGAAAATAGAGGAGGATTTAAGAAATTTAGGTTTTGATGTAGATACACCTGACTTGTCTTTTGTCCACAATAACATTACTATTCATAATAATAATACAGTTAATCCTCAGTTTCCACCACTTACTAGTGAGATGAGAAGTTCACAGGATAGTGAGAGAATTGAAAAGGAAGACATGGAGTATTTTAACAATAATCCAACTGTCCATAGAGTTTTTTCAGCATTGTGGAATAGAATGACTGATTGTGAGGAATAGGCAGTTAAGCTCACTATTGATACAATTTAATCCTTGAAATTAAATATTTCTCAACTGGCAACACGTAATAAAGAATTAGAGAAAGAACATTTGTCTCTAGCTCTTAAATATGATTCATTGAGTAACAAATATAGTGAACTTTCAAACAAATTCTGTGAGTTGGAAAAATTGTATGAAGCACACTTATTGAAAACTGAATCAAGAACTAAGTTATCTTTTTCCCAGACAAATCAAAGTGTCTCTGAGCTACTACAAAGATTAACTAAAGTTGAGATTCAAACTTCCAATCTACTAATGAGCCAGGATAATCATAATTATACTCAATATAATAATAATCCTTTCATTGGCAAAAGTGAATCTCATTCCTTCCATATACCACCACAACTAAAACTATCTGGTGGTAGTGTCAAATCTGAAAATGTAAGTCACAAATCCGTACAGGAGGAAATACAAGACCATTTATCAAAAGTAAATGAGTTATTGAATTTACCTAAGATTAGTGAGATAAAATCCAATCAGGAGAACTGGCCTAAGATAGATCAGTACCCAACTTATGATGGGGAAGCCAGCTCTACTTGGAAACATTTTATTCAAAGAATTGACAACTTGAAATTCTCATATAAGTTACCAGATGAAGAAATAACATCAAAATTAATTTCTTTATTTAAGGATGTTGCTTTATTATGGTTTGAAGCTGTTTTAAGTGAGGGTAAAGATTACTCTTAGGCTGAATGGAAACAACTTATTGAAAAACAATTTGGAGGTTCTAAATTCAGACTTACTCAGCAGAGACTTTATGAGAAAACTAGGTACAATCCGTTGAATGGTGACAAACCTATGGTATTTTTAATGAAATCAAATAAAATATCAAAAGCCATTGAGCCTAATATGGATTTTAACTTATGGAAAGATAAGATAATATATAAATTACCTATATCTGTCAGAGACATTGTTGTAGCTAGAACATTAAAAGTTACTGAATATTCTGACTTTATTAATATTTGCAATGAAATATTATTAAACCATAAGTATGAATCAAGGTATTCCACTTATAAACAAAATATTGAACCTGTGAAAAATCAGAATTCAAAAACACTTCAGGAGAAGAAGAAAAAACCTACTGCACCTGTAGTACCTAAAAAGTATGAAACAAATACTTGTTATAAGTGTAACAAACCTTGGGTTAAAGGTCACAAATATGAGAAAAATATAAATATTGTTGAAAATCAACGTGAATCTGAAACTGAAACTGAAAAAAGTAAAGAATCAAGTGATTATGACAGAAATATCTCATATAGTGATGAAAATGAAGTCTGTATGTTGGAAGATGATTTGTCCATCTTTGAAAAACCAATATTAAATATGGACTCAAATGAATCTTTAATGAATTTTGAGGATGCTGAAATCATTAAAGATATACAAGCTGATAACTTTAAAATGACACCTATCACAGTTCCAGCTATCATTTCTGGCAAGAATGTTAATATAGTATTGGACACAGGAACTGCTGGTTCTGTTGTTTCTACTTATACAATACAGAAAATTGATAGTGAATATAAGTCTAAGCTTGAACCACTTCAGAGTAAAAATTGGAGAGGTTTTGGATCAGTGCTACACCCCATTTGTAGATACAAAGCTGCTTTTTTCTTTAAAAATCAACATGGTTATGTAAGAGTAACTTGTGACTTTGTAGTAATGGACAATACTAACTGTAGTAATTGTTTTATCATTGGAAATGATATTCTGACTAAGTTTGGTGTGAAATTAGACCCTGCTAATAATAATTTTACAATTGGCATGAATGGTAAAAGGAAATTTAAAATAAATTCTTTTAACACAGTCTTACACATTGAGTCAGTAACAAAATCTCCGTGTAAAGGAAGAGAATCCAATGAGATGGAACTTCTAGAAACAGAAATTTCTAAAGCATCATTTGGCACTCAGATAAGTGAAGCTGAGAAAAATAATATTTTGTACTTAATTAAAGTATTTCCAATGGCTTTTGCACATAGTACAAATGAACTTGGCCTTGTAAAAGATCATGAAATGAAAATTATTTAACCTGTGATATGGATAATATTCCTGCTAGTCTTAAAAAGAAACCATACCCTGCTTCACCAATGAAGAGGAAAGACATAGAGGATAATATTAAGATGTTATTAAAAATGAACATTCTTGAGAAGGTTGAAACTACACCAAAATATTGTGTAATATCACCAGTGCTAATTTCTTATGAACAAGATAAAGCAAGACTGTGCAGTGATTATAGAGCATTAAATACATTTACAGTAGATGATATTTATCCCTTGCCAAGGATTGCCTCTATACATGCTACCCTTAAAGGTGCTAAGTATATAAGTTGCCTAGATGGAAATAAAGGGTACCATCAAATTCCTGTTGAAAAGAATTCACAGAACTTTTTGTTGATAACAACACATATGGGAATTTATAAATATGTCAGGATGCCATTTGGACCAAAAAATGCTCCATCAGTATTTCAGAAGTTAATGGATATAACATTCCATAATGAAATGATTGAAGGATGGTTTATGGTATACATTGATGACATCATAGTGTTCTCTAAAACATATGATGAACACTTAATCCATTTAAAGAAGGTATTTCAGAAAATGGATGAAATAAAAATGACCCTTGCATTGAAAAAATGTAAATTTGGGTTTGAATCTTTAAAAGTGCTTGGTCATATTGTATCTGGCTTACAAATATGTGTAGACCAAAATAAGGTGGCTGAAATAAAGAATATTGGCATTCCTCAAAATGTAAAGGATGTACAATCTTTTCTTGGCATGTGTGGTTATTATAGACAATATATAAAAAACTACCGATTAATTGCTGCACCATTGACCACACTGATAAAGAAATCAGAAGCTTTCATTCGGAATGATGAAAGACAACAGGCTTTTGATAATTTGAAAGAATTTTTGATGACAGCTCCTATTTTGGGATTACCAGATTTCCAATTACCTTTTGTATTATATACAGATGCAAGTTTTATTGGTCTAGGTGCTGCTTTGCATCAAAAACAACTTATTGAAGGAAAAATGTCAGAAGTAGTAATCTGCTATATTTCATGTACTCTGAGAAGTAGTGAATTGAATAATGGTGCTACTCAACTTGAATGTTTGGCAGTAGTATGGGCTCTTGAGAAGCTCCATTATTACCTTGAAGACCAAAAATTTGAGTTAATAACTGACTGTAGTGCAGTTAAGTCACTCTTAAACATGAAAACTCACAATAGACACATGTTTAGATGGCAATTAGCTGTACAAGAATACAGAGGACAGATGACTATTACACATATAGCAGGAACCTTGCACTCTAATGTAGATCTGTTATCTAGAGTACCTCTGCCTAATAATAATGATAATCCTGCTTATGTTCCTGAGTAAGAGATTATTAACATTTATGGCATTTATATTGTAGATCTTGAGGAGGAATTTATGCAATCAATTCTTGATAAATATGATTCAGATCCTGACTTGAGTAAACTCACTACAATATTAAATGATCCATCTAATGCTTCAATGAATGTTTTAATAAAAACATTACCAAATAAGTATAAAGAGGCATTAGAAAAAGGAAAATTTTCCATTGAGGATGGTTTTATATATTACAGGAAAAAATTAAATAATGTAATTGTAATTCCCCCTTCAATGAAGGAGTTAATGTTAAGTATATGTCATGATGATATATTAGCAGGTCATTTTGACTTCCATAAAACATTAACCAGAGTATAAAACACAGCTTGGTGGATTAACATGTCTGATGATGTTCAAAAATATGTTGAGACATGTGATTCTTGTCAAAAATCTAAAAGATTAACAGGAAAAAGAGCTGGTTTATTACAACAAATTGAGCAACCCCAAGCTCCATGGGAAATAGTTAACATGGAGTTTGTACCAGGTTTCCCAAAAGCAGGGCATAAGAGTTATAACTCTTGCTGGGTAGTTGGTGATAGATTTACAAAAATGTGTAAATTTATTCCTACTCATAAAGAGGTTTCTGCAAAGGACTTAGCTTTTTTATGGTGGACACAAATGTTAAATATAGCAGGTTTCCCCAAAGCAATAGTTTTTGTCAGAGATCCTAAATTTACTTCTGAGTTCTGGACATCACTTATGGATGTTTCAGGGTGTCAATTAAAATTTCTACAGCACACCATCCACAAACTGATGGGCTAGCAGAAAGAATGATATGAACTTTAGAAGATATGATAAGAAGATATTGTGCTTTTGGTATTAACTTTAAAGACAATGACAAATTCACGCATGATTGGGTAACCCTTATCCCAGGTTTAGAATTTGCATACAATATGTCAGCCAGGCTACTAGACTTACCCAGTGAAATAATTAATTATTTACTGGATGAAGCCGCACCTTATCATTTTAATTATTATTTAATTATAAATTAGTTACATTAAAATTAGCTATAATAAATTAACTAATTGCAGAATGATAAAATTAAAAAAATAATTAAAATTAAAATATAAAATTTTCCCTTATATTTTTTCTCTAACACCGTGCTCATTTGACAGGGTGGAAAAAATAAAAATTTATATTAAAAAATAGATTTTAAGTTAAAATAAGATTTTAATATTCAAATAATATTAAATATATACAAAAAATTCAAATTTCTTATTTAGAATTGACTTCTACAGTAAATATTAAATAAATTGATGTATTTCTGACATACTCTGTAAATACATCTTTTTGACGCCTTCTTTTTAGAACAACTTTATTATTTGAAAATACTCGTTCTGGAATATTCTTTTCTCTCTCTCATACTAAAGTTTTTAGAATTTGATTGCCGTGCTTTGTCTCTCCTTTGCCTATATAAGGCCTCTCTTTTTGTTGTTTTTTAATCATTGCTTTACTACACCATTTTATTACAACAATAACAAGTCAAAACTTATTCTTATATTCTATACCATTAGTATTTACAATACGTAACTCTAATATATAAATTATATCAATATTTTAATCCTACCTCTTTTAATTGAGTAAAATAATCATCCTTTATTTAAGAAATACGTACAAATTTGTTGAGAGTCCATTTAAACCTTTAAAATCCTCGTAAAACTTCATACCAAATCTTCTAGACCAAAAGCATACCTTGACAATTGGGATCCTTTCCGAAATATCGACGGCGCAACGTTACTTGAGGCGTAATCGAGGGGACCATCAGTGTACAAGTACCTGTAAAGGACGAGAGAAGGTGAGAAAACGACGAACGTCATACGTCACGTGACAAAAGTTTTTGCTGTGAACGGGAATTGAACCGCGCTCCAAAACTTAGGTTCATATACTGACTAAACGTCGTATATTTAGTGGTAATTATTGTTATTACTATTTGTGGGTTACTCTTCACTCTTCATTTGCTACGTATTTCCTTTTACTCAGCACTCTGTAAGTGGCATTAATTTGCTCATTTTTCAGGGGGAGGTGTCTGGTAATTGGAATTTATTTTTATTATTATATTTTTTTTATTTTTCCTGGTTGACCATAATAGAGCAATAACTGTTCTTAGTCCCAGAAGTAATAAAATAATTATATTTTAATATTAATTATTATAATTTTTCAGTTGACAATTGTCCTGATTAATTTAAATTGTAATTGTTCCAGTTGACAAATTGTCCTGACAATAATATTTTTTTAATTAATAAATAATTCATATTTAATTACTTCAGTTGACTTTGAGTCCTGGTAGTTCAATAATTTTTTTTTTAATTAATAAAACTCATATTTAATTACTTCAGTTGACATTAAGTCCTGGTAGTTAAGTGATCAGTTTAATAAAATTTTAAAATAAAAAACTTTATATTTAATTACTTCAGTTGACATTAAGTCCTGGTAGTTAAGTTATCAGTTTAATAAAATTTTGTTAAATTAATAAAGTTTAATATTTGATTACTTCAGTTGACAATAAGCCTTGGTAATAAATTAGTTGATTTAAATCCTGAAAATAAATAATTAAAAATTATTAATAAAAATTTTAATTTATTTCTACAGTTGATTATATTATAATCCTGGTTTTAAATTTTTTTTTATTATTAATAAATTAATTTTATTTAAGTTGATTTTTATCCTAAAAAGATTTTTTTTTAATATTTTTATTTTATTTCTGTTAAATAAAAATTACAAATAAAGACTAATTAATTTGTCTCTTTTTTCATTTCAGTTAAATCTTAAAATGACTGACCAAAGGTGGTTTTGCTGCACGTGAAGAAGAACTAGACTTAATTGATTATGATGAGCCTACTTCTGTAAGTTCTCCTTTAACAAGAAGAATTTCTCAAACTAATAAATCCTTGCCCCAAACAGGATGTAGAGATGGAAGAGGTAGAAATCCTAGTGGACACAACTCAGGATCAGAAGCCCATGATAAACCCACCAGAAGAGCTTCCAAAAGGCTTCAGGATAAAAAAGATGCTGTTGTCTCAGCAGGTAAAGAATCTGTCTACTCACATAAAGGAGTTAAGGACAGAAAGCTTGAGACTAAAGGTAAGGGTAGATGCCTTGGAAGAAAATGTGAGAAGAACAGATACTTTTCTCCAAGAGAAGAAGAAACCTCTTCCTCCCAGGGATCAACAACAATTGGCTCCCCAGTCCCAAGAGAAGGTGGAAGTGTCCAAGTGGCAGTGGGACTGGCTCAACACTCAGTGGGACTACTTGGCTCAAAACCAGCATCAGTTACCTCAGGTAGGTCCATCAAGGCCCACCCAGGTCAACCCCACTCCTCCCCACCCTTATCAAGGAGGCAAAAAAAGAAGGAAGCCCAATATGGTGATACCCAGCAAACCCTGGTACGTCCCTCTATTGATTCTCAAGTGCCTTTTCTTGTGTCTGAATCTGTTCCTTCAGGTAAATCTGGAAGGGAGGATGAAACTTTGAGACCTATAGAGGCTGGGAATAGTATACAGATATCTCATGTATCTAATCCATTACTTTTAATTGCTACCTCAATGATTAATCCTGATATGGCTGTGATTTATGAAACTCTTGACCCTGAGTACTATGAGAGTCTGGAAAGTTACTCAGTTTCCTTATTGAGAAACACTCCAGATGTAGCAAGAATTAATGATGAGCACTTGAGAGATATTATTGCCAACCAAAATCATATAATGAACAATATGAAATTGACTCAGAGATATAATAGTTTGTTAACTGATCAGGGTTATCAAGCATTAAGAAGTGAAGCACAGAGAGTCTCTGATGAATTGTCTCATTACAAAGCAACCCATGAAAAGAAAATTGCTTTATGGAAAAATATAAAAAATGATTTGTCTAAACTAAAAGATACTGTATCCGCCTGTTGCCAGGAGGTAGAGATAGATAAGATAAATCTGAAAAGATTGAATGACCATTTGTCATCTTTTCAACATAAAAATCAATAATCTTTTGCAACTATCAATGAGAGTTTATCTAGTCTTCCAAGAATGAAAACAAGACTAACTAACATTGAAGAAAAATTGAACTCATTGTTAAATGACCAAAAATATTCTGACATTTCTGTGAAGGAACATATAGTGCAGGATGCTCAAATAGTACCTGTGGCTAGTTCATCTAAAATAAAAATAGATCCAGAAATACCTGTTGATAACACTGAGTTTCCATCAAAAACTGATGATGCACCAGGATCTGCAACAGAAGGATTAAACAATGAGATTTCAGCACAATTAGAGAAATTACAGCTGCTTCTTACTCAGAAACAAGCTAGTACTAAGGAGACTCCTTCAAATCAAAAGAATTGGCCAAAAATTGACCAGTACCCAACATTTGATGGTAATTCTTCCTCTGATTGGCAACAATTTATTTGCAGAATTGATAACTTAAAAAATTCTTACAAACTCCCAGATGAGGAAACTGTGTCCAAATTAATTTCTTTATTCACTAATGTTGCCCTGATGTGGTATGAATCTGTTCTCCTGGATGGGAATGACTACTCATGGGAGGATTGGAAGAAATTGATTAAAGCACAATTTGGTGGCTCCAAGTTCAGAATGGCTCAACAAAGGCAGTATGAGGAAACTAGATATAGCTCTTCTACTGATAAACCTATTGAGTTTTTAATGAAACTTGTAAAAATCTTAAGGGCAATGGACCTAAATATGGAGTTTGATTTATGGAAGGACAGGATCCTCTATAAATTACCAATGTCTCTGAGAGACTTGATAGTGGCTAGGACTGAGTTCTCCAAAGAACCCTCTTCTTTCATTAATACTTGCAATGAGATACTTCTAAACAATAAGTATGATTCCAGAAGATTCATTCCTAGGACCCCTTTGGAGAAACCCTCCACTTACCAACAGAAACCTCTGGAAAAGGTTGGTAAACCTTCTGCCCCTGTTGCACCAAAGAAGTATGCAACAAATACTTGCTTCAAGTGCAACAAGCCTTGGCAGAAAGGCCATGTTTGTGAAAAGAAGATAAATCTTGTAGAACAAACAGAGGAGCATGCTGATGACACAGTGGCACTGGATGATACATCAAGTGATTGTGCCAGCAATATTTCATATGAATCTCAACAAGAAATCTTGATGCTGGAAGAGGATATTCATTATTTAAATACTATTGATACTGATAATAATGCTTTATCTACAGTTGAGGATGCTGAGATCATAAAGAACATTGAGGATAGCTCAATTATTATTGCCCCTCTCAAGGCACCAGTCTTGATCAATGGAACCAGCATTGAAGTTGTTCTGGATTCTGGAGCTGGAGGAAGTGTAGTATCTGTAAGAGCACTTGCTTCAGTAGATCAAGACTATAAATCTAAACTGATGCCTATCATTTCTGAAAATTGGAGAGGGTATGGCTCTGTTTTGTCCCCCATTGGTAAATATAAAGCCACAGTGTTTTTTAAATATAACTATGGTTTTGTAAGAGCTATTTGTGATTTTGTTTTCATGAAAAATGATAACTTAAGCAATTGGTTTATTGTAGGGAATGATATTTTAACCATGTATGGCATAAAATTGGATCCTTCAAACCAATGTTTCACAATGGGGATGAATTGGAAGAGAAAATTTAAGATTTCCTCCCCTAAAAAATTATTAAAACCAGAATTGAACACATGTAATTCTGTGGTTCAATATAAAAGAAGATCTACAAACAAAATGCATGCCCTTATGTCTGAAATTGACAATTCTTCTTTTGGAGAACAACTTTCTGGTGAGGATAAAGATTCCATCATTAACTTGATAAAATCTTTTCCTATGGCCTTTGCTCATGGGTCACATGAGCTGGGATTAGTTAAGGAGGAAATGAAACTTTCATTGTCTTGCCCATTAACTGATATACCACCTAGTTTAAAGAAGAAGCCTTATCCTGCTTCTCCCACAAAGAGAAAAGATATTGAAGACAATATCTCTACCCTTTTAAAAATGAATATTATTGAAAAGGTAGTTGAAACACCTAAATATTTTGTTATCTCACCTGTCCTAATTTCTTATGAAAATGATAAAGCCAGGTTATGTGGTGATTATAGAGCACTAAACACTTATACTGTTGATGATATCTACCCTTTACCTAGAATCAGCTCTATACATGCTACTTTACAGGGTGCTAAATATATCAGCTGTTTGGATGGTAATAAAGGATATCACCAGGTACCTGTTGAGAAAAATTCTCAGAACTTTCTGATGATTGCCACTCATATGGGTACTTATATGTATGTTAGGATGCCATTTGGCCCTAAAAATGCCCCTTCAGTTTTCCAAAATGTTATGGATAACACATTCCATCAAGAGATAATTGAAGGATGGCTGATGGTTTATATTGATGATATCATTATATTCTCAAAAATATTTGAGGACCATCTTAAACACCTGTGTAAAGTATTCCAGAAAATGGATGAAATAAATATGACACTTGCTTTGAAGAAATGTAAATTTGGTTTCCATTCTTTAAAAGTTCTTGGTCATGTTGTTTCAGGCTTACAGATATATGTTGACCAGAACAAAGTGGCAGCCATACAACAGGTGAAAGCTCCTACAACAGTGAGAGAGCTCCAAAGTTTTTTGCAAATGTGTGGATACTATAGACAGTATATTAAAAATTACCAAGTCATAGCTTTACCCCTTACCCAATTAACTAGAAAGGATGTTGCTTTTGTCTGGAATAGTGAAAGACAAAGAGCCTTTGACACTATGAAACACTGTTTGATGTCAGCACCGATTCTTGCTTTATCTGACTTTAATCAACCATTTTTTCTGTACACTGATGCCAGTTTCATTGGTCTTGGTGCTGCCCTCCATCAGAAACAAGTAATAAATGATAAAGTTTCAGAATTAGTAATTTGTTATATTTCAAGAACCTTGAGAAATAGTGAATTGAAATATGGTGCTACTCAATTAGAGTGTTTAGCTGTAGTATGGGCTCTAGAAAAGCTTCATTATTACCTAGATGACCAGAAATTTGAACTTGTCACTGACTGCAGTGCAGTTAAATCCCTTTTAAACTTGAAAACACCTAACAGACATATGTTCAGATGGCAGCTGGCTGTTCAAAAGTACAGAGGGAAAATGAAAATTATTTATAGGGCTGGTATTGTTCACTCAAATGTGGATATGTTATCAAGGTTACCTTTACCAAATGATGACTCTAATCCTGCTTATGATCCTGAGGATGAAATTATTCATATTCATGGGATATATGTGGTTGATATGGAGTAAGAGCTATTACAGCTAATTCTGGAATCATATGATAAGGACACTGACTTGAAAAAGTTATGCACCATATTAAATGATCCAAAGAATGCTTCAATACAAGCATTAACTAAAACCCTTCCACCAAAGTACCAAAAAGCTTTGGAAAAAGGTAAATTTTCAATTGATGAAGGATATCTATATTATAGAAGAAAGTTGAGTAATGTTATTGTTATTCCTCCTTCTATGAATGAAATCATCTTGAAAATTTGTCATGATGACATATTAGCTGGACATTTTGATCTTGACAAAACAATGATCAGAATTAAGAACACTGCTTGGTGGGCTAATATGTCTTAGGACACAAAATTATATGTTGAATCCTGTGATTCATGCCAAAAATCAAAAAGATTAACTGGTAAAAGAGCAGGATTAATGCAACATATTGAACCTCCTGATGCTCCATGGCAAATAATAAACATGGATTTCGTAACAGGATTACCTATTTCTGGTAAAGACAGTTATAACTCTTGTTGGGTTATTGTGGATAGATTCAGAAAAATGTGTAAATTTATCCCTACCCACAAGGATGTTTCCACTAAAGAATTTGCTTTCTTATGGTGGTCTCATATGTTTAATACTGCTGGTTTTCCTAAAGCCATAATCTCTGACAGAGACCCTAAATTTACTTCTGAATTTTGGATGTCTCTGATGGATGTTTGTGGTTGTGATCTGAAACTTTCTACTGCCCATCACCCTCAGACTGATGGTTTAGCTGAAAGAATGATTCAGACTTTAGAGGACATGATAAGAAGATATTGTGCCTTTGGCCTTGAGTATAAAGATAATGACAGATTCACTCATGATTGGGTTACCTTACTTCCTGGGTTGGAATTTACCTATAATAGCACTGTTCATTCTGTTACTCAAAGAAAGCCTTTTGAGCTCTGGCTTGGATATGTTCCAAATACTCCTGCCCAAATTCTCAATAACAAAATACCTAAATTGGAAATACATCCTGGTGTAAAATCTTTTCTTCAAGTGCAACAACTATGTATAAATCATGCTCAAAAATGTATTGAAAAATCATTTGAATATGAGAAGAAAAGATGGGACAAATCCCATAAAGAATACAATTTTAAAAAGGGTGATGAAGTGTTGATTTCTACAGTCCACTTCAACTTACAAGGTAATAACAAATTGAAAGATCCATTTGTTGGTCCATTTGTTGGTCCATTTGTTGTCAGAAGAATGATTGGAGATAATGCGTTGAAGTTATTCTGTATTCTCCATATGACAGAAAACATCCTGTTTTTCCAATATCTCTTTTGAAACCTTACACATCCAATAGTGATTTATTTCCAAAAAGGAGGGGTAGACCAAAGAAAACCCCAAATGAAATCACTGAAACAGCAGAAATTGAAAAAATTCTAAATGACAGAATAGTCACTGCTTAGAAAGGTACAGAATACTTATTGAGATTCAAGAATAAATCATCTGAATATGATTCTTGGATACCTGGGAAGGAGATATCTAATCTTCCTAATCTACTAAAAAAGTATAAAAAGAAAAAATTATAGCATTTTTTTTATTGTTTTTTTAGAGTGAGGGAGTGTCAGCCAGGCTACTAGACTTACCCAGTGAAATAATTAATTATTTACTGGATGAAGCCGCACCTTATCATTTTAATTATTATTTAATTATAAATTAGTTACATTAAAATTAGTTATAATGAATTAACTAATTACAGAATGATAAAATTAAATAAATAATTAAAATTAAAATATAAAATTGTCCCTTATATTTTTTTCTCTAACACCGTGCTCATTTGACAGGGTGGAAAAAATAAAAATTTATATTAAAAAATAGATTTTAAGTTAAAATAAGATTTTAATATTCAAATAATATTAAATATATACAAAAAATTCAAATTTCTTATTTAGAATTGACTTCTACAGTAAATATTAAATAAGTTGATGTATTTCTGACATACTCTGTAAATACATCTTTTTGACGCCTTCTTTTTAGAAAAACTTTATTATTTGAAAATACTCCTTCTGGAATATTCTTTTCTTTCTCTCATACTACAGTTTTTAGAATTTTATTGCCGTGCTTTGTCTCTCCTTTTCCTATATAAGGCCTCTCTTTTTGTTGTTTTTTAATCATTCCTTTACTACACCATTTTATTACAACAATAACAAGTCAAAACTTATTCTTATATTCTATGCCATTAGTATTTACAATACGTAACTCTAATATATAAATTATATCAATATTTTAATCCTACCTCTTTTAATTGAGTAAAATAATCATCCTTGATTTAAGAAATACGTACAAATTTGTTGAGAGTCCATTTAAACCTTTAAAATCCTCGTAAAAATTCATACCAAATCTTCTAGACCAAAAGCGTACCTTGACACAATAGTACAGTACATTCTGTAACTGGCAAAAAGCCATTTGAGTTATGGTTGGGTTATGTACCTAATATTCCTGCTAAAACTCTTAATAAATTACCTAGATTGGATATCCATCCAGGTACTAAGTCTTTTCTTCAAATGCAAGAATTATGCTGAAAACATGCTCAAGAATGTATAAATAAGGCATTTGAGTATGAGAAGAAAAGATGGGATAAAGCCCATAAAGAACAAATGTTCAATGAGGGTGATGAAGTCCTTATTTCTACACTACATTTCAATTTAAATGGTAATGTTAAATTGAAAGATCCATTAATTGGACCATTTGTAGTGAAAAAGATGGTTGGTAACAATGCTGTTGAGGTTATTCTATATGCACCATATGATAGAAAACATCCAGTATTTCCTATTTCTCTTATAGAACCATACCATTCTAATGATACTGCTCTATTTCCAAGAAGATCAGGAAGGCATAAGCAGCAAACTGAAGAAATAGTTGAAAAAGCAGAAATTGAAAAGATACTTAAAAAGAGACACCTTACAAAAGAAAAGGGAGTTGAGTATCTATTAAGATTTAAAAATAAATCAAGTAAATATGACCAGTGGATTCCAGAAAATGAAATCTCTGATCTTAAAAATCTCTTGAAAAAATTTAAATCAAAATAATACTGTTTATTCAGTATATGTATTATAGAAAATTTAAAAAATTATTTTTCTATTTCACTCCTTACTTTTAATTAAAATGACTTAACATTTTTTTAAATTTTTTTTGGGTGAGGGAGTGTCAGCCTAGATATCCCTAGGACTGAGTATTTTTTATGCTTAAAATAAGATAACCTTAAGTACATTAAGCTTATATCTTAAAAATAAGGTTAAAACAATTATATATATGATTATAATACATATATATATAATTATTACACTATTATATAACTTATAGTAGTTTAAATAGCTTATCCATAGCCTAATAATACTTATTAAGGTGTTAATGGAGTCATAATATACTTATCTTAAGTGATATTGAGTAATTATTGACATACATAAGCTTAAATGTATACATAAAGCTCATATTCAGTGAAATATGCAGTATATTATGTATATTTAGGTCTATAAGTGGGTTTTAGCCTCTTAATAGCCTATAAACTTTGTTTTTCTGCTTATTTTAGGTCATATGGATGAAATCAGTGGATTCACAACGCCTACAGAAGCATAGACATCTATATCAGGCGCATACACTCAGTTTGGACAACTTAATCTGCTTCCTTGGATGGATATTCACGGATTTATGGGTTGGGAGGTCATTTCTGGGTTAATGTGGATGCTTGGGGATGTTATTGGGGGCTTGGAAATTTCATTTGTTTACTTTATATGCTTTGGGTTTCATTAAATCTCTTTTGGATTACTTATTTTACCTGTTTCTTTATGGTATCCGCTTTTATCTGGATTTTCTAATTATGTTTTGGGTCTGTGTTATCATTAATTGTGATGGAGGGTCCTTACTGGAGGTCTGGGTGTTAAATATGATTGAAGTGGACGCCATGGGGAGGTGATGGGCCCTCACAGTGCTGTAATTGCGGGGGATAGCAGTGATATCATCTGGATTGAAGGTCTGTGCACTCCAGGGGATTTGGGTATAAGTAAGGAGGGATTTTGATGGTTATTTATCATCAATTACTTACTACAATTCAATCTAACACTTCAATACAATTATTAACATTTAGAAATATATTATAAAGCCTTTTATAAGTTGATATTATCATTATATAAGCTATAACTATATTCTATTTAGCTATTTTACACCACTAAGCACGCATTTAAATCCAAGTATTGTGAGTTTTATTTGAGTGTAACTATTTTATTAGTCTTCCCCTGAGGTTTAATCACTAAATCATTTATCAATAAGTAGTAGGACGATAAGTAAATACTATTATATCATACTTATATACTAGACATACTGACAATGTTAGTGTTAAATAGTCAGTAGTCGTAAGTAAAATGATTACACAGAAGTAATTAAATATATAGTAAGTTGTAAATAGAAGTAGGTTGTATAATATGTGTGCATTTAATATTTTTTTAGAGACTTAGGCTGTTTCTGGAGTATATACAGGTTCAAAGAATATATTAAATGGAAGTGGGTTGTGCAGTGGCCAGAATTATATTCTTGAAAACCCTTATTTTTTTCTGTCTCCAATTCTTTTCCCTATGCCACCACCATCCAACTTATACCCACACTTCTGTGCCTCAATCTGAACTCTCTCACAGGTCAACTATTTCTAGGTAAGTTTTTTTTCTCATGCACTTTTTTTATAACACTATAAGTTTCAAGCTTTTTTTTTTTTTTTTTTTTGATTCTACCCACCTCACCATTCCAAGTCCAAGGGCTGGAACACACAAGTAAAAGACAAAAAGAAAGGTGATTTTGGTTGGTATGTTCATGGGGAGATAAAAAAAGTCTCAAATAGCATGCCAGCTTCAACTCATCCACTCCCAAAACTTAATCTATCATTTCACATTATGAAGATTGAGGAATGGTTTATAACACAAGTTGTCCTGGATTCCCCAAAAAATTACTCAACAAGTTATGCATGAGCTGGCACATATCTTCAGAGCCAACTGATACAGAACTATTTCTGTAATATCAATCTTTCTTTCAATATAGATTTCATCTTGCACCATACAAAAATCATACCCATGAAAGTAGTATCTTCAATCAAGTAGCTGTGAAGATGCCATTTTTTGGGCAAATCCACCACCACCAACACTTTTAATTGGTCTTCAACTGTCTTTCTTGGACTGTTGAGGACTGGAAGAAGGTTCTTAGGAGAAATGAATCCTCTCTTGAAATTGTGAAACTGTCAAGGTCAATGCTATTATAGTGCAATAAAGATGAGAAATTCATTGATTACTGTCTTCATCCAACCTTGAAAACTGGACATTCTTCTGTAATGTTATGGGGAAGCCTCTTCAACATGACCAAAGTTCCACTGGTAATTTTTTCTCCTAAATTTGAAACCTCAAATATGATTTTTGAGAGGGTATAAAAGGGTAAACTCCTTCCTTTTTTTGAAACAATCAAAAAATTATGATGTCTTTATCCTCATGGAGGATAATTCTCCAATCCACACTTTCATATTAGCCATTGTGTTGTGTAATTTTAAGCCTAAGGATCCCCAGGACTGAGTATTTTGTATGTTTAAAATAATATAACCTTAATTGAAATAAGATTATAAGTTAATTTTATGGTTATTATGCTTATATATATATTTATTACACTATTAAATGACTTATATAAGTTTAAATAGCTTATCAATAGCCCCATAATACTTTTAAAGGTGCTAATGTAGTCATAATATACTCATCTTAAGTGATAATAAGTAATTATAGACATACATAAGCTTATATGTATACATAAACCTCATATTCAGTGAAATATGCAGTTATATTATGTATATATAGGCCTATATACCAGTTTAATCCTCTAAATAGCCTATAAGCTTTATTTTTATAATTATTTTGGGTCATATGTACATATTCAATGGACTCACCACACCTACACAAGCATATACACCTTTTTCAGGTGCATATACACAGTTTGGACAACTTAATCTGCTTCCTTTAATGGATTTTCATGGATTTATGGGTTGGGATATGATTACTGGGTTAATGTAGATTCTTGGGGATGTTAATGGGGGCTTTGAAAGCTGATTTGGTTCCTTTATATTCTTTGGGTTTAATTTTATTCTCTTTGGATGAGTTATTATACCTGTTTCTTTATGGTATCTGCTTTTATCTGTTTTCTTTATTTATGGTATGGGTTTATGATATCATTAATTGTGATGGAGGGTCCTTACTGGAAGTCTGGGTGTTAAAACTTCTTGAAATGGACGCCATGGGGAGGTGATGGTCCCTCACAGTGCTTTAATTGCCAGGGATAGCAGTGACATCGTGATTGAAGGTCTGTGCACTATAGTGGATTTTGGTACAAGTAAGGGGGGATTTGATGGGTTATTGGACATCACTTACTTACTACACATCAAATAAAAATTTTAAAACAATTATTATCATATAAAAATATATTTAAAAGCCCTTATGAATTGATATTATCTTTATATTAGCTATAACTATAGTTTATTAGCCTATTTTCCACCACTAGTTTGCACCAATCCAAATATTGTGAGTTAAAAATTGAGCATAACTGTTTTACTAGTCTTTAACTGAGGTTTAATTGACAAATAATTTAATATTAAGTAGTAGGACCATTAATATTTACTATTAATTCATACTTAAATACTAGCATACACTGACAGTAATCATGTTAACCTTTGCAAAATAGAGGACTTTCAAGCTCAGTCTCCCAATTTTAATCCAATAAAAAACTTGTGAAAAATCCTCTAGTGAAACATTCACAAATACTACCACCCTAAAAAAAGATGAAATGATCTAAGCATTGAAAATTGCTTGGAAGAATCTCCCCTTAGATGATAAATGTAATTATTTTATTCTTTATTTTTTTCAATTTTTTTTTTGCACTATCTTTCTATCTTCTCTAGACTATCTAGTGGTGATTTTGAAGCCACTCATTAGATTTTGATTCTGGATTTGGATTATGAGGGTCTGATGAAAAGTTATAATATAGAAAATTGTCTAGTTATTCATTGGTTTTTGTTACATAGTCTTATAGTACAGGTCCTTGTTGACTGCTACACAGGTTTGTAATGAGAAAAAAAAAGAATTAAGTTCCTGAACATTTCTGGGGTCCTGCTTACAAATTGGAAGCCCATGTCCATAACCATCTTCCTAATGTCAAAACTGGAAATGAAACTCCTTTGCATCTAATGCATAGCTGTGACCCCAACTATTCTATTTTTCAAATTATTGGAGAAACTTCTTATGTTCACATCCATAAATAAACTCACCAAAAACTTGATCAAAATCTTCTGATTTGTAGATGTGTAGGTTATTCTTTAAATAATGCTGGTTATGTTTTTTGGAATGGAGAAACAAACACCTTTTTTGAATCTGAAATGGCAAGATTTCCTGGTGAAAACCTCCCAATTCATGATTCTTTTTATCAAGCTAAAACTTCTAAATATTCCCTTGATCACATCCTCAACAAAATTGAGCTTGGTGATTTCAAAGATGAAGAAACTCTTATCTCTCAAGAAAATTCTGTAACTGATACAATTAAAAAAAGGTTTTTCTTGATCTTCAATCATTCCCAGGACTCACTTGTAAGCCATGCTCTCATCTGATTTCCATGAGTGGGAAGAAGCTTTCAAGGAGGAACTTTCAAATATGAAAGATATTGATGTATGGTATGAAGTGAAAATTCCATATGGCGCTAACCTCCCTAATTTCAAATGGATCTTCACCATCAAAAATCCTTTATCAGCCTCACCTGTATATAGAGCTTTCTATGTGGTGAAAGGTTTCCTTCAGAAGTATGGGATTGATTTCACTGAAACTTTTGATTGTAAAGAAGCTTTTGCATCCCACAGAATCCCACTTACCCTTTCAGCCTCTCACTGGTGGACAGTAAAGTCCTTTGTTGTCACTGAAGCTTACCTTCACAGTTTATTGATAAAGTAATCTGGGTGCATCCTCCTGAAGGGTATCAACTGAAGGATAAATAAATTGCTTTATACCATAAGAAAGATCTCTTTTGCACCAAGAAACCTGCTAGATGCTGATTCCTCCACATAGCCAACTAGTTGGATACTATGGGATATAGGGAAAGTTAATATGATAAGTCTTTTTATATTCTCAAAAAAAACTCTATGGGTTTCATTTGGATACATGTGGATGATGGAATCGTGACTGGTAGTAGTGAGGCTGCACTGAAGGAATTGGAGGATAATTTGAATAGTAGTTTGTAGGGGAGGTGGAGTGAGAAGGTAGATGGAATTGTGGAAGTGGAAATTAAGGAGGTTCCTGAAGGTTTTTATCTTAAAAATTTCAAGCTCATTGAGAAGATTTTGAAAGCTCACAACCCTTGCGCCCTCACTACTAATTCTGTCAGCCAGGCTACTAGACTTAACCGGTAAATTAATTAATTAATTTACTGAGTTGAAGCCACGCCCCTTCTTCTTACTAATAATTAATTATCTACTTAGGTATTACTTACAATTAACTAGTTAAGTACAATAAGTAGTATAATTAATTAGTGTAAATAAAATGTCCCTTACAATTTTACTCCCTAACACCGTGCTCAATGGTATAAGTCAATGGGAATAGAATTTAATAATAAAATTATAATAAAAAAACTTTAAAACAATTATATTACCTCAGTGAGAGATCTGGAATCCCGTGAAAGTAATATAATTAATTAATTATTGTGTAATTAATTGTGACAGTCCAAGGAACTCAAACTTTATTGCTAATAAATTTTATGTCCTTGTTGACGTACCAGTTTATTTAATTCTTATGTCATATATGTACTCCTTTCAGTCATTCTTTTTCTCACATTCTTAAAATATGTGGTGTAAATTCTGTATATTTTATTCCCTCATGTTTTGCCTATAAAAGGCCTCTTACTTTGTGCTTTTCAGAACATTATTTTATCACTTACTTTATTATTACAATTACAACACTACAATTATTTCTATATTTTATAACTTTAGTATTTACAACAGCGTAATTCTAATCTATAATCTATTTTGATATTTTAAAACCTACCTCTTATATTTGAGTAAAATAATCAAATTGATTTTAGAAATATTTACTTTTTGTTGAGAGACCTCTAAAACCCTTAAATATCCCGTGAAAACCTCGAATAAACTTCTAGACACAAAAGACCCCTTGAAAAATTCTCTCCTTCTCAATAATGTGGTCATTAAACCTTTCAAAGATGAAGATGAGGCTATTGATAAGACTAAATATCTCTTGATCTTAGGTGCTCTTAGTTATTTTGCAGTGGGAACAAGGTAAGATTTTTCTTTACCTGTAAATTTGCTAGCTAGATTCTCTTCAAAACCTACCTCTACTCATTGGACAGCACTCAATCATCTGCTACAATATGTTCAACACACTGCTAAACTCCAACTCCATATTCATCCTGAATGTGATCTTCCCCTTTACCCCTTCTCCTTCACTGATGCAACCTGGAATAATAAAGAATTTTCTAGAGCTCAGTCAGGTCATCTTCTTATGCTTAATTCCTGCCCCATTTTTTGGACCTCTAGGCATCAACCAACAGTTAGTTACTCCTCAATGACAGCTGAATTGGTTTCATTTGGAATAGGCATGAAAGATACTATATGGATCTCAAATCTCCTTAAAGATATCTTTCCTGAAATTCTTCCAATCAAAATATTTTGTGATGAAAGAGTTGCAATAGAAAATTAAAATGATAACCCTGAAACAAAAGAGAAAGGCATGCTATTAGATCTAATTACATTTTAAATGAACAACTCTTCCTCAAAAAAGCTACATTAGAATGTGTCCCTACCTCTCAAATGCATGCTGATATTCTCACTAAGGCACTTGGCTAATATCTCACTTTTCTAAGAAGGAAGGATGTTTGTGTTTGGAAGAATAAATATATAAAATAATAATAAAAAAAAAGAGAGTTATTATTTTCATTATTTAATTTTTTATTTTATTTATGTATTTATTTTTATTTTCCTTTTTATTATTCTTTTCTCTTTTTATTTCTCTCCTATTTAATTTTTAGCTCTGAATGAAAAGATTTCTAATGGATATTGTTGCTGGGGGGGACACATGGTGAAGATATGGGGGTATCACAGTGGTAAAGTTAGATTGGTTTTAATGAATAAGTTGGGGAAATGTTATGTACTTAGTCATTATTGTAGATATACTGTTGCAGCAGTACCTCATTCTCTCAAGTTCTTTCCAAAGTCTGGTTGGATGATACTGTGCAACAGGTGAGTAACTGATCTTTGTTTCTTTTGGGAGTCCAGTTGGCTGATACCATGTAACACTTTTATCATAAGAATTTACAATCTAGTGCCAATATTCAGATATATTTTTCTTATATTTCATACAATCTCACCCAGCATGGGTCATGAAGGAGAATATAAAAAAATTCTTAGGCTAAGTACATATAGAGAGAAACACATGTATGTAGAAGACACAAGAAAGGGTAGTAGATGGGAAAAAAATGATATTTATCTTTTAAGGGCAAGTTAATAGAAAATCTTTGTGAGATTTTAAGTTTTGATTTTAATAAAAAGAAGATAAAAATTTTATAGGGAAAAATCAACCCAATAAGAAATGAGAAATCAAATGGAAACTATCAACCTGAGCTAGAGAAAATGGTGGGGAGGCCACTTGACCCTCATGAAATGTTGACAGGGGGAATGCTTGACTTGTGAGATGAGGCGTGCAAGGAACAATCAACTTGGCCCAAGAATGAAGAATGAAAGGACAACGCAGTACTCAACTTTTAGATCTACAGACAACACTTGTCAACCAGTGACTTATTTAATATATGTAAGCTGGATTGATTGAATTTTTTACTCAATAGTTGTTAAATTATTATGGAAAATATTAGAATATTATATATTTAGTTTTTTTAGCTCCTTAATTAATACAATATTATATCTTGTTATTATTTTACTACAGAATATTAAATTAATCACATTATTTAACAATTACATTTTAATTCTTTAAGTTAACATAAATTTTATTGCAGCAAAGCTGTTGATCTAAGCCCACCATATATACTGGGGGCTCAGGCCTTGCTTAAAGTCAGCTACAAGGGCGCCAGGAAGAGCAAGAGAGAGTTGAGGCTTTTCTCTGAGACTTTTAGAGAGGTCAAAATTTGGAACAGATTTTTTAAATATTCAAAAATATGTACTCATACACCTGTGTATGAGGCAGAAAAGTTCTCAATCTTATTGTTAAAAGATAATAATCCTATAATTCAATAGATGCTAATCTGAAAACTTTATCATAGTATGTATACAAGTCTAATTATGTATTAACCATAACTACAATTCATAAGCATAATCCTGTTAATTGTATAACTGATACACTTAATCTTTGTAACCTTGTTGTTATGCTTGATCATGATCATCATACAGATGTCCCACAACATCCTCCCATGGTGAATACATAATAGAAAAAGAGAGGGAAGAAAGAAATTGATAAAAATCAAAAATCAAAACCCATGTTTACCAGGTGCAGAATGCAATATATCTTTCCCTGGTAATAACAGTGTCCTCCCAGCACTGAAGCTTCCACTTCCAGATATGCAGCAATCATCACCAAATGAAAACAGGATTGAAAAAAAAACCTGCATCAAAAAATAATACCATTCTTTGGCCAAGATGGATAGCCCACCCATAGCTAAAGCCAACTTCCAGGTATTTATCACAGAATATGGAAATGATACAATAATGAAAGAAGAATAGGAAAAAGAAGAAAAAAAAAAGTGAATTATTTATTAAAAAATTGTAAAATAAAGTGATCAACAAGCATCTTGGGGAGTGCTTTAGTAAAAATATTGGATAATTGATCAGTTTTTGAAGTCCAGATACATTTAATGAGTCCTTTAGCCACTTTCTCTCTAAAGTAGAAACACTCTCTTTAGAAATGCTTTGTGGGTTTGTTGATTTCATGAAAATTGGAATGGACTATTGTTTCTGTGTTATCTACATACATTGGAATTGGTGAGTTACAAGAAATTTTTAAATCTTCCAGAAAATTCCTGTACCAGGCCATTTCTTTGGTTGCCAGGGAAATTGCAGTGATTTCAGAATGGTCCAACAATGTTGCAATAATTGTCTGTTGTTTTGATGACCAAGAAACTGGGAAACTGTAAGCCAATGTTAAAAACCCACTAACTGATCTGGAAAATTCACTGCCCCATTCAATTTCACTAAAGCATCTAAAGATATCAGTATTATGTGGTTTCAGACTAAATTAAAAATCAGATGTGGCATTGACATAGCTCAATTAATGTTCAATAGAATACCAATGAGACTCATTGGGAGAGATTGCAAATAAGCTCAAGTACCCCAAAGCAAGGGATAAATCTGGGTGAGTCACAACTGCCAAATAGTTGATAGTTGCTATTACTTGTAAATATGTAGTTTTATCAATTTTTGGGATTCCATCATTTTTACTAGATGATACAAAGGAGACACCAGGATCCAAAAGATTTTTACATGAGGATGTGAAAAAACTTAGCAAGGAAATGAGATTGGTGAAAAGTGATTTTTGGCTTAAAAATAAACATCGATTAGTGTCATGTCTTACTGATATACCAACTATATTGTTAATCTCAATATTCCAGGTTATTTCAACTTTTTATTGTAATGTTTGTTGAAACCATGAGAGCATATGTTGAGATGTTGAAAAGACACAGCCACCATCAACATGGACCCATACATAACAATAATCAACTCTGTCATGATAAATATATACAGACGGGTCTTATGGAAGGCATGTAAAGCCTTCAGATGAAAGAATTTCAGAAAAGAAAAAAAACCAGCATCATCCAGTTTGTTTTTTTCAATAAAATGCTTTCTCTAGTTTCAAAATTTTTTTGAGAGAAGAGAGCTTGATGTTTGAAGGTGGAACCATGTATACATCTTCATCAATTGGAAAGTTTAAGTATTCCCCATCCACATCAAACTGTGTACTTACAAGAGTGTGTTTAGCAGCTAATACCATAAGAAGACGTAATGTAGAGAACCTAGCTGTTGGCACAAAGGTTTCAGAATAATTTACAACCTTTTCTTGTGTGTATCCACAAGCAACCAGGTGCACCTTATATTTTATAATATTACCATTTGTATCATGTTTAGTAGCAAAAACCCACCTTAAGAGCAAAGGTCTTACCCCAGAGGGTAGGTCACACTCATGTCATAATTTCTTTGATTCAAGCATGGCAAATTCTTTTTCACAAGCCAGTTTCCAGTGGCGGCAATTGGCGCTCTTCAGGGATGCTAAAATTGTTTGTGTTAGGTTTTCACTGATTGATGCTTCCATAACACCAATGATGTTGACATGAGACTCCTGGTCATTGATAAGTAAGTCTTCAATGATTTTTGAAGGAGAAGCTGAAAAACTACAACTATCTTCCAAAGAAAAAGGACTATATAGAGGGGTAGTAAAACTTACTCTATTCACCTTTTCATCAAAAAACTTAGCAGAGGTGGATAATAATTCACACTTCAAATTAAAATCCAGAAATCTCCACCGCTTGACTCCCTCCTTGTAGTAAATAAAAATACACTTCTTAGATTTAGAATCAAGGGTGCTCCATTTTTCACTGGGAATGTGAACATATGTGGGAGAACCAAAGACTAAAAGGTGTCAAATATAGGGCTTTTGTCCAAGAAACAATTTGTATGGGGTATTTTGGTTTGTGGAAGATGGAATTCAATTATTGAGGTAAGATGCACATACAAACGCAAAAGACCAGAAGTTTAAGGACTGGCCCAATACTTCAAGCAATCAATTCCATAATTCAGAAACTCTTTTCTTTTGATGAAGGTAAGGAGTTGTTTGTTTATGTAAAATACCTCTATTACTTAACACTCATTAAAACATTTGACCCATAAATTCCCCCCCCACCATTGGTTCTAAGTCCCTTGACCTTTTTTCCAGTTTGAGTCTCAGAAAATGAGCAGTGATTATCAAAACATGCCACCACATGGGATTTTATTTTGATGATATACACTTTGGTGTATCTGGAAAAAACATCTTTGAAGGAAAAAGAATATTGGCCACTTGAAATAGCTTCAGGAAGAGGACCAATTAAATCAGGGACAATTAAATCCAATAAGTAGTAGACATTTTTTGAGGATGGAAGAGGGGGAGAAACTGTTGAACCAGCAAGAAGACAATCTTTGCAATCTTGAGGAGCTTTGTATGTTACTAAATCATGGCCTGTGGTGTTTTTAATTAATGATTTAGTTCTTTTTTCTCCAAAATTTCCTAACCTTTGGTGCCAAAGATTGTATAAGTCATAATGGGATATGGATTGCATGCTGATTTTTGTTTCTATGATGGGCTGTTCTGAGGTCAATATTCCATCAATGATAAAACTTCTTGATGGTTTGTCCAGTATGAGTGAAGCTATATGCTTTTTAATCAAGGGGTTCAGAAGCTTTACACCATCATCATTCACAATTGCAAAAATTAACCTGGAGAAGTGGTTGAATCCCGAAAGTAATGTTCTTCCTAAAGCTGGAAAATAGTAAGTATTTTCAATAATTGTTGTAATTCTGGTAGTACAATCAAGCAAATAGGAGCAACCACTTCCAAAGATTTGCAATACTCCATTGTTAGAAACAATAAACCTTTCCAGAGGGTAGATAGTTCAAGAATTGAAAAGTACAGATTTATTGTTTTTGATGCTGTGTGACACACCAGAATCCCACAAAATTGTGTCTTTATTTTTATTCAATGATGTCAAAAAACTAAAAACAGTAGAATCAAATGCGGTAGGTAGTTTGTCAATATCCTCAATAGTGGCATTGTTGACTGAAGATTTGTTTTTGAAATTTTGAGTGCATTTAATGGCTTCTTCATCCCATTCTTTAAATAGCAATTATAAGCTATGTGACCTTTTTTACTGCAGTAGTGACAGGTAGCCATACTTTGATTTTGAGGATTAGTGTTATTGTTTTTTGAATTTCTTTTATCCTTATAAGCCATATATTCTGTGATGGTTGGTTTTGAAGATGATTGTGCACAAAGTGTGGTGTCAATTTGTCAAACTCTTGAAATGATATCAGAATGTTATGTTTCTTTAAATGACATATTTAATAAACCTTGATAGGGAGTGGAAAAGTCCCAATTACCATCTTTTGGTAGAGAAATCATTAGTACACACATAAAATGGATATCTTGTGCGTTAAAATTGACTAGAGATAATTTTTTTTTGAATTAGTAAGTTTAGTAAGATGTGATGAAAAATTTGTTGTTGTTGGATTGTATTTTAAACCATAAAAGTCATCATAAATAGTTTGTACCTCATAGATACAAGTTTTGCTAAATTCTGCCATTAATGCATCTATCATATCAGAAGGGTACTCTGAACTTCTAATAAGGGATTTTATTTCATCATTAAATGAGTATAGAATTGTACAGAAAATAAATTTTTTACCTTTGAGATATTTAGCTGTCTTTTTGTCAAGGCAATCTGGAAAACCCCAGTCAATAAAATTATTAAGGTACCTCCAAAGGTCCCATAGCCATTCAATATAGTTTGGACCCTTCAGTTCAGGTATGGAGACCTTTATATTTCTAGCTTTGAGTAATGGCAAAGATGCTATATCCACCAGTATTGATTGTTCTGTGTCAATCATTGAGCTCATTTTGGTGGATAAAGGAATTGAAACTTATGGGTCAGTATAGTTTAAGATAGTAGTTGTCTGTGTTAATCCAACAAACTCTCTGTAAATCTGGCCCCAACGCTTACCCCCATACTGGCCACCCCTCCTTCATTTTGATCTTTACATCTCCCCAAAACAATGTCTTGTGACTTGTAAATCATCTTGACACTCTTCCTCTCCTTTCAGAATATCTCCTTACCTAACCCTGTAATCAAACTTACTAAAGCAATTGAGTACTTATTACTTAACAAACCTCTTACCAGCTGCTGATACTAAACCGGAGACTGTAAATGGTCATGCAACCTCCCCTTTCTGTCACCCTGTACCACCACATCTTCCACAACAAATAAGCATGATTGAGCGCCAAAGAGCATTGAGAAATGTTATAGAATTAACCAAAATGTTCCCTAGCCTTGACACATCAGGACATAATTTCCCTTACTGGCACATTAATGTAATGGCTCTCATCAAAGACTTTGTTGGGACAAGAGCATATGTGTTGAACAATGAGCCTGGACCAGATGAGTTTAAGGACAGAGTTACTCACCTTATTAAATTCCACTCAATCTCCCCTAATTTATGCCATGAAGTTTTGACTGACAGGAAAGCGTGTCAAACCTATGTTCAATGGATCTAATCATACTTCTATAATGATGGAAATTTACAATTTCATCAATATGAAACAAAATCAATTCACATCCCACAGTGAGTATTTAGAAGCTTTCAACAAATATTTTGAGGCAATTGAGCATCAAAGGATTGTTTGTGATCAAAAAGTTTTCAAATCTCTAATGTCCCATGATTTATTACTGTCATCTCTGAAAGATCTTTATGTTTATCTGTGTGTTACTCTGGATAACTTTCCTGACTCAAAATTGGTCACCTTTGAGGATTTCTGTCAACTCATGCCAACTTTGGCTCAAAACAGAGCTGATAGAGATACTTTTTTGACAACAACTACTGCTTCTTTGTTGACTGAACCAATTTTTAATGCAGCAACTCATCCCTGGTGTCAAACTGACTCCTACAGACCCCCTGGTTCTCAAAGAAAATTTCATGAAAGCAAATCTACTGCTCACATTTTTGCTCACTGTCCTTACAACCTCAACTCATCCACATTCTCTGCCAGACTTTACATCATGAGGGAACGAGCCATTGTGTTTGCATCTGATTAAAATTCAAAAGACAAACCAATTTACATCCCATAAAAAAGACCCCAACAAAAGCAAATAAGAGCTGGTGATGTCCAGATTGAAGCCAATAAAGTCACCATTTTTGATGAGAATGTTGAAGCCTTTTATGAGAAAATTGCACATATTGATCTGAAAAATGCAGAGTGGTCACCAGAATTAATTGCAGGAAATGTGGCAATCTTGGATTCTGGAGAAACCCATCATGTAATTGGTAACCTGAGCCTTCTCAGAAACTTCAAACTTCTTAAAAATAAAATCCCAATCACAGTAGCAACTAATTTTCCTTCCTCTTTTATTACTGGCATAGGGGACCTGAAAATAAAAGGGGATAGAAAAGCTGTTACTATTACCATTTTTTTTACTGTCCAAATTTTAGAACAACTCTTATTTCTCTTTTTGATTTGGTGGATAGTGGTTTCTGTTTTGGTTTATGTTCTGAAGACAAACACCTTAGGATTTATTTTAAAGATGATTTAGTTATGACTGAGAAATTAGAAAGTACAAGGAGGAGTTGGATCCTAGATGTAATTAGGTTTAGTGATTGAAATCCAAATGATATTTCTCCTTACCATCATTCCTTTCATCCCTCCCTCCTGCATACTTTTAAAAGGAATGAGCACATCAACTAACCTCCAGCCGCTAAAGGCTCCCTTATGGATTGCCACAAAGGACTTGTTCATACCAGTGAAAAAACGATCAGAAATATCATCAGAAATGGAATTGGTACTAGATTGCAGCTTTCTATTCCACCAGGTAAGATTGAAAGAGAAGATTTTCTGATAGCAAAAAGTACCAGAAAACCTTCAGCTACTTGCAAATCAAAACCTGATTCAATGATGAGCCTTACTTTTGGAGACCTGGTTGGCCCTATTGACCCTACCATTTATGGTGCTATATGGGAAGCTATGTTCAGGCAAATTTACACTTCTTATGGTGAGGTGTTTCTACTCAATGCCAAATCTAAATCCACATCTGCATTTGTTACATTTTACAAAAATAAGGAAAATGTCACAGGAATAAAGCTTCAAGCATTACAAACTATTGGGGGAAAATGAACAGCAGGCAGATGGCTCAAATTCTACCTGAAATTAGAGCAACTCATGAAGTTACTTTTCCCTACTACTAATACTATCCTTCTTGCTAATGAAATTCCTCAAATTTTCTGGGGTCTTGCTTACCAATGAGCAGCCCATGTCCATAACCATCTTCCTAATTTCAAAACTGGAAACAAAACTCCTTTGCATCTAATGCATACCTGTAACCCCAACTATTCTATTTTTAAAATTATTGGAGAAACTGCTTATGTTTAAATCCATAAATAACCTCACTAAAAACTTGATCAAAATGCTCTGATTTGTAGATGTGTAGGTTATTCTTCAAATAATGCTGGTTATATTTTTTGGAATGGAGAAACAAACACCTTTTTTGAATCTGAAATGGCAAAATTTCCTGGTGACAACCTTCTAATTCATGATGCTGTTTATCAAGGTACAACTTCTAAAGGTTCCCTTGATCACATCCTCAACAAAATAGAACTTGGTGATTTCAAAGATGAAGAAAATATTATCTCTCAAGAAAAGGCTGTCACTGATACAATTAAAAAAAGATTTTTCTCAATCTTCAATCATTCCCAGGACTCACTTGCAAGCAATGCTCTCATCTGTTCTCAATGAGAAGGAAGAAGCTTTCAAGGAAGAAATATCAAACATGAAAGATATGGATGTATGGTAGGAAGAGAAAATTCTGTCTGGAGCTAAGCTCCCTAATGCCAAAAGGGTCTTCACCATCAAAAATCCTTCATCAGCCTCACCTGTATATAAAGCTTGCTATGTGTCAAAACGTTTTCTTCAGCAGAATAGGATTGATTTCACTAAAACTTTTGATCCTAAAATAGCTTTTGCATCCCAGAGTATCCTTCTTACCCTTTCAGCTTATTACAAGTGGCTAGTAAAGTCCTTTGATGTCACTTCAGCTTACCATCACAGTCCTATTGATGAAGCAATCTGGGTGCATCCTCCTGAAAGGTATAAACTGAAGGATAAATAAATTTCTTTACACCTGAAGAAGCAACCTGCTAGATTCTGATTACTCCACATAGCCAACAAGTTGGATACTATGGGATATAGGGCAAGTTAATATGATAAGTCTTTTTATATTATCAAAAAAAAACTCTATGGGTTTCATTTGGATACATGTGGATGATGGAATTGTGACTGGTAGTAGTGAGGCTGCACTGAAGGAATTGGAGGATAATTTGGATAGTAGTTTGTAGGTGAGGTGGAGTGAGAAGGTAGATGTAATTGTGGGAGTGGAAATTAAGGAGGTTTCTGAAGGTTTTTATCTTAAAAATTTCAAGCTCATTGAGAAGATTTTGAAAGCTAACAACCCTTGTGCCCTCACTACTAATTCTCTCCTTCCCAATAATATGGTCATTAAAACTGCCAAAGATGAAGATGAGGCTATTGATAAGACTAAATATCTCTCTATCTTAGGTGCCCTCAGTTATTTTGCAGTGGGAACAAGGCCAGATTTTTCTTTACCTGTAAATTTGCTAGCTAGATTCTCTTCAAAACCTACCTCTACTCATTGGACAGCACTCAATCATCTGCTACAATATGTTCAACACACTGCTAAACTCCAACTCCATGTTCATCCTGAATGTAATCTTCCCCTTGACCCCTTCTCCTTCACTGATGCAAACTGGAATAATAAAGAATTTTCTAGAGTTTAGTCAGGTCATCTTCTTCTGCTTAATTCCTGCCCCATTTTTTGGACCTCTAGGTATCAACTAACAGTTAGTGACTTCTCAATGACAGCTGAATTTTTTTCATTTTGAATGGTTATGAAAGATACTATCTGGATCTCAAATCTCCTCAAAGATATCTTTCCTGAAATTCTTCCAATCAAAATATTTTGTGACAACAAAGTTTCAATAGCAAACGCAAAGGATAACCATGGAGACAAAAGAAAAAGGAATGTTATTAGATCTTTTTACATTGTAAATGAACAACCCTTCCTCAAAAAAACTACTTTAGAATGGGGATACCTACTTTTTAAATGTGTGCTGATATTCTCACTAAGACACTTGCCTAATTTCTCACTTTGCTAAGAAGGAAGGATGTTTGTGTTTGGTAAGATAAATGTATAATATTATAATAAAAAAGAGGGAGTAATTATTTTTATTATTTTATTTTTTATTTTATTTATTTATTTTTATTTATTTTCCTTTTTATTCTTCTTTTCTCTTTTTATTTCTCTCCTATTTAATTTTTAGCTCTCAATGAAAAGATTGTTAATGGGTATTGTTGCTGGGGGGACACATGGTGAAGATATGAGGGTATTACAGTGGTAAATTTAGATTGGTTTTAATGACTAAGTGGGGGGGGGATGTTATGTGCTTGGGAAGAATATGTGCTTAGTCATTATTGTAAGTACACTGTTGCAGCAGTACCTCCTGTTCTCTGGCTCTTTCCAAAGTCTTGTGTGGTTGTCCAAAGCTGGGTAGGCCTTTGGAGTGTGTATTTGGGGGTAATTGGTATGTAGGGTATAGTTGGGGTTATGGTGTTTTAATTGGTATTTTGTTAGATGATTAGATGACTAGTTGTATTTTTGGAGGCTTAAGCTAGGGTCACTTATTATGTCTCAGCCTAATGCTCTTTGTTTTCTCTGAATTTTGGTATGTGTTGTGTGTAATTAGCTTGTTCTTAAGTGTAGTTACTTTTGTTTGTTGTTTTAGAGGGTGTTTATGGGTTTTTTGGGAGTTTAAGGGCTTAAAAGCAGCTGCCCCATAAAGGCACTTTTATGCATGTAGGAAAGTGGGAAAGCTGGATTTGGATGGGAAATGGCCAGGGTAGTCTGTGTGTGAGAAGAGGAGGTTGAACTAGATGAAGGAAAAAGAAAGGAGATAATTCTAGTTTATCATCAACCATTTGGTATATCTGGAATCTCTGTGCTTCACTGTTTTTTGTGTGCTTTGTGGCATCTTTTGGCTGGGTTGTGAAAAGGTTAGTTCTTACTTGACCTTGACTCTTGTCACTGCTTCTCTGGTATAGCCTTACAAGCTATATCAAGTATCTTTCTGTCTCTGGTGTAGCTTTGCAATCTACATCAAGTATCTTGCTTTATCTGGTGTGGACATTGGTCTAAATTTCAGCTCTTTGGTGTGGTAGTCTGTCTGGGGACTACTTCTTTGACTGATCAGGCAGTGAAGTGCGTTGGAATGGGGCTTTAGCAATCAAGACTCAATTTACTTTAGTAGGTAAGTCTCACTTTACTTTTCTAAATGGACAGGGGATTTTCTCTCTGGTTTTTTGCCAACTCCCTTGGTCAAGGCCTATAGCTAGCACTATAGGATTATCTTCACTGGTTGGATGATACTGTGCAACAGGTGAGTAATTGATATCTGGTTCTTTTGGGAGTCCAGTTGGCTGATACCATGTAACTCTTTTATCATAAGAATTTACCATCTAGTCCCAAGATTCAGATATATTTTTCTTATATTTCATACAATCTCACCCAGCATGGGTCATGAAGGAGAATAAAAAAAAATGCTTAGGCTAAGTACATATAGAGAGAAACACATGTATGTAGGAGACAGAAGAAAGGGTAGTAGATGGGAAAACAAAATGATAGTAATCTTTTAAGAGCAAGTTATTAGGAAATCATTGTGAGATTTTAAGTTTTGATTTTAATTAAAAAGAAGATAAAAATTTTATTGGGAAAAATCAACCCAATAAGAAATGAGAAATCAAATAGGAACTATCAACTTGAGCTAGAGACAATGGCGGGGAGACCACTTGACCCTCATGAAATGTTGACAGGGGGAATGCTTGACTTGTGAGATGAGGCGTGCAAGGAACAATCAACTTGACCCAAGAATGAAGAATGAAAGGACAAAATTGTACTCAACTTTTAGATCTACAGACAACACTTGTCAGCCAGTGACTTATTTAATATATGTAAACTCGACTGATTAAATTTGTTAATCAATAATCATTAAATAATTATGGAAAATATTAGAATATTATATATTTAGTATTTTTAGTTCCTTAAGTAATACAATATTATATCTTGTTATTATTTTACTACAGAATATTAAATTAATTACATTATTTAACAATTACATTTTCATTCTTTAAGTGAACATAAATTTTATTGCAGAAAAGTTGTTGATCTAAGCCCACTGTATATATACTGGGGGCTCAGACCTTGCTTGAAGTCGGCTGCACGGGGGGGCCAGGAAGAGCAAGAGAGAGTTAAGGTTTTTCTCTGAGACTTTAAGGGGCCTTTATTTAACTTTATAAATCATTTCCTTTTTTAAACTTTGATTTATTATCTTGGTTTAATAAAACTTTGATTATTTTTTTTTTTCATTATTTTGTATTACATCTTAAATGGCATTAAATTTTTTATATTTCTTTTCAAGGTTTCATTATTTATAAATGACTTAATTTAACCTTGTTTTCTTTTCATTTAATGTATTAATTTATTACACTTTAGTTTTATGATTAGACATATCGATGAATTTTTATAACTTTAACAAATTCACGTTGTACTTATTATTTAGTAAAAAAGGGGTTCATTTTTGTATTTTTTTGAAGTATCCTTTTTATTATTATTATTATCATTATTATTATATATTAATTGCAATAAATCAAAACAAATTTTATTATTCTATTATTAATTGAGTCAGTAAAAAAATTATATTATTTATAATCATACCTTATTGAGACAATTTAGCAATAAATAATTAAGAATTTCTAAGTCATCTAAAATATTATACTGTTCAACGTGAAAAAAAAAAAAAATTATAAATTATATAAGTGACTATATAATAAAATTATATATACTGCATTAGTTTTATCTCATCCTCTCATATTTATCTTATTCACTCTAAAATTCTCACCTATCGTACCGTACAAGCCGACACATTCAGTAACAAGTGTAATGAAAATATAAGATATGAAATGAATCCAGTCAAGTGATCGCAGCAGACAACCAACAATCCACAAAAAGCTGACCATCTTTTTGGTGTTAACTAAAAATAAAATTAAATTAAATTAAAAAAATAAATAAATAAAAAGGGAAGCCAACTTTGTAAAATAATGAGAAAGGGGAGATAATAAAACACAGTGAACAATAAAAAAAAAAATAAATAAAAAATAAATAAATAAATAAATAAAAAATAAAAAATAAAAAATAAAATTAAAATAAAATAAAAAAAAAAACATAAAAAAAAAATAAAAAATAAAAAAAAAAACCCCCAGATAGGTTGATGCTTGGAAGTGAATATCAGTCATGAAAGACGTTGTTCATGATGTATAATAAAGAGAGAGAGAAAGAACATGCTCTGGAATATCTTTATCTTTTAGCATTTAGTTGGCTTACAGTGCAGGGGGGAGAGTCGACCCGCCTTAAAGCGAAACAGATACTTTTTTCTATAGGGGGAATATGACCGGATGGACATGGGGTAAAAGCTGTATCGATTCGGATATGATGTTACTAAATACTCACGTACTTGGCGAATCCCAAGCTTTCTGGTATGCTTAGCCTTCAGAAGCAAGGGAAAAAAGTTGTTATCTTCCTTCTTCAAGACAGCTTTTCAGCCAAGCTTTAAAAATAAATAAAAAATTAATACGAAGAATGGGATTTTGTTTTGTTTTCGGATAAGTTCTAGTTTGATTTCTTGTTGTTCATTTCAGGATTTAGTCAAGGTCATATAAATAATTATCACCTTCAGCCCACCCACCTTTTATAATGTAAGCTAGCTACAACAATTTTCTTTAATACAGCTTCTCTAAATACAAAAACAATTAACATTTATTGTTGTTTGAAATACTGATATTTTTATAGGTCAATTTAAATAATAATAATAATAATAATGATAATGACAATAATAGCAACATTTAGCCAATTCCTTTTCACTGAGCAATTGCCATCAAGGCCCCGATAAATGTTAATCCCTAATATATTGAGCACCACATAATTATTGATCACCATGAGGGGAGCAATAAAATATGAACCAGTTAGCGTTAAAAGAAACACATTACTGAAGGGTCGAAGAAATTATCTCACCAAACGGGGTCGAACTTCAACCAGATCTTCAGGTACGACAAATATCAGTGCGCCCGCTTTTCGTGCAATGGAAATTGCTAGTTTATCTAAACAAAATCAATTCAAAGTTTCTTTTTAATTTTAATTTCACTGCACACCCCAAAAATCTTTTGAAAAACAGAGAAGGAAAGAAAAAAAGACGCTGACTGTTCATGTGACATTCTTCATCTGTTCGGCCGTCATATATCAAAGAATAATCAACGTAGCCAGGTTTCAGACATTCTAATAAATCTAAGTAGAAATGACCTGTTCTCAAGCTTGGATCTTTAAAACTACGCATGGTGGTCTTCTTGCCGCCAACTTTAACTTTTTCATTAGCCCATTTGACCATGTCACCGTCAGTCAACTCTCGTCCGCCTTTATTCAAACTTGCTAATGTGGCAATCACACTTTTCCTCATCAATTGCCAAACGAGTCCAAGAACCAAAGTCTTGGTACCGTCAACAATATCAGCACCTTGAACACCCACAAGAGTCATATGATTTGCAAGTCCCAATTCGACAGCATAATTCGTATTTTCGACTGCCTTGAACCGTGAAAGAGGTTGATCTTCTTTGGGCTTGCTCACACGTCTCCATGTTACGCAACCAGGAATCACTTTATCAAAAGCTTGCAAGATAACAGTTCCATCCTACAAAATAAATAAATAAATAACAGCCCCTTAGGGAATCAGCACAAGTAATTCCAAAGATCATTGAGAATTCCGTACCTTGAGATCTTCAAACAGATTATAAACTCCTGGCTGAACATCAAGACTGTTAAGCCAAAGTGTGAATACACGGGCTTCACGTTCTCCTTCAGCATCAAAATCCTCAATAACAGGTCGTTCACTTTCTTCCAAGGCCTCTAGTCCGGGATAATTATTGAATAGATGAGCCACAAATGCCAAGTTCAGCTTTGGGTTTCCAGTGGTAATCGCACGAGGAGTCAAAAACTTGCGACATCCAAGTAAATCAGCATTTTGAAGAGTTTGCTCGGCACGAAGCTCAAGATTTGAGGTTTGTAGTGGTGCTCGAGAGCAAGTTTGAGGAACCAGCTGATTCAAGAGTACGATATAATTCTCACTGTCAGAAATATCCCTGCTAAAATTGCCTACTCTATTTGGCAATACATATATATATATATTCGTATGTATAAATAAAATGGGTCAGCTAATCTTGCTTGAAAATAGACCGCCCTATTGGTAGGCAGCGACTAGTGATGAATAAAAAATTTCTAACCTTCGATGCCAGTTGGCAGCTTTAAGATGATAATTAAACCATCTCAACAGGATTTGATCTGGAGGTAATCTTAAAAACTCCTCTAGTGTTTCACCGTCTTCTAAAAGTCTATATAATTCAGGATGTAATTTGATGTCAATTTTGCTGAGCAGGCCTCTGCGGATGATTTGCCAAATCAATCCAAGGATCAAATGTTCTCTTCCATCGATTATATCAGACGCCCCAACATTAACAACAGAGCAGCCAATAGCTTTGGAGGATGCAATGACTAAATTGTTATTCTCCGTCATTTTGAAGTTGTTGATCGGTTTGTACTGATTTTTGGCAGTTGGTTTATTTAATACACGTTCATCAATAGTATCAGGTACTGAGTCATTGATTAATTTGCAAAGAATTAATCCATCTCGAGCCTCGTCAAAGATTTGAAAAGTATCAATGGGAAGTGGGAGTCGATGACCGATATCGGAATCACCAGCCAAAACCTAAGAGGGCAAGTCATAAACCCAAGTAAGTTCAAGATGAGAGAGAAACGTTAGCAAGCCAGGTTCTTTTTCTGAGATAGCTTGTGAAGAGACAGTGAGAAATAAAAACAAAAAAGACAACACAAACACTATTTATGTGTGTTACAAAGGCAGCGAGTTCATCGGGTAAAATACCATGTTGAATATTTGCATTACTGCCTTGAACGACAACCCGTTTATTTCCGGGACTATTGGTCAAACCAATACTCTTATTACGGCCCTGGCGTAGCTTGGCCACCAGATCGACATAATCGTCTAGTTCGATTCTTCCGGAAGCGTCAACGTTGACTTCTTTAAGAGTTTGACGAACAGAATCATAAGTTCCCTCATTTACAGAACTTGAAGATAAAGAAGTAATGACATCTTGTTTCAGTATAGATCCAGCGTGGTCAACATCTAAGGCGCTGCTCGGATGAAATAAGATGATATTTCAAAGTCCAAAAAAAAGCAAAAGTTTCAGTGAGGAAGCAAGTGCGTCTTTCCTTGTATATATTGGATAAAATAAACAGCGTCGACTGACTTGAATCGATTGACGAGGTTCATGAGCTCTTCCTTGGAAAACTGGGGATACTTTCTTTGAAGTTGAATAGCTTGCATTTTAGGAATCACAACACTGAAATGGGGGTTTTTTTTTTTGAGGAATCTTGATTAGCCACACCAACTTGAGAGATGATTTGATGGATCTTCCAAGAGAAGAAATGATGTCCCCCTGATAATAAAAAAAGATGGAGAAAGAAAGAATTTTAAAGGCTTGCAGCTGCCGGTGTCGCCGCCGGTGCACCGCCGGACTGTACACTGCCCCCGCCCTGCTGAAATTCAACGTTGAGACTGGTTGCTCTCTTTTGTAACCCAGAAGGCACTTTAGAGTAGATAAATGGTTTATTGACAATCTTATGAAAATGAACTATGCACGAGGGTGGAAAAATGGCACCATTCTTTCCCCTTCATTCATTGGAAACACAATTTAACTTGTGCACTCAACACTTACTTGCAGGATCCTGATTATTTGTTAACTCCTGTCCCAAACAACTTTTTCTTCATCAACATGTCAACAAACTGGCACATGTTGCATTACACAGCTCTCTTGCAAACATACACATGGATCAAATCAAACCTCCCAGTCCTCAAGTCCTGCTGCTGAGCAAATACATAGGAATGATCCTGCCCTTATGCATTAGCAAAGAGTGTTAGGGCATGTAAGTATGAGGGTTATAAGGTGGCTGAAGGACTACCAGACTCTTTACCCCATGGCAATATACATTGTGATCAATGCAGAATCTCAAAAACTTTAAACCCAAGTGCACTACAGAGCACAAACCAAGTCACAGAACTGCTAGAAATTATTGTATCAGATTTCATGTGACCATTTGAAGTTATAACTTTTGAAGGTGTCCTATACTTCATACTTCATATCTTTCAGGGATGTGGCAACAAGTTATACTGTGTGAAAATTAATATCTTCAAAATCACAAGTACCAGATGTATTTGTCCATTTTCAAGTTAAAATGGAATGGAAATCAAACAAGAAAATTAAAATCCTGCAGTCAGATAATGGTGATGAGTATGTAAATCAGAAACTACAGTCATATCTCAAAAAATTTGAAATAACATGGGAACACACCATGCCTTATCACCATTAACAAAACAGGGTTTCTGGACATCTAAATAGAAACTATTGCTGATATTGGTCCCACAATAATCTTTGACAGTGGTTTGAACAAATCATTGTGTGGAGCAGCTTTCTTATGGGCAGTTTCTCTTCATAACAGACTACCAAATAAGATCACTGATAAAATCACGCCTTTTCAAGCCCTTTTTGATAAAAAACCTGAACTCAATATGCTCCACATTTTGGGGGAAGATGCATTTATACACATAATCAAAGAAGTGAAATTGAAGCTAAACCCATGAGCAATAAAATGCAAAGTGATAGGTTATGTAGAAGTTGGAAAAGGATGGTTCTTTTGGGATGAAAATAGAAAAACAGCAGTTCAATCAGCAAAAGCTATATTCCCATCACTTAAAGAGAGACCAATCAAAGAAACTGATAAGCAGATCACAACAAACAAAAAAGGTTCAATTCCATATATATATATATATATATATATATTAAATTCTTTGAAACTAGGCGAATGAACCCTTGACATAGAAATTGAAGAACAAGATCTATTAACTGAAACAATCCATAATGAATGCACCAACAAAACTTTATCATCACCAAAAACATACAAACAGCCATTGAAAGCTACTGATGCCAACAAATGGAGGTCAACATGTGTCAATGAAATAGAGAATTGATGTAAAAAAGGAGTCTGGGAATTAACAACCTTACCAAAAGGTAAAAAATGCTATTGGCGGTAAATGGGTTTTTGCCTTAAAAAGAGATGCTGACAGAAAAAATAATTAAACTTAAAGCCTGATTTGTTGCTCAAGGCTTTGCACAAAAATTCAAAGACTCTTTTGAAAAAAACTTTGCTCCTATGGCAACATTCACTTCTTTAGGTCTCATTTTCCCTCTTGCTTCCAAATTCAACTGGCATCTGCAATCTTTTGATGTAGTAGGTGCTTATTTAAATAGCCCTATTTCAGAAGAGGTATATGTACAACAACCTGAAGGTTTTTAAAAGGACCCTAAATTAATATGTAAGCTAAAAAAGGCATTCTATGGAATAAAACAGGTTGGTAGATGCTGGTGGAAATTCATATCAGAAAAACTACAGGGACTTGGATATACACCTAGTTTTTTTGACTCATCAGTATATACACTTCAATCTAAAGAATCACAGTTGGTCTTTTGGTTACATGTAGATGATGGAATTGTTGCCTGTTCCAGTGAAAAATCTCTCTCTTAACTCAAATCTGATCTAAAGGAATTGATGGACATTAAATGAGAAAAATAATGTAACCCAGATAGTGGGGTTAAAAGTTGAAAGCTTGAACAAAAAATATCTTATTTCACAACACCATCTTATAAAACAAATAATTGAACAATCCAACCCATTTTTCAAGCCATCTAATACACCTTTACCTTTGTGTTGCAATCTAGAAACTGAAGATAAATCAAAACCTGCAAGAGACCCTACAGGATACCTATCACATATCAGTGCTTTGAGTTACATTGATCAAGGTTCACGTCCTGATATAAGTTATGCTGTAAAATGTTTAGAAAGTTTTTCTAGCTACCCAAACAATGAACACTGGGATGCCTTGAACCACTTAATTAGATATGTTACCAAAACTCAACTGCTCAAACCAAAAATTAAGGCAAACAAGGAGGACCCTATCAAAATTGAAGTTTTTGCAGATTCAGCATGGAGAGGTGAAGGCTGGAGGGCTGGCCATGGTAATGTGATAATGGTATGCAGTGTACCAGTGAGTTGAATGGAAAAATGACAAAAATCTGTTGGACTTTCTACTTCACATGTTGAATACATGGCAATGGGAGTAGGGGCTAGGACTGGTTTATGTTAGGAAATTTGTTTGATAATTTTATTGGGAAAAGAGTAGAAGTTATATTAAGGTGCGATTACAGCACAACTATTGATATTGGTTATGAAAAACCATCCAACAAGGATACAAGACATGCCACATGGGATTTCTATTTCTTAAACCAATTGATTTATGAACATAAAATCATAATAAAATGGATTCCTGGTGTAGAAAAATTGGCCAATTGTATGACTAAATCTTTAAAATTGGTAAAAATGTCTCAAGTATTGGATTCATTGGGACTAGTTGTTTAATTTTTTTCTTCTTCTCATTTCATTTTTTTTCTCTTCTCCTTCTAATTATAAAATTAATAGCACTAATTTACATTTAAATTATATATACCTTTAGATTGGTTAACAAATGTTGATGTGGTCATTATTGTGCAGAGTGGGGGGGGGGGTGTTACAACATAAAGATAGTGATAGAGTAAATCTAGGTTAGGGCACAATAACACCTGCATGTATATAATTTAGATGCCGTACCCATTGTGGTCTTCCAACATTGGCAGAGGCCTTTGTTGGTCTGTTTGGCACTGTTTTTGTATGTCTTAATTGACATTGGTTGAAGAATTAGGTGTTATTTTAGTTTTTATTCAGTGAATATTGGGACTATAGGTATGTGGGTACTACTATTGGATAGCCCCAGTTTTTCTCTATATTTGATGTCTTGTTGATATTTTTCATATTCAAAGTTTTAAGGGGTCATTTACTCACTTTTCATTTCTAAAAGATAGCTGTTTAATTTTGTTTTTTGTGTTTTACAGGCTAGCCTTAAGTCTTAGAATTAAGTGCTTAGTGCCATTAATTAGAGCTAATTTGGCTCTATATTTTATGTCTCAACATTGTCATAGCTTAATTTTGTTTTTTAAGGGTTTTAGTCGTCGTGGTGGGTTTTTCTAAGTATTTTGGGCTTTATTGGAGGTTTTTAGTGGTTTTCTGGCTTTAGGGAGGTCCGGCCACCTGCTCACCTTGGTTATAGAAATCTGGGGAGCGTTTCTAGAGGGTTTTTATTCAATTTGGATGTCAAAAGTGCCAAATTTGTTGCTGTGCATGCATTTTTAGGTGGTGGTCTGTGTGTAAATACTGAATAAGACAGTTTGGGGCAACTTTAATTATCATACAACCATCTGGTAATTATATCATTGTTTCTCACTCAGTTTTCACTGTTTTTTTGGCCACAATTGGCTGTGTTGGTGGCAAGGATAGTTCTTCATTTAACTCAACTTTGGCAACTGGTTTCTCTGGTGTAGCTTTGCAACCTGCATCCAGTATTATTGCTGTTTTCTGTGCAACAAGTGCACAGTTTTTTGGTTCTCTGGTGTGGATCTTTCTGCATTTCAGGTTCTCTTTGGTCTGTGGTCTATCTAGGCTACTTTCTTGACTTTTTAAGCAGTCAAGGAGTGTGTTGGAAGGGGTATTGTAACAGTCTCTCATTTGCTGTAGCAAATAAATCTCACCTGGTATTTCTCTCCAGTTTTACTCCAACTACCTTGGTAAAGGCCTATAGCTAGTACTATAGGATTGTCTTCACCATTTGGTTACTATCCATCCTCGATATGAAACCAACAGGACTGACATGGTCTATTATGGGTTACTGCATTATATTCACTCTAGGCTACTTAATTTTGGTGGAAAAACTTAAGAATTTTTTTATCTACACACCCCACCTACTCATTTGGTGAAAAACTCCCACTTCCCACTCATCACCTAAACCTTCAACAAAAAATAATGAAGCACTTCTCTACTAGGAAGCAACTTCACTCAGCTATGAATTCTATCACTTTAAATTTAGCTTCTGACTCTGATTCTGACTCTTTTTTGGAAGACACTTTAGCCTATATGTCTTTTCTTTCAAAAAAGTGTTACATCATTCCAAGGGGGGGGGGCAAATCTTTATCATGATCCCAGATATGATCTTGCCTCAATTCTTGAAACTACTCATTTAAACTTCACACAACTTTTTCCAACTTCTCCTGATTCTTTTTTCAAAATTTCTCAACTCATCTCCAATCATCCTATCTTCCATAATAATTCCTATAAAATACAAGAATCCTTCCTTTCAACTTGCTGTTGCACTATGCCCCTTTGTTTCAAATGAAAATAGTGCTTCTGCAAGACATTTAGATAGTCTCTTTACCATAAGATATGGTACTATTATATTATACACCAAGCACTGTATGACTGCTATCCTTTCTCTCAAGTCTCAAACACTTGCTTGGCCAACTCCACAAAAGAAACTTGAATCCTTTCAATTTATTCAAGCTGAAGGTTTCCCTGGCTGTGTAGGTTTGTTGATGGTAAAACTATACCATTGAGTCAAAATCCTGCTCATGATGGAAACCATTATTTTAATCAGAAAAAAGGTTTTTATAAAGTTGTTCTCCAATTTCTTATAACTCATAAACTAACTTTTTATCATGTATCCAGATACTCTATTGCCATTCAACTTGTGTGGGATGTAAATAAAAAAACTTATTGGTTTTCATAGTCGATTACACAGCTCATGTCATGACTCTTTTGTGTTCCAAAGAATGAGGATTTCTCAAAATCCTGACTCATACTTTGATGAATCTCATTACCTCCTTTTAGACTCAGATTATGCAAGTGGAAAGCACATTATACCTGCTTTTTAAGGTGCAACTTAAGAAAATGGCCCAAAAGCAACCTTTAATTATCACCTTGCAGAATCAAGAGTAAAAATTGAACATACTATTGGGATCTCAAAGGGGAGATTTTCTAGTCTCTGAGAGCTTAGAATACAATTTCAAAAAAAAAAAAAAATTGGACTTCAAAGCTGCAAATTATTGGATATTGACCTGTGTAATACTCCACAATATCCTAGCTGATTTGAAGGATGAGTGGTAAGATCTTTATGAAGAAGAGGATCCTGAACCCACACCAGCTACCTCCTCCCTTGATCCACAAACCTTTATTTCCACTGGGATACACTCCATCATTATGACAATAAGACTCCAACATTTCTCAACACAACCCTTTTAATTTTTTTTAATACTGTCCAAATGATCAAGTTGTGTCTTTAATTAAAATGGAATTGGGGGGTTTTTTTTTTTGAATTTTGAATTTGCTGTTAAGGTCTCTTTTTTTTCAACTCTCTTTGTTTTCCTTCATCAACTCAACATGAAATTGCATATTTTCTGCAATGAAATAATTTTTTCAGTCATTCTTTTTTTCTTTCATCACTCAGATCCGTTTCCTCCTCTCTTCTTGCATCCCTCAAATAATGTCAAGTCAATTTTTCTCTCAGCTCATCTCTCCAGGTAAGTCATTTTTTCATTTTCACTTATATGTTTACTAATTATAGTTTTTTTTTTTTTTTTTTGGTTTTTGGTTTTTTTAAATTTATTTTTTGTAAGTGGGGGTTTTTTTTTGATTTTCTTAGTAAAGTTAACCTTTTTTTCTCCCTCTTTTCTTTCTTTTTTTTCTCTCCATCATCATATTCTTTATCCCTTCTTGGACTTGGAATTTTCCCACCTTTCCCATCCCCTTGGAATGGACATATCCCCCTTTCCTGGCCGTTTCCTGCCCTTTCCCCCTTTTTGGTGTCCTCAAAACCCCCCCTATAACCCCTCCTTGGCATCCTTTATCTCACCCCTACCCCCCTTTAACAAGGCCATTACCCCCTCTACTCATTAACAATTCAATTAGTTAATGACTGATTGTTAAAGATCAGTTTTTAACTTATTCATAAGTTAATGAACAATTATAAACAATTATTCATTAACTTATTGATTCAATAACAAATTGATATATTAAAAAAATGATTGCTAATGATTATTTGTTAAAAAACAAGGAGAGGAGAGGGTGGGCCAGGTTAAAGAAAGGTGAAAGGTGGGGTAGTGGTGAGATAAAGGATTTCAAGGAGGGGTTTCTGGGGTGTTTGGAGGGTAATTAGGGGGGGGAGGGTTAGGACACCAACAAGGGAATAAGGGGGAAATGAGGCAGTCATAAAAAATTGACAGATAGGTATTAGAACATTTAATAATTTTTTTAATTCTTTTTTTTTTTTGCAGAATTTTAGAAAAATATTCCTCAGTTTCAATTGAAGTAATAATTACTCTTATTTTTTTTTTTTTTTTTTTTTTTTTTTTTTTTTTTTTTTAGAAAAAAAATGTATATTTCTTCAGATTCACACCTTACTTTTCTCTCATCTACTTCAATTTCAACTTCTTTTCAATAATTATCTAAAACATCAACAAAAAATAATGATAACCAAAATCAAAAAAATATTCAAAAAATAAAATTCACTTGGATAGTATACTTGGCCTTATATCAAATATCAAGTACTATAAAACTAAAGTGGAGAAAAGAATAATTATACAGAGAAGTTACCAGAAGATGTAAAATATCTAACCAAATTAGGAGGCAACAAATATATACCATTTATTAGTAATACTTTTCAGCCTCAATTTATTTACAAAAATAATTCCTTTGATGGTCTAAAAGATGAATATTTTAATCAACTATCCAATCTCATCACCACACTATATCAAATGGATTTTCTTTTCTTACTGATAAGGAATAAGAGATTTTTGTTAAGCATCATTATGATTTGTTAAAGTTTATTCTCTTATTATGTCTAATAGCTTTTGATTCATTCTTAATATCATTTCAGTAATTTTAATTTTATGGGCATCTATTCTTTGCTTAAAAATTTATCTAAAGACAAAATAGATAATAATTTTGAAAAATGGGACACCTTACCTTCTTTGAATTCCTTTCTTGCTCTTCATGATAAAAAACTCTTCAGTAAAGCTTTTGAAAAAAATCATAAACTTGCTACCAGAGTTGGAATACAGAATTCATGTGACTTGAAATGGGAAGAAATCAGCAGTGAATATCTATTTCTTTCTAATGTTATAATCACTCATTATGGCTTTAATAATAAGATTAATACTGATTTGAATGATGTGAGTTATCTTACTTTGGGAATATTCTCTTATATAAAGCTTATTACTGGAAAACCATTTCCTTCACCAGATAAAATAAAAGGTCCTGGTTTATATTCTTGGATCATAAGTGTATAATTGATTTAAGTTAAGGAAATGGAATCACCAAATCTTTTTGGAAATCTTCTCACAATAATCACCAAATGATGAAAGCACCTCCAGGCTTGCAGTTTTGTCAAGCATTCACACATTTTGGATGCTCATTTCAGATCAGTCAAAAGTTAATCCAATGAATCAAGAAGGTAAGAAAATAAGATAAAAGTAATAAATTTAATAAAACTTTAGGTAGATCAAAAAATTATGGCAATTTTTAGAGTCACCAAATATTTATTATTCTTTCATAAAATTTTAATAAATAAATCTGATATTTCAATTTACTAAAACAAAGTAATGGGCCAATAATCTTGTGTTGTATAACTGGTAATCATTAAAAAATTAATTTGTTTCATGGGGTTCCTCTAGCCCATAACTGTGGAAAGTCTCAAACTTGGTTTTTAGACATGATCTGCATTTTGGAAAGAGGAATTTCCATAACTTTAAAACTAGTAAATTTGACATATCTTATTTATTTTTTTATTAAATTATGTAATTGTATTAAAATTTGGTGACTTTTACCCCTTAATTCAATAAAATTCAAGGGAGATTATTGCCAAATTTTCAAATCTGACATGCAAAATTGATGACTTGATGATTTTTTGGTGATACCCACCCCTTGCTTCAGTAAAATGCAAGGGGGGTTATTTCCAAATTTTTTTAAAAAAAAATATAATTTTGTTGACTTAGCTGTATTTAGAAAAAGCATATTTATTGAATTTAATGTAAATTTGAAAAATCTGATTCAAAAACACAAAGAAGTAAAAAATAGTGAATCAAATTTTGCCATTGTGACCATTGAAAAATATATTTGTTAAATTTCTCAATAGGTTTTTCAAATGATGATGGATAGAGTAATGAAATACAAAAAAAATTATGAAATAATTTCATTTCCAAAAAATTATAAACAAAAGAAGTGAGAAAGAAAACAAAAAAACTAGGAATCAATCAAAGATTTTCATTAAGCATTTAATTTCATAAATAGATTTATTAGATTTAACACATTCTATCATGAAAAATTTCTTTTTGGAATCATCTTCAAGTTGATACTTGTGTTTTATCTGATCTAATAGAAAAATTTTACTCAAGAGATTTCTCCTCTTTCTTTGGTTTTTCAATACTTAGAGTTAGCTCAGATTTCTTCTCCTTTAAGTTTTGTTCCCTATCATCTCTATGTGAGGAGAGCTCATATTTCTTCTCCTCCAAGTCTTGTGCCCTATTATCCCTCTTTTAAGAGAGTTCATAGTGTTGCTTTTGAAATTTACAAGTCTCTTGTGAGACCTTGACTTTACCTAAAGTGTTATGAAATATTAACAAAAATAAAAAAAAGGTAGAATAATATCACAAGAGGTATCCTATCACTTACCAGAATCACATTTCTCTAAAACATCTTTGATAGAAGAAATAGCGGTTTGAAAAATATTATCTCTTTTTTGTTTTCTTTGATTTCTGATAGTTAGAGTAGTTGAAGGTCTTTTCTTTTTGTTGGATGAATTTGGTATTTTTTTGCTAGCTTCAGAGCTTCTTGATTGTGGAGCCTGGGTTTTTTATTGGCCTTTTTAAAAATTAGAAAAAGAGAAGTAAATAAAACATAAATAAATTAACTAGATACAAGAAAAAAACTCACTGGAGTTAGATTGGGTTGGTTTATATCACCATAAGAATTTATTAAAAAGATATCTTTATTTTTTGAATTAAAAAGAGGGGAGGCTTGGGTGGAGGAAAAGGATTCAAAAAGATTTATTTTGATATCATATTTGGAGATAGCATCTTTTCCATCCAACATTTTTGCTGGATTTACATTAGCTTGTTCTCCAAATATAGAATCTATCTCTTTAAAGTAAGGACATGAAGAATCAAGCTTATCATCTGTAGATTTGATGCCCTTACTGATATCAATGTCAGTAATACCAAAACCAGTGGAAGATGAAAGATGAAAGAGTCTTATCCTTCTTGTATTTGTCTTAATAGTGCTTGAAGCTTTCAGACATCTGTTTTGGCTAAAGATCAATTCTTCACTTTTTCTTATTTTTTAATTTGTTGGCCATTAGAAGATATACATTGATGTTTGATGCAGGGGGCCATACTATTTAGTTGCATTCTCAGTACCAAAACAAGAATCATGATTAGTTTTAGTTTTTAGCCAGTTGATAAGTATGAGGTGATCATCTTTTTTTAGTTGAATGGTCTTTGATTTCTTAGCTGAACAAGGGAAAGTGGGAGTAGTTGGACTTGAAGAACATGTGGGGGAAGGCTTCCTTTAAGAAAATATGTGATGCCAAGGCATGTTAAGATATTTGATGATGAAAAGGAGCAGAAATGAGCAGATGAGATGGAGAGGGATCTGAATGGATGGAAGAAATAGACAGGATGGGAGTGCGCAGCAAGGTAGGGAGGCTGGCACATGCAGAAAGTTGTCCAAGATGTGGTTATGAATAATTGAGGATAAAAATGTCAGATAAGAGGTGAACATTGACACTTAAAATGTCTAATAATCCAATTATTTTCAAAATTATTTGCAGAAGATAATTGGGATATAAGGATTTTTATCCACATTTAATTTAATTGTGGATAGGCTAACATTTATACCCCCTATTATAATTTAAAACTCATCCCTTACTTGAAATACTTGAAAATTTGTTTTGGTGACTGGCTACCATTTATACATAAAATTTTTGATTGTATTTTCATTTGACCATTGGTAGAAATGACACATAAAAGAGAAATTTCCAAAACAATCATGGTCAGATCATTTTACCAAGATTTCAGTAACACTTCGCAACTAATTTATTAAAATTATAATTTTGTTTTCATCAAAGCAAAGTTTAAATATATTTTCCATTATTGGAGAAAAAATTCCTGCTTCTGAAAAAGCATTTTGTTGTCAATTATTAACCTGCAGTTCAACAGATACATAAATATTAGTGCTGTAGCTAGTCAATCATTGCTGTTAAAATCATTATAATGAATGAATAATCAGATTAAAAACGATCGATAAAATTTGTGAATTGGAAATCTATAAGTCTTCAAAATTTGATGATTTGACTTTGAAAGAACGTACTCCTAAACCCAAAAACCTCGCAGTTGTTCTTTCCTTTGATCCCCCGCCAAAAGCATTGTTTTTGGTGGGGGTTGAAAGGCAGGATAACCACCAACTTTTGGAGGTTAGCAGTAAATGTTGATCCTGTCCAGATTTTCATAACTAAGAACACCCTCGTATACCATTTCTTGATGTTTTACTGCGGAGTATTTGAGAGGGGAATCGATAGCAACCTCGTTGGACGATTGTTTATTGGGTTGCCCACTGAATTGCTCTCGCTGAACCCAGTAACACAGCGTGCAAGAAGGCATGGATTAGCAAAAACTATATCATAATGGTTTTCCTGAAGTTTCACTTTTTTAACCAGATCATCGCATAAATCTTGATTTCATGGTTCAAGGTTGTTTGTGGAGGACTTCCAAAGAGGTCTGGAGACGTATAATTAAAATTGATGCGTTAATTTGACCAAAAATTTCAACCGTAGCTAACCCAATCTTATGTGGATTTTTGCTAATTCACACCTTATTGCAAGCCGTGTAAGCGTTCGGTTGTTCGCAAAGGCGTACAAAGATCAAAACTATTTTCCGATTAGGTTCAAACCAAACTCAGATCGGGTTCAACCAGGACGATTACAGGTATACCATAAAAGGTTTTCGTCAAAAACAGGATCCATAAAAAATTTGCATCTTCAGCAAACTTTTGGCACCCTCATCCCCCCCGCGCCTTAAACTGTTTGTAGCAGTTCATTAGCTACAATAATTATAGGAGAGCTCAGACATCCCATCTCTCCACTCAATCATCTTCTTAAGTAATTTCTAGATCTCCCCAAAATATTGCAACTACTGAACTACTTCTAAAATTTTTTTTTAGTTGGGGGTGGAGAGGGAATGACAAACGCTTGTAGGAGGTGCAGAATTTTTCAAAAATTCTACTTTTGACGATAACCGTTTATGGCATAGATGTACTATTAAGTATGTCCCCAATTTTTTTTCCTAATGTTGAATAGTCTCTACCATTTAGATTTTAATTTTTATCTTACTGGTCTTAGAATAGTTTTTAAATTAAACAATTTATTAAATGATGAGGGGGGAGGGTAGTAAAATCGGAAATAGATAGGCTATTAGATATGGTAACGGCTTGTAATTTTAAGTGCATCATGACCAAGTCTTTTTTTTTCTTCATTAAAATTATGACGTTACTCAATAGAAAGATATGCATAAAAATACACATATAATTTATGAGAAGCTGCGCGGGTCAGGTTCATGTCTAAGAGAATAGAAAATTCATTACTAAAATTCTGGTAGAGATTCCAGGGGAATATGTATTGGAGAATTTATTTGGCTTTACAACTGAATATTTACTGAATTTTAAATCTAGTGGCCTTTGGTTCATAGAATATGTAAGCCGAAGCACTAATTAAACTAATTTATTGATTAGAAATATTTAATTTTTAGTCTCGGCGTTACCGTTCGTTCTACTAGGAAGATTTTCAGTTTTCAAAAAAAAAAAAATATCGCCAAATTTTAATGATCCTTTATATTTATTTTTATAGGAATGTTGTTCATTTCCTAGTTAAATTTACCTTTTTGTATTGTCCACGTGATATTTTTATTTTTATTTTTAATGAAAACTTCATAAGTTCCTATACTATAAGCAGTCATTAATTTGACGTCATCGTACTTTCTCAACAGTTTTCCATTTTTTCACGTATAATTATATGTATTTAAATTAGTTATTCCTCCTTTAACTTTTTTTTTCTCATTATATTTCTCAAATTTCGCTATTTTTTATACAGCTATATGGGAAAAGCTTGCTGTGTTTTTGTCTTCCACTCCCCGCCAAAAACTTGAGTTTAAACCGCTTTTGGCGGGGGATGAGGGGCAAAAAAGATCAAGGTTTCCCCAAATAGCTGTAAGTCATTCGGGTTTCGGAATGAAGCGCTCGCTTATACTTGTATTGGTATATTTGAACTCTCACAATCAAGTGTTTACCAAGTGAGAAAAATGAGAAGATATTTGACTGACGGATAAAATATTGATACCCCACATTTGGAAGGGCACAGAGAACTTTCTTATGATATATAAATTCCAAGTTCAAGTGTAAATTGTAATTGTAGAGGAAAAGGGGTATTTTAGAGTGGAATAGTGTTGATTAGCACAAGTTTGAAATCAGTAAAGTATTTGAATATTTTGAGGTGATCAAATGAAGTATAATTAACAGCAATATCTTAATGTTGTAATATTTTAATATGAGCAAGCATACTGCCAGACCCCAAAAGCTTGCGCGGTTCTTCCAGAGCAGACAAAGTCGCGTTCAACTTTACCTCCCTACGCTCCCCCTCCCCTATTCTCCCGCTTGTTACCAGATTCCTTATTCTAATTAACAGATTCTCTAATAATTTTCCCCATACCAATTTGGCACTTTATTTCTTCTATCCTATTTTGCATACACATATTTCACATTTAACTCCACCAGTTGTTTTGATCCTCATTGATTTCTATTCTTCTTTTATATCTTTCATGCCCCTTTGCTGGGTGGGATTTTAAGAAATAAAAAAAGAACAGCTTGCGTATACAACCAAGTCTCAAAAGCTTGCGGAATATTTGACGAAAATATCAAAATCGTTCCCACCAAAAAATGATTTGCCTATTTAAAAGGGTCTAGGATAGGTCGGGGGTACCCCGTTTTGAATAGGAAAATCATTTTTTTGTGAGTGAAGCTTTATTTTTTTTGTCCAAAATTCCGCAAGCTTTTGTGACTTGGCTGTATCTTGCCTTTCATCCCCCGCCAAAAAGCTCCGATTTTGGTGGGGAATGGGAAGCAAGACAACCGCAACCTTTTTGGGTTTAGAGGTACATGTGAATATGTGAATTTCTCAATATTTGGAAATACTTTTGTTAAAAGACAAGGGGAGGCTGCACAAGTCACTTTCATTTTTTTTTTAAATACACCCTTGAAAAATAACAATTTGTTTTTTTGTTTTTTTGTTATATTTCACTTCACTTTTCCTTAAATCAATTCAACTTAGTAAATACAGCTATTTGGGAAAAGCTTGCTGTCTTTTTGCCTTCCACTCACCGCCAAAAAAATGAGTTTAAGCCGCTTTGGGCGCGGGATGAGGTGCAAAAAAAGAGCAAAGTTTTCCCAAATAGCTGTATATTTCAGTTCGATTTCTTTCGCTAGTTCCATCCACAGTAATTGTTTTGGTTGTCTACCATTATTAAGGCAAATTTACAGCGTGAATAATAATTTACCGCATTCCGAAAAAAAATACTTGGCACTGGAACTGGCTAGCAGTGGCTTCTCTTTTGTTGAACTACAGCAAAACCTGAAAAGCTTGCGCGTTTCTCATCTATGGGCCCCCGCCAAAAACATGAGTTCACGTCACTTTTGGCAGGGAATAAAAGGTAAGAAAACCTTAAGCTTTTCCGGTTTAGAAATATCTTAGCTTAGCAAAGTGTAAAAGCCTTACATTAAGTGTTCTGAGGTGTTAATCCCAAAAGGTTCGTGGTTGGGTTGCCTCACATCCCCCACCAAAAGCATAGATCAGCCCACCTAAACCCATCACTTGGCGTGAGATAAAAAGTAATATAACTGCAAGCGTTGTGATATAAGCCATGTAAATATAAAAGACCGTGAAAAAAATATTTTTTGTATCAATCGGAGAGTGTGTCAAAAATAGCGGAAACAAAACGCATCAAGTTTTGTGTTGTATTTTTGATTAAATATTTTCTTCGCCAAGGAAAAAAATGGTGAAGGTTTAGATGAAGGAACCTCAAAATTGAATATATAAGATAATAATAAATTAAAATCACACACAAACACACACACACACACACGAAATCAAAACAAATGACCGTTGCTTGTAGGTCATAATTGAAAATTGGAATAGGGTGTTTTTAATCAATAAGGTTCACTTGAAAATCCGAAAGCTTTAACGGTCCAATTTGAAATGCACCCCATGACCCATCATTGTTGTTGTATCTCCTGAAATAATTTATTGATAAATTATTATTACTTTATTGATTCTCTAAAAATTACACCTAAATTTGGCGCTGCAAATTAAAAACTAAACCTCAATGTTTTGGTATCTTACCGCTTTGATTCCTATCATTTGAGAAATTGGTTAAATTCTATTCTAATACATGAAAGGTATCCCTTTCATTGTATGTTTGGAATCCAATTCAACTATTGGCTCTCCTAGATCTCGAACTTCCACACTTTTTACCAATTCCCATTAGACCTCTATCTCTGTCTGCGTCGTTTGTTCCAATATATAATCAGACTTGCTCATTTGTTTTATTCCTTCAAGCTAGATTTTTTTTTTCAAATTTTCAAATTCTTTACTATGAAATATTATTGTTTAATTAATTTTAGATTAAATAATTTAATTATATTCTCTTTCAAAGTGTTTAAGTCTTTTATTGAAATCCGGGAACATAACAGTCTCTTTTGGGAGGAAAATATAAATTTGTCATGAGTTCTAAAAAGAAGGTAATGTGCATTTTCTTAATTTTTTTTTCTAAAAAATAATGAAAAAATTGAAGACTGAAGTATGATTCCCAGAATCTAAGAAGAAATATTCAGTCATAAAAGCAAAAATGAATGATGGAATCACTATTTATTCATCATATATACATTGTTTTTAATAATTTCTGAATTGGGAAATGCTGGAAATTTCTCAAAAGGAAAATTAAAAAAAGTGGATTTGAGAAGCATTTAAAGCTTTAAAAAAAAACACAAAATGAAAAATTAAAGACTGTTACATGATTCACAAAATCTAATGTGAATCATTTGGTAAAAAAAGAAAATAAATATACTTTAATGATAAATTAAGCCCAAATGGCTTCTAAAAATCAGCCTTAAAATCTATCTCCTGATAAGCTGAAAGTAAAAATTAGTTTGAGGAATTATCTATACAGGCTAGAATTAATTCTTGATAATACCAAGGACTTTGATATTTTTTTGGAATCAATACCTGGTAAAGTTCCTGTTCAGGTTGATGGACTGCAGAAGTACATTGTTAAAATGCAAAAAGCAAAAATTTTCCATATTAAATCAATTAAAAATTAAAAACTGTAACATGATTCACAAAATCTAATGTGAATTATTCAGTAAAAAAAGAAAATAGATATACTTAAATGATAAATTAATCCCAAATGGCTTCTAAAGATAAGCCTCAAAATCTATCTCCTAATATACCAAAAGTAAAAATTAGTTTGATGAAATATCTACACAGGCTAGAATTAATGCTTGATGATACTAAGGAATTTTTTATTTTTTCAGAATCAATACCAGTTAAAGTTTCTGGTCATGTTAATGGACTGTAGATGCATTGATACAATGAAAATAATATGGATTTTTTATATAAAGGTATTATGAGAGCTCACTAGAGGCATCAAAAAATCAATCAAGAGAAGGAAAGAAGAAAAAAAAAGGAAACAGAGAAAGATTATATTGAGAATAATACTTGCATTTCAAAAATTGTTTCTTGTTTTGTTTCATTTTTTTCAAAAAATACTACCACTACCTGCTAAAATGTGCATGGATATGTAAAATCAGCTGAAATGTGAGCACATTTTGTAAGGGGAAGAGTTGGTTTTTTTTATTTTTTATAAAAAACTGCAAAGTTTTTGAATTGGAAGTAAAGTCCATAAAAAAAGGAAATTTAAATGCCTCATCAAAATTTGTTAAGAATACATTTTTTTTGAAAGTCAAGATAGCAGTTTAAGATTATAAGAAAGTTTTTTATCTTCAAAAACTAAATTTTTTAACAATTATTTTTACATAAAACTATCTTTGTATATTTTAAGAATTCAAGAAACTAAAAGAAATATTTCTGCCTCAGAGACTTCTAATTCATATCTACCAACATAATTGTTGACACAAGAAAATGATTTTAACTGATTTAAAATTCCATTAATGACTTTTAAAGGAGAAAAAGATTAATAAAACACATGATAGAAGGTGTCTTCAAATTTATGAAAGCACTATGAACATAAAAAATAAAATTGAACTTCAAACTCTGGAACCACAAATTCATAGTGAGTATTCTGGAAAGATGATTCAGAAAAAAGTCTTATCAGCTTGGTGAGTCCTTGCTTGGTCCCTCCAATTCTTGGCCAAAGTTGCAACTAAGAATTTAAAAAGTACTATTCAACATAAAAAAATATACTTTGAATGAGAAAAAGTCTCTTCTATTGAATAAAAGAGAAGGATCCAGCATCTTTTAAAGTAAATGTTAAGACCTAAGAGAGAAGACTAATACTAGGACTAACACTAGCCTGAGACAGGACTGGCCATGCTGATACAGCAGTGAGACTAACTAGACTGACTATTTTGGGGCTAAAAACAGTGAGGGTCAAAAATATAGGAGATTAAGAAGTAACTGGATTACTAAATAAGTTGTCTTATGAGGAGCGCCCCACAGTGCTTGCCCCATAAAACCCCCTTATGAAATATCCCTTGCTCCCACCTATTACCATGTATAGTGCCCACAAAACTCCTCATCCTTGCCTCTCAACTCAAATCCTAACAGTATATGGATTTAAATAGAAGTTTAAACCAGGTCTAACAAAATTTTCAGAGAATATTTTCTTTAAAATTGTCCCAGGTCAACTCTGGGGATTCACTAATGTGATTAAGTTTGAAAAACTTGAATTTACTTTAAAAAAATGAAAAATATTAATTTTATTCTATGTGAAAGAAAACAAAGCATCCTGAGACATGTTTAGTTCATTTTTGATCCTGTCTTAAAAATAAAAATGCAGAAATATTTGAAAATTTGGGCTACAAAAACAGGTAAAGTAAATGAGCTTTAACTCCAATATCATTAGGCTGGGTGACATCCAAAACCATCTGGTGATGACAGCGTTCTATCATGTGTTATCAAGCTTATCAATAAATTTATCATAAATGAAGGCTCACAAAGGTCAATAAAAGATGAAGATAAAGGTATGAACACATTTTTCCATTATATTATTAGTTTAATGGTATTGTATGTAATACTTCAAACACAAAAAATCACAAACCACCATCAAAAAAGTCTAATAAGATAAATGTAATGGGTAGGATCTCTACATCAAACAAAAAAAGAGTTCACCTTAGCAAAGGATAATATGGATTTTAATTTTTTCTTTCACAGGGCATAGATTCAAGTCATTAACACAATATCTTTCTGATGAAGTATGGGAGTTATTTCTTGTAAGTAATGATCACTAAGCTTAAAATAGTCTTGATATTGTAGAATTTATCTCTCCAATAGATGTTTTGAAGAATAATAGCAATAAAAAATTTTCTGGAGAAGAAAATATATGAAAAATGTGAGCTATTATACAGTAGCTTTTTTCAGATATGTTATACAAAACCCATAATTAAACCCTGTATTTTATAATGATGTTTTAGAAAAAGATATTGAAAGTATATATCAGAGTATGAAAAGTGTAAATTTTAAGCAATAAATGAGATGAGTAACATGGTATCAAATAATTAAATATAATTTTTAAGTGTAGAAAAAAAAGAAAAGTGGAGAATGAAATGAGTAAAAAATTACCAAATGACTAGAAAGGGGTAAATGGCAAGATAGATGAGTAAAAATTTACCAATTGATGAAAGGTGATTTTAAAGTGTAGAAATTTAATTGTGTAAGTTTTATAACTGTTAAGGAAAGTGAGTTCAAAGTTATGAAGATATATAGAAAAAAAACTCTGAAATATAAAGAGGGTTCACTGTTTGAATGCTATTTTTTAAGCTTGAAAAACAATTAAGTCTGCTAAATTCTATAAAGGACCCCCCCTACAATTTTTCCTGGTGTATGGATAATTCATTAAAAAATTTTATTTATGAAAATTTGAAAATTTTGCAAAAATAAAAAAAAAAGTTTTAATTTTTCAATTTGAGAAGAATTGAAAATTCAAAAGGAAGAAAGTTAAAAATTAAAAACTAAATATTCAAAAAATCTAAATAGGAATTTTTGGTCAAAAAACTGATATATCTGATGTAAATATCTATTATTCCTCATATATAGATTGGTTTTAAAATGATGGATCAGAAAATATTATTATAAAAAAAATCTTATAATAATCTGATGCTTAGTTTGAAAAATATTTTAAAATTAAGAATAATAGACTGTAACACAGTTCAAAAAATTTAAGAAAAACAAGGGGAAAGTGGGGTGGGGACCTGCTTGCAAGCCTTGAGTTTAATCAGCACTCAGAAAGAAGTCAACCAGCTACCTACCAAAATGTTATACTGCATCAATCAGTAAATTTTTACTTATCTCACTTTCCATTTTTCTATATGAATTTTATACTGAAATAATACATTTCACCATTTACCAAAATTTTACTCATCTCCACTTTCACTTTACCATCATAATTTTATTCTCATTTCACAATTCAATAACTTTTTACTCATCACACTTTTTTCATTTCAATTTTATACACAAAGAGAAGATTTTATTATTATCCATAAAATAATTGTCTCATAGTCTCCAGTTTAAATGAGCAATACACTATCAATAATATTCATCATCAAAGCAAAAAAGAAACTATCAGGACCTTATAATATAAGCTTTAGAACATTTTAAACCAGATAATCTTTTAAAGTCAATGAAAAATTGGTGCAAAAGTTCAAATAAATATTTGAGTGAGCACCATTCATGTGAAAGTGTGAATATACACTTTTCAAAAATGGTTGATGAACAACCAAACTTAAATTCCCTAAATTTGTGAAAATACAGCTCAAAGAAGGTATGATCACTATTATGACCAAAAGGGGCATAAGATAATGGAAAAATGGTTTAAAATTGAAAAGATCAATATTCAAAAAATTTGTTTCTACCTCAAAAAAACCCTATTCTTAAGTAAAAAAAAATATGAAGGAAAATAAAAGATTAAAATTTTCAGTTTTATTCCATTAAATAGAAAAATTAGATTGCCTACACTGTATTGATGCAACTTCAGTATGAAGTATACTATATGCAATGCTAGAAATTCATTTCAAAACTTAACATTCTAAAGCTAAATTTCATATTGCATATTGAATGAAATGTGATATTTGAGTAAAAAATTATAGTAAAAAAGTGGCAAGTGAGATGAGTGAAATGTCTGTGAATAATGAAATGTGAAGTTTCAGTATAAAATTAAGATGTCAAAGTGGCAGGTGAGATCAGTAAAAAGTTTGAAAATGAAGAAATGTAATATTTCAGCATAAAATTATGATGCCACTGATTTTAATTTGTTTTTTTACTCATTAAAAATGCATATAGTATTCAAAAAAATTTATAAAAAAAAATTGACTTAAATTAGCCTCATTGTTACATTTGATTGAAAATTTATGTAAAATGCTACATATAAAATTTTTTATTGAATGGAATGAGAGATAAAATATAAGATAGTAATATTTATTTCTTTTTCAAAGTATTAAAATAAGAGTAAATCACTTACTTACCATGAGAGAAATACAGCTGAAATTTCAGGCCAAATCTGAATAGAGCCTTTTGAAGTGTCAGTGTCAAGGTCTCTTTCAAGTCTAGAAGGTTTTTCAAGGAGTTTTAAGGGTGGTAACAAGGGTTTTACAGGACTTCAAGCTAGGTACATATTTTCTTTATCTTTTAAAGATTAATTACTCAAATAAGAAGAGGTAAAGAGGTGAAATACTATTATTTTTAAAGGTTTAGAATTACAGTGAATGTAAATACTAAAACAATAATTTTATAATAATAAACAGGTATTGTATATAGTTGTAATAAAAATGAGTAAAGTAAGGAATGAATTTTAAAGGTACAAATGTGAGGGCCTTTTATTGGCAAACATGAGGGACATAAAGATACAAAAATTGCAACATCTATTACAAGGGTGTGAGAAAGAAGCTGACTAATAGGAGTATATATATAATATAAAAGAAAAGTTAGATTAATTGGTACATCAACAAGGCATTATGTTTATTGGTAATAAATCATGAGTTCCCTTGGAATGTCACAATTAATACAACATAATTTTTTTAATTATATTGACTTCACAGAAATCCAGATCTCTCAGTTAAGTTATATAATAATTTTAAGGTTTTTTTATTATAATTTTATTATTAATCTTTATTACCATTTAACTGCATTATTGAGAATGGTGTTTAGGGAGTAAAAATATATGGGACATTTACTTACATCAATTATTTATACTACTTAATATACTTAGCTAGTTAATTGTAAGTAATGCATAAGTGAATAATTAATTTTTAGTAAGAAAAAAGGGTGTGGCTTCATCTCAGTAAAATAATTAATTATTTTATTGGGTAAGTCTAGTAGCCTGGCTGACAGTCAGTGTAACCCAGTGATCAAGGTATCAGAAGTTTTCCAGCTGTATTAAACTTTCCTCACTCATCTGATAAGTTGATTGTGTTCTGGATTGACCACATTTTCTCATTTATAGAACATCCCTTGTCACTAACTAACTCCAACATTTATACCTGGAATTATACTTCTAAAGAAATTAGTATTTCTTTACAAGGTTTAAAAATAATTGTGCACCAAACTTGTCAACCAGGATGTACCAGGAGTCCAGTAAATGTTATAATATTTTATTGTAATTCAAAATAGGTAAATGATTATTTAAATTATGTATGAAACTTAAGATTATATTGAATAATAAAATTACATAACTAACTCATAATAATAAATTACAATTAGACTTATATGAATTTTATTACTATATAAGTTGTATATACAATTAAATAAATAAATAATACATTATATTCTATATAGTATGAGCACTTTTTAATGTATTTAATAATTATAAATTATTAATTAATTAATATAATATTATTTTATAGTTATAAGTTACAAATTTAATTTATAAATTAATTAGTTAATTAATTATATATAGTTATTAAATAAATTGATACATATCTTATAATCCATAAATATTGGGCACTTTTTTGACCCTTAATTGTGTTAGGAAGATTATTAATTAAGTCAAAACACTTACTTAATAGAGAATATTAAGATTTTTACTTTAAATTAGTCATCACATTAAATTAATTATTTCTTTGACTCAAAATAGTTATTACATTAATGAAATAGTTTAAAACAATTATTTATTCATGTTTTATACTAAATTAATTAATTACCTTAAAATTTTGTGTAAAAAATAGTATACTTTTTGTTACACTTAAAAATTACTATTTTTCTTAATCATTGAAGAAACTTGTTTTGAATTAAGATAGTTATATTTTTTTGTTTTAGACTAATTTAATGTCCCCCTTAATTTTGTTACACTGTCTGGGTTTTAGTTGGTGGGAAAATGGGCTCTTACTCATGTTTTTAATTACTTGTTTCAGCTTCAATAGTATTTTTTCTTGTTACTTTTATTTTTATTTTTATTTATCTTACTTTCCACATTGTATAGACATGTTTATGGCACTTCTGAGGGCCCTTTTCCTATATAAGGGCATTGGGTAATCCCCTGAAGCCCCATCACTTATTTTACCAACTATTATATTATATTTTATTTTTATTAATAAATACATACAACTTAACTTACTAAAAATAATTTCTTTGTGGTAACTAACTCTCTAAGAACTATAAGTAATACATAGTTAAAAGGTTTCATTAAGAGATTTATTTTAATATTATCTAATTGCATTGTTTAAGCAGGGAAAGAAAGTATTTACAAAAGTCAAATATAATACCAAAGCCATTACAAGTCCTTTAAACAAATCCTATTGTCTTCATCAGTTTTACTCCCCTTCTTCTTCTTCCTTCTAGACAACCAGCTGACAATTGAGGGCCTTTCCAAACAATGTCAACTTTTACAATTGGAAAAACAACTGACGCATGGACCACCTTGCGCGGGTAAAACCAGATTTTTCTGCAAACATGAATCAAACTGGGGTCCCTCTTAAACAGGTTATATATTCAATATAAATATATATTTTGTAGTAATTTTTTGATCACTTTAGTAAGTCTAACTTTGCACCTCACAATTATGATATTAAATTTTTATTGCAATAACAGTACCTTAGCTATTTTTGCTGAGAGGCTGAGTGTAAGTAATCATTTTTATTGCATTTTTTTCCTAGTTGAAAATAATAGAGCTACCCTCTTAGTCCTAGAAGATCATTATTTTTTGAATAATTATTAAATTAATTTTTCATTAAATTATGATATTATTGGTTGACAATAATAGCACTCTGTGCTTAGTCCCAATATTTGCCAATTAATTTTGGTATTATTATTATTGGTTGACATTAATACTTTTGTATTTGTCCCAATTTAATAATTAGTGGTTATTATTTTATATTATAAATAAAATCACATTAATTGATAAATAACAATTTTTTTGATTGTTATTTTTTATTTTTTAAACAATAATCTTAAAATAATTTTTTTTTTGTATAAACCATTGATATTATATTCAAATAATATTGATAATTATATTTTTATTTTTTGAAATATTAAAATATACCACTTTTAAGAAAATCAGTTCATTCTTGTTGACAAAGTTGATTTTTTTAACTGCTTAGATATCATGTCTAGTAGCTTGACTGAAAGCATGGATAACTTAAATGTGGATGAGATTGAAGTAGAATGTGAGGTTGACTCTGTAAGTTCTTCTAAATTAACTTACAAAAATTCTTCTACTGACAAAAAACAATACAATTCTTCAGGATGTGGAAATGTCAGGAGGAGTGGTAAACCCCCCTCCCCCAACAACTCTGAAAGAATTCAGGCCTCACATAAATCTGGAAAATCCTTTAAAGGGAATAAAGATAAAAAAAATTCCTCTGGAACAGCAAGTAAACAACTTATCCAGCCACATAAAGAAACTAAGGGCAGACATTATGAAGTACAAGGCAAAGGTAGACACACTCTGGGGACCAAAGCAGGAGCTTTTGGCTCACAGACAGGCTCAACCTCCTCCCTTACAAACCTCCAAGAATCAGCCACAATCCCATCAGACCCCCAGCTCTTCCCAAAAAAATCCAAATACTCTGGAAGTGGAACAGTGGAAGTGGGAGTATATCATGATCTACTACCAGCAGAATGTACAGCCTCAACCAGCTCATCACCCTGGCCCATCCAGGACGCAAACTTACCATCAACCTTCACAGGCCCATCCTTATCAGGGCAGCAGAAAAAAGAAATCACAAGGGAAATTTCCTCCCTTTCCATGGTGAGTAACTTGTTTGATAAGCAGGTTGGTATTTAAAATAATAAATCTTTTTCTACAGGTAATATTGTTGAAAATGGTGAAAGAACTGTTAAAACTATTAAGAGAAAACTTCCTGTTATAAGTAGCCCTAATGATGTTCTAAGTAAATTTTCATTTGATGAACCATTACATTTAACTTAAACTTCTTCAATTAATCCTTATCTTAAATTTAAAAGTGTATCTGTTGCCCCTGACGTTTATGTCTTGCTTGAGAAAGCTTCTGAAGAGATTTTAAAAGATTTTCCTGAGTTTAATGTTATCAAATACAGACTATTGAGAGATTTTCTGAAACATGAGAATGACAGATTAAATAATTTGCATTTACATTGTAAAGTGAGTTCTTCTGCTCAAGATACTGCTTATTTTAAATTGAAAGACACCTTGACTTCTGTTCTTTCTAAAAAAACAATTAAAAAATGATCACAAGGCCCTTTTAGATAAGAATTCTGATTTACATAAAATTATTAATGAATTAAAATCCCCTTAAAAATGATAATGCTTCATCAAGACATAACAATACATCCTTAAATGATGGATTGAAAACATTGAAAATTGATTTGCAGGCTTTGAGAAAGAAATTCTCAGTACATGAAGACAGAAATGTTTTATCTCTTGAAAAAATTAATGATAAAATTTCTGAAATACTTAGGTTGAGGAATTATTTGTCTAATCTTGAATAAAAATTCAATACTTTACCTCTTATTCCTGATGAACATTATGGTGAAATTGAAACTTATTCTCATAAGTCCACCAAAAATAAGGGTAAAAAACCTGAGAATAGTAGATCTTATCTTCCTTTGAATGTGTCTATCAAACAGCCTGAAAATGTATCTCTACATTCTTCTGCGGACCACAAATCTTTCAATTCTCATCATGAGCCAACTGTTTCTGTGAATGATTAAATTTCTGAAAACCATTCCAGGATTCAGGAAATAATAAACATGAATAATTATAAAGTTGACCAGCCAAGTAGCCATAAAAAATGGCCTAAACCTGATCAATATCCCACATTTTATGGTGATTCTTCATCTGACTGGCAGCATTTTATTCAAAGAATTGATAATTTGAAAAATTCATATAAACTGCCTGATGAAGAAATATTCTCTAAGTTAATTTCTTTATTCTCCAATATTTCCCTGATGTGGTATGAATCTGTCTTATTATACAATCATCACTATACTTGGGATGACTGGAAAACATTGATTGAGCATCAATTTTGTGGATCAAAATTCAGATTGGCACAGCATAGATTATATGAGAATGCTAAATATAAATCCTGTTCTGCTGAAAAACCTATTTTTTTCTTCATTAAAATAACAAAAATTCTTAGAGCTAGGTATCCAAAATTGGATTATGATACTAGATAGACAAAATCCTTTATAAGTTTCCAAACTCTCTGAGAGATTTTTTTTTACTTTTTTTTTAATTTCTTACAATCTCACCCAGCTAGGGGCATGAAGGCATGGTTAACTAATGGGCTAGGTACAAGTGGGGAGTAAATGAATGTAGTGAGTTAGGTAACAGGGCAATTAACAGGATGACATGGGTGGGGGGAGCCAGGTGGCCTGAGAACAAAGATGGGGTTTCCATTGGGGGGAGGGTAATCCTCGAGGGGTCGTGGTTTGATGGGCAGGGTTTTTTAGAAAGAATTTTTGGGGAGTGGAATTCCGCAGCAGACCCAAGGTGAATGACCAAGCATGTTTGTCCAGAAAATGGGGAGTTGGCAAAGTGGGGAGGTTGACAAATTGGGTGTTTGACATAGTGGGTGGTTGACTAAGTGGGGGGAGGGGGGTTCCAGCCTTCACGTGCATGTCCATCCACTGTAGGTTGCTGAGGGAGAAGAGAGACATTGTGGGGATAACAAGACATTGACACCAGCATGAAAACGAGCGTGCCAACCATGGATGAAGGGTGTGGTTAAAAGGGGGGAGGCGGCAGGGATTTGAACCCGCGACACAACAAGTCAACATGACAAGCGGCCATCCAGGCGATGATCTAACCACATAGACCATCTCGCCCCTCTCTGAGAGATTTGATTGTAGCTAGGACTGAGCATGTAGGAGAAAATTATTCTTTTATTAATTTCTGGAATGAGGTACTACTTAACCACAGATATGAACCAAGGAATTATCCCTTAAAGCCTTCCCATGATAAATTCAAATCTTCACCAAAACTTTCTGAAAAGCCTGGTAAGCCCTCTGCCCCTGTTTCACCAAAGAAATATGCAACTAATACTTGTTATAAATGAAACAAATCATGGCAAAAAGGAAATTTTTGTGACAAGAAAATTCATCTTGTTGAACAAACTGAAGATACTGAAAATGCTACAGTTGACCTTGATGACTCCTCAAGTGACTGTGATAGTAATATCTCTTATGACAATGATTCTCCCAATGAAGTGCTGATGCTAGAGCAAGATTTTCAATATTTGGACGATGTATCTAGTACCTACAACTTGGACTTATCTTTGGTAGAGAATGCTGAGATTATCAGAGATATTCACCATGCAATATGGGGGGTGGACTTGTTACCAAGTCTGCAACCTTGGACTCAAATTCACCACAGATTGAACAAAAATTGAGCTATTGACAAAGGAACCATACAATCAGGGATGAACACCACTCAGCAAAACATTTTTCGGTGGGTCTTCAAGTAGAGTTCAGTATGAGTTCAGTCTGAGTTCCATCTGAGTTCTGTCTGAGTTCAGGTTGGGGACTTGCTAGCAAGTCCACCCCCTATATTGTGTAGTTATTACTGATAGATCAGTGGTAATATCCCCCTTAAAAGCGCCAGCTATCAGTAATGGAAAAACTGTTGAAATGGTTCTTGACTCTGGTGCTGGAGGTAGTGTATTGTCTGAAAAAGCACTTGCTTCAGTGGATAGAGATTATCACAGTAAATTATTACCTATGACATCTGAAAAATGGAAGGGTTGTGGTTCTGTTTTATGTCCCATTGGCAAGTACAAAACTACTTTATTCATTAAATATAATGGTGGCTTTGTCAGAGCTGTTTGTGATTTTTTTGTAATGAAAAATGATAACTTAAGCAATTGGTATATTATGGGAAATGAAATTTTAACCATGTTTGGTATCAAATTGGATCCAGAAAACAATTTTTTCACATTGGGCATGAATGGAAAAAGAAAATTTAAAATTTCTTCTTCAAACCCATCTTCTGCACAATTATTTAAATCTTGTAATTCATTGATTCAATTTAAAGGTAGATCTACTTAAGAAATGGATAATTTATTGTCTGAAATAAATACTGCTTCATTTGGTGATAATTTAACTAGTGCACAGAAAGATTCAATAATTGATTTGATTACATCTTTCCCTATGGATTTTGCTCATGGATCCCATGAACTAGGAGTTGTCAAAGAAGAAATGAAAATTTATTTATCCTGTAATTTGAGTGATATCTCTCCTAGCCTTAAGAAAAAGCCCTATCCTGCTTTTACCACAAAGAGGAAATACATTGAAGATAATATTTGTACCTTATTAAAAATGAATATTATTGAGAAAGTAGATGTTACCCCAAAATATTGTATCATCTCCCCAGTCTTAATCTCTTATAAAAAAGATAAGGCTAGATTGTTTGGGGATTATAGATCATTAAATACTTATACAGTGGATGATATTTACCCTTTACCTAGAATAAAATTCATAAATACAACCTTACAGGGTGCAAAGTTTATTAGTTGTCTAGATGTTAATAAGGGTTATCATCAGATCCCTGTTGAAAAGGATTCCCAAAATCTATTGCTTATTGCTACTCATATGGGAATATATAAGTATGTTAGAATGCCATTTGGCCCTAATATGCACCTTCAGTTTTTTAAAAAGTAATGGATAATACATTTCATCAGGAAATAGTTGAAGGATGGTTGATGGTATATATTGATGACATTTTAATTTTTTCTAAGACTTTTGATGAAAACAGCACCCAATTAAATAGAGTCTTCCAAAAAATATATGACCTTAACATGACTTTATCCTCAAAAAAGTGTAAATTTGGTTTTCAATCCTTGAAAGTCCTGGGTCATGTTGTGTCAGGTTTAAAAATCTGTGTAGATCAAAAAAAGTTGCTGCAATTCAGAATGTGAAAGCACCAACTTCTGTGAAAGAAATCCAAATTTTTTTGGGAATGTGTGGCTATTATAGACAATACATAAAAAAATATCAAGCCATAGCCTTACCTCTTACAAAATTGACCATAAAAGATGTAGCTTTTATCTGGAATGAGGAAACACAGAAAGCCTTTAATACATTGAAGAAATGTTTAATGATTGCCCCAATTCTGGCTCTCCCAGATTTCAATAAACCTTTTGTCCTCTACACAGAAGCAAGTTTTGTTGGACTAGGAGGTGCCCTCCACTGGAAAAAAATTATAAATGATAAATGTTCAGAAGTTGTGATTTTTTATATTTCAAGAACCTTAAGAAACATTGAATTGAAATATGGTTCCATCCAATTAGAGTGTTTAGCAGCTGTATGGGCCCTAGAAAAACTTGATTACTACCTGGATGACCAGAAATTTGAATTGGTTACTGACTGTAGTACAGTAAAATCCCTCTAAAACCTAAAGACACCAAACAGACATATGTTTAGGTGGCAACAAGCTGTTCAAGATTATAGGGGTAGAATGGCAATTACTCACAGAGCTAGTAATTTTAATTCAAATGTGGATATTTTGTCAAGATTGCCTTTACCAAATAATGATTCCAATCCTGCTTATGTACCAGAAAATGATACAGCTCATATACATAGTATATATATTGTTGATATGGAAGAAGAATTATTGAAATTGATTCTGGACTCATATGAGAATGATTCTGATCTGAAAAAATTATTTACAATCTTGAATGATCCAAAGAATGCTTCAATCAAAGCATTAATAAAAACTCTCCATCCAAAGAATCAAAATGCTTAGAATAAAGGAAAATTTTCCATTGAGGCTGGTTATATTTATTACAGGAGAAAACTTACTAATGTCCTTGTAATTCCTCCTTCAATGAAAGAAACTATCTTAAAACTTGGTTATGATGACATATTAGATGGTCATTTTGATCTAGAAAAACTTGTTTTCAGGATTAAAAACACTGCATGGTGGGCTAATATGTCTGAAGACACAAAATTATATTTTGAATCCTGTGATTCTTTCCAAAAATCTAAAAGATTAACAGGTAAAAGAGTAGGATTAATGCAACATATTGAAGCACCTGATGCTCCTTGGAAAATTATTAATATGGATTTTGTCACTGGTCTTCCTGTAGCAGGGAAAGACAGTTATAATTCTTGTTGGGTAATAGTGGATAGACTGACCAAAATGTGTAAATTTATTCCCACCCATAAAGATGTCTCCACAAAAGATTTAGCTTTCTTATGTTGGTCACATAAGTTTAATATTGTTGGACTTCCCAAAGCCATCATCTCTGATAGAGACCCTAAATTCACAGCTGAATTTTGGATGTCATTGATGGATATATGTGGCTGTGAGTTGAAATTATCTACTGCTCACCATCTCCAAACTGATGGTTTAGCTGAAAGAATGATTCAAACTCTGGAAGAGATGATTAGAAGGTATTGTGCCTTTGGATTAGAATATAAAGACAATGAAAGATTCACTCATTGCTGGGTTACTCGACTACCAGGTCTTGAATTTTCTTATAATAGCACTGTTCACTATGTCACTGAGAAAAAGCCTTTTGAGCTCTGTCTAGGATATGTCCCAAATACTCCTGCTCAAATTATCAATAATAAATTACCAAATTAGGAACTTCCATCTGGTGTAAATTCTTTTATGCAAATGCAAAAACTATGTAGAAAACATGCCCAAAGTTGTATTGATAAGGCATTTGAATTTGATAAAAAGATATGGGATAAATACCATAAATAATACATATTTGATAAGGGTGATGAAGTACTGATATCTACATTCCAATTCAATTTTCAGGGAAATAACAAATTAAAGGATCCATTTTTAGGTCCATTTGTTATTAAAAAAATGGTTGGTGATAATGCAGTAGAAGTAGAACTGTATGCTCCGTATGATAGAAAACATCCTATTTTCCCCATTTCCCTTCTAAAGCCTTATACTTCCAACAGTGACTCCTTTCCTGAAAGCAAAGGGAGACCTAATAAAAATCCTCAATAAGTCACAGAAACTGCAGAAATTGATAAGATTCTCAATGATATAATTATCAATGCTGAAAGGGGTACTGAATATTTATTGAGATATAAAAATAAATCATCTGAGCATGATGCATTGATACCTGAAAAAGAAATTTCTAACCATTCTAATCTATTAAAAAAGTATAAAAAGAAATAATCTAAGCATTTTTTCTATTGTTTTTTAGAGTGAGGGAGTGTCATCCAGGCTGTAGCAGGAGTCCAGTAAATGTTATAATATTTCATTAGACTTAAAAATGGGCAGAAGTTTATTTATATTATGTATGAAGCTTAAGATTATATTCAACAATAAAATTACATACTGACTCATAATAATAAATTACAATTAGACTTATATGAATTTTATTACTATATAACTTGTATATACAATTAAATAAATAAATAATACATTATATTATATAAATTAAAAGCTCTTTTTAATGTATTTGATAAATATAAATTATTAATTAATTAATATAATATTATTTTATAATTATAAGTTACAAATTTAAATTATAAATTAATTAACTAATTAATTATATATAGTTATTAAATTAATTTATACATATCTTATAATCCATAAATATTGGGCACTTTTTTAACCCTAAATTGTGTCAGGAAAATTATTAATTAAGTTAAAACACTTACTTAATAGAGAATATTATGATTTTTACTTTAAATTGCTCATCAAATTAAATTAATTATTTGTTTTACTCAAAATAGTTTTTAAGGGGTATCAAAGTTAGAAATCTTTCATTTCAAAATACCTCTTTTCTCCACCAAATAAGCCATTATTATTGTTTTAAATATGCCATATTTTTCCCACAAAATACCTTTTTACTGAGAATTAATTTTGAGTTTGTGGCTTTCTTTTTGTGTTGTGAAATACCTTTTAAAGAATTACAAATTCCTAATTTTGATACCCCCTATTACATTAATAAAATAGTTTAAAGCAATTTTTTATTCATGTTTTATACTAAATTAATTAATTATATTAAAATTTTTCATAAAAAATAGTATACTTTTTGTTACACTTAAAAATGACTATTTTTCTTAATCATTGAAGAAGCTTGTTTTAAATTAAAATAGTTATATTTTTTTTGTTTAAGACTAATTTAATGTCCCCCTTAATTTTGTTACAGTGTCTGGGTTCTAGTTGGTGGGAAAATGGGCTCTTACTCATGTTTTTAATTACTTGTTTCAGCTTCAATAGTATTTTTTCTTGTTACTTTTATTTTTATTTTTATTTATCTTACTTTCCACATTGTATAGACATGTTTATGGAGCTTCTGAGGGCCATGTGCCTATATAAGGGCATTAGGTAATCCCCTGAAGCCTTATCTGTCAAGGGGTCCTTTTGGGTCTAGAAGTTTATTCGAGGTTTATACGAGGAAATTTGGGGTTTTAATGAACTCTCAAAATCATGTATGTATTTCTTTAATCAAAGTGATTGTTTTACTCAAATATTAAGAGGTAGATTTAAATATTAATATAAATTATAGATTATAATTACGATGTTGTAAATACTAATGTTATAAAATATAGAAATAATTGATGTATTGTAAATGTAATAATAAAAAAAGTAAGTGATGAAGGAATGAATCTGAAAGGTACAAATGTGAGGGCCTTTTATAGGCAAACATGAGGGAATAAAAGATACAAAAATTGCAACATCTATTACAAGAGTGTGAGAAAGAATATGGCTAATAGGGGTATATATAATATAAAAGAAAAGATAGATTAATTGGTATGTCAACAAGGCATTTTGTTTATTTGTAATAAAGCATGAGTTCCCTTGGAATGTCACAATTAATACAACTTAATTTTTATTAATTATATTGACTTCATGGAAATGCAGATCTCTCAGTTAAGTAATATAATAATTTTAAGGTTTTTAAAGTATAATTTTATTATTAATTTTTATTCCCATTTAACTGCATTATTGAGCATGGTGTTTTAGGGAGTAAAAATATATGGGACATTTACTTACATTAATTATTTATACTACTTAATATACTTAACTAGTTAGTTGTAAGTAATTAATTATTAGTAAGAAGAAGGGGTGTGGCTTCATCTCAGTAAAATAATTAATTATTTTACCGGGTAAGTCTAGTAGCCTGGCTGACACTCCCTCACTCTAAAAAAAACAATAAAAAAAATGCTATGATTTTTTCTTTTTATAATTTTTTAGTAGAGTAGGAAGATTAGATATCTCCTTCCCAGGTATCCAAGCATCATATTCAGATGATTTATTCTTGAATCTCAATAAGTATTCTGTACATTTTTCAGCAGTGACTATTCTGTCATTTAGAATTTTTTCAATTGCTGCTCTTTCAGTGATCTCATTTGGGGGTTTTTAGGTTTTCCCCTCCTCTTTGGAAATAAATCACTATTGGATGTGTAAGGTTTCAGAAGAAATATTCGAAAAACTGGATGTTTTCTGTCATATGGAGAATACAAAATAACCTCAACCACATTTTCTCCAATCATTCTTCTGACAACAAATAAACCAACAAATGGATCTTTCAATTTGTTATTACCTTGTAAATTGAAGTGGACTGTAGAAATCAATACTTCATCACCCTTTTTGAAAGTGTATTCTTTATGGGATTTGTCCCATCTCTTCTTCTCATATTCAAATGATTTTTCAATACATTGTTGAGCATGAGTTCTGCACAGTTATTGCATTTGAAGAAAAGACTTTACACCAGGATGTATATCCAATTTAGGTATTTTTTTATTGAGAATTTGGGCAGGAGTATTTGGAACATATTCAAGCCAGAGCTTAAAAGGCTTTCTTTGAGTAACAGAATGAACAGTGCTATTATAAACAAATTCCAACCCAGGAAGTAAAGTAACCCAATCATGAGTGAATCTGTCATTGTCTTTATACTCAAGGCCAAAGGCACAATACCTTTTTATCATGTCCTCTAAAGTCTGAATCATTCTTTCAGCTAAGCCATCAGTCTGTGGGTGATGGGCATAAGAATGTTTCAGATCACAACCACAAACATCCATCCGAGACATCCAAAATTCAGAAGTAAATTTAGGGTCTCTGTCAGAGATTATGGCTTTAGGAAAACCAGCAGTATTAAACATATGAAACCACCATAAGAAAGCTAATTCTTTAGTGGAAACATCCTTGTGGGTAGGGATAAATTTACACATTTTAGTGAATCTGTCCACAATAACCCAACAAGAGTTATAACTGTCTTTTCCAGAAATAGGTAATCCTGTTACAAAATCCATGTTTATTATCTGCCATGGTGCATCAGGAGGTTCAATATGTTTCATTAATCCTGCTCTTTTACCAGTCAATCTTTTTGATTTTTGGTAAGAATCACAAGATTCAACATATAATTTTGTGTCTTCAGACATATTAACCCACCAAGCAGTGTTCTTAATCACCAGGTCAAAAGTTAGACGACTTGCAGTCAAGTGGTTTTTCAGGTATCTTAAAGTAACATCAGAAGTAACCTTTGAATGAATTTCAGTGCTTAAATTACTTACAAGACAGACCAAAACTCTGAGTGTCTCTGTACCAAATAGAAAATTAGAGAAAGTTTATTTCACTGCTTATTGTTAAAACGTTCTATCTTATTTGATCTTGAGTGGCTTCCAAAAATTGTGTCTCAGCGTTACATTACCTTTTTTTCCTGGAAATAAGTCATCCATGATAACTACTCTTGCACCATTTATTCCAGGCCCATGAAATAACTTGTCATAATTTTCTTTCTGTAGGTTAGCATTGTAGACTTTACCAGAACAAGCATCAATGAAAGCACATTGAAAAGTCTCATACCCTTTTTTTGTTAGGTAAATGTGGGTTAATTTCACTCATTGAAAATTTTTTACATGAACTCATATAATATCCTTAATTTTAGGCGACATGTCACCTCATGTATGCATGCAAGCAACTTGCTTGCTTTTTTACCTCTGTATGTTTTTGAACTTCAGGATATATTGCATACATGAGGCGACATGTCGCCTCATGTATGCATGCAAGCAACTTTCTTTTTGTTTTACTTCTGTATTTTTTTGAACTTAAGGATATATTGCATACATGAGGGGACATGTCACCTCATCTGTGAAATAACAAGATCGCTGATAAAAAATAGTGCAATACATTTTTTAATCAGCACTCTTGTTATTGCATACATGAGGTGACATGTCTCCTCATGTATGCAATAGCATTCTTTGAAATCCTTCATTTAGGTGAGCAATGCATTGGTGCATACCTACCATACCAAAGAAAATACACATCATGGAACCTTTTTACATGCATACATGTGGCGACATGTCGCCTCATGTATGCAATTTTTTTTTTGAAGTTTAACTTATATAGGTAAGAAATGCACTTGTGCATGCCTACCATACCAAGTGAGTTCCCCAGAATGTGACTTGTTTACATGCATACATGAGGCGACATGTCGCCTCATGTATGCATGTAAACAAGTTGCATGATGTGGATTTTCTTTGGTATGGTAGGCATTCACCAATGCATTTCTCACCATAATGAAGAAGTTCAAAGAACTTTATTGCATATATGAGGTGAAATGTCACCTCATGTATGCAATAACAAGAGTGCTGATAAAAAAAATCTATTGCACTATTTTTTATCGGTGCTCTTGTTATTGCATACATGAGGTGACTTGTCCCCTCATGTATGCAATATATCCTTAAGTTTAAAACCATGCAGAAGTAAAAAAGCAAGCAAGTTGCTTGCATGCATACATGAGGCGACATGTCTCCTCATGTATGCAATATACCCTTGATCTCAAAAACATACAGAAGTGAAACAGAAAGCAAGTGGCTTGCATGCATACATGAGGCGACATGTCGCCTCATGTATGCAATATATCCTCAAGGTTAAAACAATACAGAAGTCAAAAAGGAAGCAAGTATCTAACATGCATACATGAGGCGACATGTTGCCTCATGTATGCATGTAGGCAACTTCCCTACCCCTTTCTCATATGACTTTCTACAAAGCATAAGATGAGGCAAATTTTTGCCTCATCCTTATGCAGTTTCACCATTTTCTGATGACATAAGGAAATTCTTTGCCTCATGTAATTGGAATATGGTGTATACTTTGTATGTAGTTCTGTGTGCCAACATAGAAAAATGATTTTATTTTGGATTTGAGCTCTTTGCTGAGCACATGTGGGGAAACATGGGGCCATATGTCACCACAATTTTTCCTGAATTTCAGATTTAGTATGAAGTAAAATTATATCCAATATTTGAGATAAAATATTACCTCTTGTATCATAAGAACCTTGTGCCAGTAAGTGTAAGTAATGCACTGCACTAGGTAATGTATTTACTAATTTAGCTGAAACATTTAATTTTCTTCAAAGGAAGTGCATAGAGAAATAAATTTCCAAATTCAGTTCTATTTCAGTTGAAAAATATCTACACTTTCTTTCTACAAATATATGAGCTATGTGTCATGATGAAAAATTGTCTCACCAAAGTTCCAACACAGGTTTGACTCAGGTTAGACCACAGGTACTAAACAACCACTTGACTTCAAGTCGTCTAACTTTTGACCTGGTGAATTCTGATCATTGTTTTTTCAAGATCAAAATGTCCAGCTAATATGTCGTCATGACAAATTTTCAAGATGATTTCTCTCATAGAAGGAGAAATAACAATAACATTACTCAACTTCCTTCTATAATATAGATATCCTTCATCTATAGAAAATTTACCTTTTTCCAAAGCCTTCTGGTACTTTGGTGGAAGGGTTTTAATTAATGCTTGTATTGAAGCATTCTTTGGATCATTTAATATGGTGCATAACTTTTTCAAGTAAGTGTCCTTATCATATGAATCCAGAATAAGCTGTAATAGCTCTTCCTCCATATCAACCACATATATCCCATGAATATGAATAATTTCATCCTCAGGATCATAAGCAGGATGAGAGTCATCATTTGGTAAAGGTGACCTTGATAACATATCCACATTTGAGTGAACAATACCAGCCCTATGAATAATTGTCATTCTCCCTCTGTATTCTTGAAAAGCCAACTGCCATCTGAAAATATGTCTGTTAGGTGTTTTCAAGTTTAAAAGGGATTTAACTGCACTTCAGTCAGTGACAAGTTCAAATTTCTGGTCATCTAGGTAATAATGTAGCTTCTCTAGAGCCCACACTACAGCTAAACATTCCAATTGAGTAGCACCATATTTCAATTCACTATTTCTCAAGGTTCTTGAAATATAACAAATTACTACTTCTGATACTTTATCATTCATCACTTGTTTTTGATGGAGGGCAGCACCTAGACCAATAAAGCTGGCATCAGTGTACAAAACAAATGGTTGATTAAAGTCATGTAAAGCAAGAATTGATGCTGACATCAAACAGTGTTTCATAGTGTCAAAGGCTCTTTGTCTTTCACTATTCCAGACAAAAGCAACATCCTTTCTAGTTAATTGGGTAAGGGGTAAAGCTATGACTTGGTAATTTTTAATATACTGTCTATAGTATCCACACATTCCCAAAAAACTTTGGAGCTCTCTCACTGTAGTAGGAGCCTTCACCTGTTGTATGGCCGCCACTTTGTTCTGGTCAACACATATCTGTAAGCCTGAAACAACATGACCAAGAACTTTTAAAGAATGAAACCCAAATTTACATTTCTTCAAAGCAAGTGTCATATTTATTTCATCCATTTTCTGGAATACTTTAAACAGGTGGTTAAGATGGTCCTCAAATGTTTTTGAGAATATAATGATATCATAAATATAAACCATCAGCCATCCTTTAATTATCTCTTGATGGAATGTGTTATCCATGACTTTTTGGAAAACTGAAGGGGCATTTTTAGGGCCAAATGGAATCCTAACATACTTATAAATACCCATATGAGTAGCAATCATTGGAAAATTCTGAGAATTTTTCTCAACAGGTACCTGGTGATATCCTGTGTTACCATCCAAACAGCTGATATATTTAGCACCCTGTAAAGTAGCATGTATAGAGCTAATTCTAGGTAAAGGGTAGATATCATCAACAGTATAAGTATTTAGTGCTCTATAATCACCACATAACCTGGATTTATCTTTCTCATAAGAAATTAGGACAGGTGAGATAACACAATATTTAGGTGTTTCAACTACCTTTTCAATAATATTCATTTTCAAAAGGGTAGAGATATTGTCTTCAATATCTTTTCTCTTTGTGGGAGAAGCAGGATAAGGCTTCTTTTTTAAACTAGGTGGTATATCAGTTACTGGACAAGACAATGAAAGTTTCATTTCCTCTTTAACTAATCCCAGTTCATGTGACCCATGAGCAAAGGCCATAGGAAAAGACTTTATCAAGTTAATGATGGAATCTTTATCCTCACCAGAAAGTTGTTCTCCAAAAGAGGCATTGTCAATTTCAGACATAAGGGCATGCATTTCTTTTGTAGATCTTCCTTTATATTGAACCACAGAATTAAATGTGTTCAATAATTTTTTAGGGGAGGAAATCTTAAATTTTCTCTTCCCATTCATCTCCATTGTGAAACATTGGTTTGAAGTATCCAATTTTATGCCATACTTGGTTAAAATATCATTCCCTACAATAAACCAATTGCTCAAGTTATCATTTTTCATGACAACAAAATCACGAATAGCTCTTACAAAACCATGGTTATATTTAAAAAACACAGTGGCTTTGTATTTACCAATGGGGGACAAAACAGAGCCATACCCTCTCCAATTTTCAGAAATGATAGGCATCAGTTTTGATTTATAGTCTTGATCTACTGAAGCAAGTGCTTTTTCAGATACTACACTTCCTCCAGCTCCAGAATGCAGAAAAACTTCAATGCTGGTTCCATTGATTTAGACTGGTGCTTTGAGAGGGGCAATAACAATTGAGCTATCCTCAATGTTCTTTATGATCTCAGAATCTTCAACTGTAGATAAATCATTATTATCAATATCAATAGTATTTAAATAATGGATATCCTCTTCCAGCATCAAGATTTCTTGTTGAGATTCATATGAAATATTGCTGGCACAATCACTTGAAGTATCATTCAGTGCTACTGTGTCATCAGCATGCTCCTCTGTTTGTTCTACAAGATTTATCTTCTTGTCACAAACATGGCCCTTCTGCCAAGGTTTGTTGCACTTGAAACAAGTGTTTGTTGCATACTTTTTAGGTGCAACAGGGACAGAAGGCTTCCCAACCTTTTCCAGAGGTTTCTGTTGAAAAGTTGAGGGTTTTTCCCAAGTGGTTCTAGGAATGAATCTTCTGGAATCATATTTGTTATTTAAAAGAATCTCATTACAAGTATTGATGAAAGAAGAAGGTTCTCTGGTGGACTCAGTCCTAGCCACTATAAGGTCTCTCAAAGACATTGGTAATTTATAAAGGATCCTGTCCTTCCATAACTCAAACTCCATTTTTGGGTCCATAGCTCTTAAGATTTTAACAAGTTTCATTAAGAAATCAATAGGTTTATCAGTAGAAGAACTATATTTAGTTTCCTCATACTGCCTTTGTTGAGCTATCCTAAACTTGGAGCCCCCAAATTGTGCTTTAATTAATTTCTTCCAATCTTCCCATGAGTAATCATTCCCATCTAATAGGACAGATTCATACCACATAAGGGCTACATTGGTAAATAAAGAAATTAACTTAGACACAACGTCCTCATCTGAGAGTTTTTAAGAGTTTTTCAAGTTATCAACTCTGCAAATAAATTGTTGCTAATCAGAAGAAGAATCACCATCAAATGTTGGATATTGGTCAAGTTTTGGCCAATTCTTTTGATTTGAAGGAGTCTCCTTAGTACTAGCTTGTTTCTGAGTAAGAAGCAGCTGTAACTTCTCCAATTGGGCTGTAATCTCATTGTTCAATCCATCTGTTGAAGATCCTGGTGCATCATCAATTTTTGATGGAAACTCAGTGGTATCAACAGGTATCTCTGGAACTATTTTTACTTTAGATGAACTAGCCACAGGTAATTTTTGAGCATCCTGCACTATATGTTCCTTTAAAGAAATGTCAGAATATTTCTGGTCATCCAAAAATGAGTTCAATTTCTCTTCAATGGTTTTTAGTCTTGTTTTCATTCTTGGAAGACTAGATAAACTCTCATTGATAGTTGCAAAAAATAACTGATTTTTATTTTGAAAAGATGAATAATGGTCATTCAATCTCTTCAGATTCATCTTATCTATCTCCAGCTCTTCACAACAGATAGATACAGTGTCTTTTAATTTGGACAAATCATTTTTGATATTTTGCCACAAAGAAACCTTATTTTCATGAGTTTCCTTATAATTAAACAAATCATCAGAGACTTTCTGCAATTCACTTCTTAAGGATTGATACCCTTGCTCAGTTAATAAACCATTAAACTTCTGAGTTAATTGCATATTGTTCATAATATGATTCTGTTTTGCAATAATATCTCTCAAGTACTCATCATTAATCTTTGCTACATCTGGAGTGTTTCTCAATAAGGAAACTGAGTAACTTTCCAGACTCTCATAAAACTCAGGGTCAAGAGTTTCATCAATTTCAGCCATATCCGGGTTAATCATTGAAGTAGCAATTAAAAGTAATGGATTAGATACATGAGTTATTTGTCTACTGCTCCCAGCCTCTACTGGGCTCAAGGTCTCTTCTTCCCTCTTAGATTTACCTGAAGGAACAGAATTAGCTACAAGAAATGGCACTTGAGAATCAATAGAGGGGCTCACCAGGGTTTGCTGGGTATGACCATATTGGGTTTTCTTCTTCTTTTGCCTCCTTGATACGGGTGAGCAGGTGTGGGGTTGACCTGGCTGGGTCTTGACAGACCTGCCTGAGGTAACTGATGCTGATTTTGAGACAGGTTGTCCCACTGAGTGTTTAACCAATCCCACTGCCACTTTGACACTTCCACTTTCTCTATCTCAGTAAAATAATTAATTATTTTACCAGGTAAGTCTAGTAGCCTGGCTGACATTATAACTTATTTTACCAACTATTATATTATATTATATTTTTATTAATAAATACATACAAATTAATTTACTTACAATAATTTCTTTGTGGTAACTACCTCTCTAAGAACTATAAGTAATACATAGTTAAAAGGTTTCATTAAGAGATTTATTTTAATATTATCTAATTGCATTGTTTAGCCAGAGAAAGAAAGTATTTACAAAAGTCAAATTAATACCAAAGCCATTACAAGTCCTTTAATCAAATCCTATTGTTGTCATCAGTTTTATTCCCCTTCTTCTTCCTCTTCTTCTTCTTTCTAGAAGACTGGCTGACAAAACTCTACTAGTACTTCCAGGCACAAAAATAGTCAGATATTTTAATATCCACTGTATATTGCATAAATTAAAGTTGTTAAAAAAATGTGTTTCTCTCTCTTGGTTTTCTACTTACTATTGTATTAGACACATGTGAAAAAATTTTAGAAAAAGGTGGTTCAATTAAAATATAAACATTTTTTGAGTTTCACATGTACTAGATGTAGTTTTTATTGTTTGAAAGGTGACTTAAAGTGTTACTTTTCTGAAATGGTGAGTATTGTGTATGAGAGTATCATTTATGATAAGATACCATCAGTTTTACTGTGTGAATGATAAAGCCAATCCTTCCTTAAAATATGAGTCCAGAATTTAATCTAGGAGAAGATTAAAGGTTACAAAATTTATGGAATGATAGATTTTCACACATTTTAAATGAGTGGAAATTGTAAGTTTAAAGAAAATCTTAGATAATGTATGAGTTTCGATGCTGTTGAATGAATGAAATTCATGAGAAGTATTTGACAAGTCATTTAAAATGACCCTCTTTTTTTGTTGAAAAAGTGCTTATTTGAGTGGTGTGAGTGATGTGTTTTTATTTCTGAAATATATCTATGTTTGAACTGATATTTTTTTTATATTTATATATTTTTTTGTTTTTTTCAAAATCACCTTTTGATAAGTGCTGATATGGTCAAAACCAATTGTAGTTGTGTAAATGTGAGTTTCTTAGCCTTGAAGCATTTATTTTTTATGAAAATTACTGAGCTGAATACTTCTCAAAAAAAAGAATAATTTGAGAAGAATCTAAAGCTTCAAAATAAATAAATAAATGATAAAATATTGAAAAATGTTACTTCAATTTCATCAGTTTTCCACTTAGTCAACAGGTGGATATAAATGATGAGTTACTAATCAGTCCACACACATGTATATACCTTCATGCTACTATATTTTAAAATTTAAAAAATAATTCATCGAAATGAAAAATCTTGAGGGCTTTCTGAAGGTTTAAAAATAATAAGAAAATAAAAATTGAAAAGAAAAATAAAAAATTGCCAATTTAAAAAAAATCCATATTTACACACAAACACCCACCCACTGTTGGCCATTTGTCTAAAAGAAGGAGAAGATGAGAAGAAGAAGAAGAAGAAGATGATGATAAAGAAGGAAAAGAGGAAAGGGAAAAAACAATTACAACAATGATTAGACAAAACTTGGCCTGGAGAGTTACAAAACTTATAACAAAATATTTAGGGGAGGATATATAGTAAGTCTATTATTCTCTCTGCTTAAGTAACAAATACCAATATTAAATACTCTTAATGGAACCTGTATATATATATTTTATACTAGATTTCAGAGACCAAAAAGCACCATAATTAAAACTAATGTAAATATAACATTTTATACCAATAATAATATTAATGATAATAAAAAAATAAGGTAAGTAATAAGTTTTGAGGCTACAGGGGGTTACCCAAGGCCTTTATATAGGCAAGGGGCCCTCTGAAGCGCCACATTAATGTATATACAAAGTAAGATAAAATAAAAATAATATTTAACCAATTTTGAGTAAGTGTAAGGGAAAACACATGATACAATTAACTAAGACACATGAGTAAGAGCCTAAAATCCACTAATTTAATCCCAAACTGTTACAATAAAATTAGGGAGTATTTAAATAAGTTTGAGACACATAAAAACAACAAATTTAATTTAAAACATGTCTGATAACCTTTTATTTAAAAACCAATTCTAAGTGAAACATAAAAATGAACTATTTTAACACATAAAAATAGTGTAATTAATTAATTTAGTATATAACATGAGTAATTAATTATTTTAACTACTTTTATTAGTGTAATAATTATTTTAAGTTAAAACAAGTACTTATTCTAACAAAATTACTAATTTTTAGAATAAAACATTAATAATCTATTTAATAAAGTGTTTTAACTTGTTCAATACTTTGATGACACAATTATGAGTCAAAAAAGCTCCCAATAATTATGTTTAATAAGATATGAAATGTTTTGTTTAATATATAAATTTAATTACATTATAAGTCAATTTCACACTTATAATTATAATATATGTTTTTAATTAATAAATTATTAATTTATAATTATGAAATACATAAAAATGTGCCATAATTTGTAGAACATAAAATATATTATGCTTAATTAAAATGTATAAATAATTTATATAATAATAAAATTATTATAACACTTATTTTACCTATATTTAATAAGATACTTATATGATTTAATTATGCAATATAATAATAATTTATATACATAAAATTCATAATTTTACGCCCTCTTTCAGGTCCAATAAATTAACATAACATTTACTGGGATCTTGGTACAGTCTGGCTGACACCCACCTTCACAACATATATATATATATATCTTATACAAAAGAAGGTGTCAAAAACATTCTAGACACAATTTATTTATTTTTTTTGTTTAAGATTTTAGTTGTTTTTCCATCATTTTTCATTTTTTCATTTTTTTTCATTTTTTTTTTTTCATTTTTCCTTTCTCAATATCCCAATATCCATTGATTCAGTAAAAAAAAATAAAAAAATAAAAAAATAAAAGTTATTTATTTATTTTTTTCATTAACATGTATCACTCCCAATAGGGGGTATCAAAGTTGAGGGATCCGCAATGAGGGATCAGTAGTTTTTTTTCCTGGGATCAGACATTATGTCAGGCTGAGGTCAAGTACAAAGACATGAACTAGCTCGAATGGTCAGTGTCTAGAAGATTTTAATGGTCCTATATGAATAATGTAGTACAAATCCAATAAGTATTAAAATATAGGGGTCTCAGTAATTTTAATCTCACTAATTATATATGGCTTACAATCTTATAGTTGGTAGAAAAATAGATTTAATAAATTCAGATACTATTAAAAGACTTTTATAAGTACTATTGATATGTATTGTAATTGTATTGGTTATATGTTTAATTATAATGATAAAGAATGTCCAAAACAAGACCAAAAATCGCCTCCTTTTATACACAATAACTCCCCCAGTGAACCCCTTGATTTACGAGCTCTATACAAAACTAATGACGCCTCATTCCAGCTAATAGACATGCCTAACAACATAAAGAGTGACCCATAACATAATAAGAATGATATCACCTGACAAAATCCTTTAGTAATAGGGATAATCCATCAAAATTAAAGAATAAGCAAAAAAGAGAGTATATGCATGTTATACATTAAAAAAAAATACTAAAAAGGGAAAATGAAGACTAATAATTACTCAGTAATAAGGGGGATTAAAAGTAGAAATGTTGGGGCTAATCCTGACATTATACTACATGAAATTCCCATTCAATAATACTCAATATTGACTGAGAAGCCACTTAGAAACTGTCAGGCTAAGGTCAAGTACAAGGACGTGAACTAGCTTGAATAGTCAGTTGTCTAGAAGATTTTAATGGTCCTATATGAATACTGTAGTTTTAATCCACTAAGTTGTAAAATATAATCAAATATAAAGGTCTCAGTAATATAATTCTCACTATTCTTATATATGGCTTACAATCTTTATAGTTGGTAGAAAAATAGATTATATAAATTCAGATACTATTCAAAAGTCTTATAAAAGTACTAATTGATATGTATTGTAATTGATTTGGTTATATTGGTTAAATTGTAATGATAAGGAATGAAGAAATACAACCCAAAAACCTCCTCCTTTTATACACATTGAGTTCCCCAATGATTCCCTTGATGTACCACCCAATACACAGTTAATGACGCCTCTAAACAACTAATAGACATGCCCATCAACATTCCCAGTAACCCATGACATAATTAGAAGAGTAACAACCGCCAAAATCCTGTAATAATAAGGGAAATCCATCAAAATTAAAGAAAAAGACAAAAAGAGAGTATATGCCTATAAAACAATAATATTAAAGACTAAAGGAGACTTTTTAAGGTTAATAATAGCTTAATAATAGGGGGATTGACTGTATAAATAATGGGGCTAATCCTGACATTATACTACGTGAAATTCCCATTCAAAAATAACCAAAATTGACTGAGAAACCACCCAAAAACTTAAAAAGGAGCGTGAGATGTGGGGTAACTACATGCAGTTCTTGGCAGGCACTTGCACGGGTAAATCCTTGACTAAAATTAGGCGAATTTAAGAGTGGTGATGAAATAAAGTGCCAAGAGTGAGGTTATTAATGAAATTAGTGCATATAAACAAGGTCAATGCATTATTAATTAAGCTAGGACACTAAATAAGCGCCTGTCGCCTATTTTAGTGTGTTTCCCCACAGTGGGCGTAGAATGTGGGGTAATTATAGTGTGAAAAAGCTAACTTTGCTAAAAATGAAGCTATTCACACAGGAAAAAAGCAGGCAGTATGTGGCCAGTACACAGAAGCCATTTCTGGCATAAAAAACACCAAATTTGAAAAGTGTTATTTTTATGCATTTAAATAGCCAAATCAATAGTTCTAAATGAGCCCAATTGATCTGTCAAAGCGCAATTTTGATATTCTCAATTTTATAGTGCATATAGTCAACTTTTAAGTGAAATAAAGCGCATTTCTTGTTTTTTGCATAAAACAATGAATATAACAGCTTTAAGTGTACTTAAAAATTATGTAGCCTTATACTTAAGGTTCTTAAGATTACCCTAACATATTCCAACTTAATATTAAGTACATAAGACCTATAAAAGGTGGATATATGCGTGTATATAAGGTGTTATAATGGCATTTTTTGTGTATTATCATAATTTTACTTATGTATACTATTTGTGTACTCTTATTTATTATTCCCATGTATAGTTCATGTGTTTAACATAACTTATAATTACTTTTTACTCAGTCCTGGAGATATACAGGCTGACAGAAACCCAAAAAAGGGTGTGAGATGTGGGGTAACTACATGCAGTCCTTGGTAGGCGCTTGAACAGGTAAATCCTTGACTAATTTAGGCAAATTTAAGCGTGGTAGTGAATTAAAGCGCCAAGATTGAGGTTATTAATAAAATTAGTGCATATAAAGAGTGTCAATGCATTTGTAATTAAGCTAGGACACTAAATAAGCACCTGTTGCCTATTTTAGCGTGTTTCCACACAGTGGGCGTAGACTGTGGGGTAATTATAGTGTGAAAAAGCTAACTTTTCTAAAAATGAAGCTATTCACATGGGAAAAATGCAGGCAGTATGTGGCCAGTACACAGAAGCCATTTCTGGCATAAAAAACACCAAATTTGAAAAGTGTTATTTTTATGCATTTGAGTAGCCAAATCAATAGTCCTAATTAAGACAAATTGATCTGTTAAGGCGCATTTTTAATATTATTAAATTTATAGCACATATAATCAACTTTTAAGTGATTTAAAGTGCATTTCTTATTTTTTACATAAAACAATGAAAACAACAGCTTTAACTCTACTTAAAAATTATGTAGCCTTATATTTAAGGTTCTTAAGATTACCCTAACATATTCCAACTTAATATTAAGTATATAAGACTTATAAAAGGTGGATATATGCATGTATATAAGGTGTTATAATGGCATATTTCTTATATTATCATAAATTTACTTATGTATACTATTTGTGTACTCTAATTTATTGCTCCCATGTGTAGTCCATGTGTTTAACATAACTTATAAGTACATTTTGCTCAGTCCTGGGGATATCCAGGCTGACACATTATTGATTCTGGGATATTCTTATCCACTAGCCCTGGGGCTAGTGGATAAGGAATCCACAATAATGCATTATCCCACCTCTTATACCCCAATTTCCATTCCTAATTCCTGATCCCAAACTCATCACATCCATGATGGATTTTTTAAGAAATTGACATGACTTTATAATTGCTGATGCCATCTTTAAGTCTTTCCTCACTCTATGCTACTTAATTTTGGCAGAAAACACTTCAATTTTTTTTTTCTATCTACACACCCCAACTGCACTATTGGGAGGTGAAATCACACTTTACTCTCATCACATAAGCCTTCCACTGAAAATTATGAAACACCTCTCTACTAGGCAGCTACTTCACTCAACTATGAATGCTATTGCTTTACTTTTAGCTCTTTACTATAAATCTGACTCTTATTTGGAAGATGCTTTAGCCTATATGTCTTTTCTTTCCAAAAAAGTGTTACATAAACCCAAGGGGGCCAAATCTTCATCATGATCCCATACATGATCTCCACCCCATTCTCCACATTCCTCAACTAAACTTCACTCAACTATTTTGAACTTCTCCTGATTCTTTCTTCAAACTTTATAAACTCATCTCCAAACATCCTATCTTTTATATCAATTCTCAAAATAAACAGCGTGATCCTGCTATTCAACTTGCTGTTACACTATGTTGCTTTGGCTCAAATGGAAATGGTGCTTCTGTAAGAGGTTTGGATAATCTCTTTAACATAGGATATGGTACAGTGATATTATACACCAAGCGCTGTATGATTGCTATCTTTTCCCTCAAGTCTCAAACACTTACTTGGCCAACTCCACAACAGTAAATTAAATCCTCTCAAGTAACGCTGTGGTCTTCCAACATTGGCGGAGCCCTTTGTTGGTTTCTTTGGCGTTGTTTTGATATGCCTTAAATGGCATTGTTTAATAATAAGGTGTTTTTCTGGATTTACTCAGCAAATATTGGGACTACATGGGATGTAGGTACTACTATTGGATAGTTCCAGGATTTCTCTATATTTTATGTCTTGATGACATTTTTTAGATTTTAAGTATTAAGGGGATAATTTCTCATTTTTCATTTAAAAAGATTGCTGTTTAATTTTATTTTCCGTGTTTAAAGAGCTAGCCTTAAGTCTTAGGGTTAAGTTCTTAGTACCATTGGAAAGAGCGGAATTTTCTCTACATTTCATGTCCTAATGTTGTTATAGCGTAATTATGTGTTTAAAGGGTTTTAGTAGTTGTAGGTAAATTTTCTAAGTAGTTTGGGTGTTTTTGGTGGTTTTCTGGCTTCAGGATGGTCAGGCCGCTTCAGGCGGGCTTCCCAGTGTCGGGTGGACTGCCCGCCTCAGTGCTAGAAGGCTGGGAAGCATTTCTAGAGGGTTTTTATTTAATTTGGCTGTCAAAAGTACCAAATTCATTGGTGTGCATGGGCTTTTTAGATAGTGGTCTGTGTGTACATACTGAATAAGACAGTTTGGGGCAACTTTAATTATCAACCATCCATCTTGAAGTGATATCATTGTTCCCTCACTCAGTTTTCACTGTTTTTTTTTTTTTTTTTTTTTGTGGCCACCATTGGGCTGTGTTTTGTTGCAAGGTTAGGTCTTCATTTAAGTCAACTTTGGCAACTGGTTTATCTGGATTAGCTTTGTGACTTGCATCAAGTGTTATTGCTGTTTTCTGTGCCAACAAGTGCACAGTGTTTTGGTTTTCTGGTGTGGATCTTTCTGTATTTCTGGTTCTTTGGTTCTCAGTGGTCTGATATTGGCTACTGTCTTGACTTGTTAAGCAGTCAAGAAGTGTGTTGGAAGGGGTATCGTAACAGTCTCTAATTTGCTGTAGCAAATCAATCTCACCTGGTATTTCTGAAAAGGGACAGGAGGTTTTTCTCTCCAGTTTTACTCCAACTCCCTTTTTGTCAAGGCCTATATAGCTAGTAATATAGGATCGTCTACAATGCGAGTTGGAAGTTGATCAGAAGTGATGAGCCATCTTTGCATTGTGAACTGGTGGTGTATATGATCTTCCATCAAAATTAGTTGATGGTGGCCATCTCAACTTTTTTTTTTTTTTTTTTTTTTTTTTTTTTTTTTTTGAGCAGCCACTGGATGAGGACTGAGATATAAACGGGGGGGGTTTTTTTTTTTTTTTTTTTTTTTTTTTTTTTTTTAATGATGATGATGATGACATTGCTTACTGTGTGTACTGTGTGTACTGTTTTTTTTTTTTTTTTTTTTTTATATTTTTTATTTTTTTATTTTATGTCAGGTAAGGAACATTAAAGGGAGTATATATGGGGGGTGGTGGTGGTGGTGGTGGTGGTGGGTTTTTTATTTTTATTTTTATTTTTTTTATGTCAGACATATGTTTGTGACTATTCTTGCTTTCACTATAGCTCCAAAAAAAAAAAAAAATAAAAAAAATAAAAAAAAAAAATAAAAAAAAAAAAGAAGACATGATTCATCTGACTTTAAAAACATGCTTCCAATCCATATCATATCATCAAGGGTGGGGGGTGGGTCCAATCAAAGTAATCTTTTTAAAAACTTTGAGACCGATTTCTGCTTAGTATGAGAAATGTTACAAGAAAGAGAGAGAGAGAGAGAGAGAGAGAGAGGGGGGGGGGATGGTTTTTTTTCTTAAACGCTAATAGATTAGAGAAAGTTGGCTCTTTTGTATTGTGTTTGTTTGGTTCTGGGTGTGAGTTTTGAGTGAATAAGTGTTAGTGATTTTCAGTCAGTGCTTGGATGAGGGTTATGAAAGATGGTAAGTTGGTGTGCATGGGAACCTCCATACTTCCAAGGGTACCCCACATGTGTGTGTCCCCATAGTTCAATCCTCAGTCATGCTTTTCAACCCCTATTAGACTTAGTCATAAGCTGACTAATTAATCAAAAAAAATAAAAATAAAAATAATAATAATAATAATTGGAGGAGGAGGAGGAGGAGGATGGGGGATGGAGGAAGCTTGAGGTCAGACAAATGATAATGGTAGTGAGAGAACAAACATAAAGTGAAGTAAGATTGAAAAACATGCGTAAAGAGGAGGCGTTTATGATTGACCACCCACTGGTACATGCATACCTCATTAAAAATGAACTTCAAGTTTAGCTCCATTTTAATCAAATCGAATGATGATAATGATAATGATGATTTCAAAAAGGTTCCATTCATTTACATGACCATTCACTTTATGATGATGATGATGATGATTATCTATTATTCTTGATTTGAAAAAAAAAAAAAAAAAAAAAAAAACTAGAAATGTTATGATCTTTATCTTTATCTTTACTTATTTATTTATTTATTTATTTCTTTTTTTGATCTAATACACCTCTTTAGTTGATCATACTACTCCAAAGCTACAAAATAGAATCAATCTTCACAACATTTATCTTATAAAAAAAAACATAAAAAAAACAACAACCCGGGGGCGTTGCTTGTTTATATATAATAAAATAAGTCTTTAAAAAAATATAAAAAAAAAGTGCGTCATAAAAGAGACTATTATGACAGACATTCACAACATAGAAGATGATTTTTTCATCTCCTCATGCAAGACTAATAATTCATTTAAAGCTTCTTCTAAACACTTTTTCAAACGTTCAACACTATCTTGACCTAACTTGCTTGTAATGGTAAATCTTATAGATTGTTCATTGACAGAATAGGCTATACCAAACCCATCATCAACCACTTTGATAGATTATCAAAAATTGGTCCGATTATATATCAGCTTTATTGTTTCCTGCTTTCTTTCTTTTTGTTTTAGTCAAATTTGAACCAACCTTGCCCATATCCCCAGCCTTCAAAATACTCCGAAGATAGTTGACTCGTTGATAAAATCCAGTGGGATGATTTCTTAAAACCGATATCGCGGTACAATTCGGGAAGCTCTTCCCCGTCTTTAAGCATTTTCTTCAAACCTACGCACATTAGCATGAAAAGATACCGATCATTTAACAGTTATTAGCTACACCAAAAACGATGAACTTATCAAATTAAAAAAAAAAAAAAAAAAAAAAAAAAAAAAAAAAAAAGAGAGAGACGATCACATCAAATAATTAAGATAAAAATATTGAAAAGCAAACCGAATAAATGACGATCAACTCCTAAACCATTGGCAGCCCACTGAGCATATTCACCGTGTCGTTTAGTCGCCTCTTTGAATAAATTCAATTTTTCCTTCATTGACTTTTTCGAATCTGGCAAAGCCATGCTTTGGCACCAGTCTAGAATGACTTGATCACATACTGTTCTAATCACCTCAGTTCTTCCAAGTTTGAAACGGCGGGTTTGAGCACTTTCATAGGTGCCACATAAGTTCCCACCGGAAAACTTGAAATACCCCAATTGCATGGCCATTTGAGCCCAGCCATCTGGTGAAGCTTTGAAAGATTTAATAAGTTTTTTTCCATATTTAGAATAATGAAGAACTTTAAGAGTGTGTTTCGACATGATATCTTGATGATGATTGATTGCTTGCGAAATACATTCTTTGACGTTTGCAGATAAATCAAACTCAAGCTTCCTTGGTAAAGGAAGTGGTGAAGAAGATGGGATGCCTAAGGGGATTTTGGATGTATCGAGAGCGCGTAAAATAAAGTCATTCATTCGTGAAGTAGGCATTCCATCCATACAAGAATGTTCGCCATTGAATGCGCTTCGACCGTTGGCAGTAACAATCACTAATGTCCATTCAAAGGAAACAAAAGTAAGCAAGATAAGATACACTTGGAAGAAACAGTTTTGATTGAGCTTAAATACTCAACATTGATGCTTATCGAAAAACCGATTTTCGCCATCACCCACCCAGGCGGACCATGACATCTGCGCAGAAATGTAATACATGAATACCAAATATTTGTTCAATAAAAGCCAAAGAAGTTTGACTTGTGCATGCTTACATCGTCTCTTCCTTTGGGAGAAGAGTCATCAAGGGCAATCACAACGATAGCTGACTCAATGGTTTGAAGACTAGCTTGATTTAAAGGGGACTTGACGAGTAAGTCTCTTGCCTGTTTGAAGCCAAAAAAAAAAAAAAAAAAAAAAAAAAAAAAAAAAAAAAAAAAAAAAAAGTGAATATAATTAGCGCTATGAATCACAAAGGAAATGTTGCTAGTTGCTTGAGGATAGTACTCACATCAGCCCAAACATCACGATTTTCAGTTGTAAGAGCACCAATAGGATGAGAGTCATTAGCTGAGCTGGAAAGTTGTAAAATCTTTTCAAATTGACTACAATGATCCATTATCCCACCAACATTGCCAAGTCATCAACAGTTAAACCGAGAAAAACAAAGTCAATCAGACAAGAAGGCTTCAAAAAGTAAAAGATGAAAATTAAGTAAATGAACCTTTCAAAATCAATTTCACTGAGCCAATCACCGTCTGAACGAATAACGGGCAATTCGAAAAATGACCCTTTGCAAATCACCACGACGTGGTTGTTGTGTGAAGGGTCAAACTTTTGTGCATAGTCACAATTTCGAGCAGGATAGCGAGATGAGTTGAATAGATAATGATACGAAGCCATACACAACGGAGAGTTCTTGATCGTTTCAGGCTCCAACTGTTGGCTGGATGATTGACATCAAAGAAGGAAGAGCAAGAATAAATGAGACGAATGATATCTAATCATTGACATTTTAATGAAAAGGACTATGAAAACCGTACGAGTTTAAGATGTTTCTAAAGAAAAGAAGAGATCTCAAGAGGCCGGCAGCACGTTTAGGGGCAGTGGTCCGAGAAGGATCATCATGATGGACATAAAAGTAGTTCACACCGGGCACGACAGGGTCTCTGACAGAGAAGTAAGCATCGTGGTTCCACCAATCAGCCAGCCAGTTGGGGACTGAAGGATCGTTTGCTCTTTGTTGAAGTCTTTGCTGAAGCTGAAGAACCAAGGGAGAGGATGCAAACTGAGAGATGAGGGAAAGGGAATGGGTGAATTGATGAGGGGAGAGCAGGGGACGTATAGAGGCAGAGTATTTAGTGATAGTGGAGGCCAGATCAGGGACAGGAAGATGGGGGAGAGATTCCTGGAAGGCGAATGTTTTGTTGCTGGTGGCAGAGAGGGTGTTGAGTGAGTATTTTTGGTGGCATGGATTGTGGATGGAGGGGAGCATGGCTATGGTTAGTGGTGGGGAAGTGAACAGCGTGGGACTTGTATTTCTACGCATGAAACAGCAGACGGGACTCATTTGTATCTCCAGATGGACGAACGCTCAGCGTTTTCTCATCCCAGGGCCCAAGAAATCTGAGCGCCTCCAAATGAAAAATTCCTCGCGTGATAATTTCACGGGGCCCAAGATGTATGCGCTCGCAACTTTGTTGATCAGCCATCGACAAGGTTATGTCTCTCTCACTAATCACAGTCTTGGCACTGGTATGCAATGTCATATGCATGTTGCTTTTCTTTCTTTTTTTCTTTCTTTCTTTTCTTTCTTTTCTTCCTCCATGGCGTCCGGCTCTCATTCCCTCCCACGCTCCTCTTCCTTGGCTACCAAATCTCGCTCCACTCGCTCTCATTTGGCATCTGCCACGCTTAAGAAAACCGCCGGAAAAATTAACTTGGCTGGCTCCACCGCGATCGTGGCTGAATATTTCTACTATGCTCTCAACTCGATCCTCTATCAACGTGGTCTCTATTCAATCAAAGAATTCAAACGAGTCAAGAAATGGGACTTGACGATGCTTGTTGCTGAGGATGATGAACTGGTCAATCATCTCAAAACTATTTCTCTCCAAGTCAAAGGTACTCCCAAACTCCGCTCCCTTTTTGTTTGATTTATCTTAGCATTCTCTCAACGATGCGTCTCATTCTTATTAAGCTCCACGTGACTTTAATCATAGATTGGCTTCTCAAGGGACAGATATCCACCTTGGTTCTCGTCATAAAAGATAGAACTCTGCCTCCCGATGAGGCTGCTATCGAAAGGTGGGAGTTTGGAATCTCTTTGGAAGAAGAGGAATCAGATACAAAACATGGTGATGAAAAGGATTTATCAAATGATGGGAAAAAGTGCTTGGATGCCAACACAAATCATCTCGCTTCTAGCCACAAGTCACAGAACAAACGGCCTGAAGTAAAGAAAGAAAAAACTGTTCTAGAGATACAAAAGGAAATCCAAGCCATAATGCGTCAAATTACCTCAAGTGCCACTATTCTGCCTATTATTGAGCCTCCTTCCAGATGTCAGTTTACTGATGATTGTTTTCTGTCACCCCCTTAGTTTCCAATCCATCAATCTTTTTATCAAGAGTGCAAAAAAAAAAAACTAACCTTGGCTTTAAACTCTCATCATTTCAGATACATTCAAAGTTTTAGCTTATACATCTTCGGATGTTGAGGTACCGTCAGCCTGGCTAGACACTGATGCACATTTATTAGGGCCTGATGCCGAAACGGTATTGAATATCCTTTCTTCAACTCCTATTTTTATTGTTTTGAACATTTTCATCCTTTTAGGTCAAATTCAATTCATTCTCTACATCAATCCACAAAGTGGACACTCAAGTGGCTTACAAGTGAGATTTCATTTTTTTGTTGAACTGTTATGTGACACTGTTTTCAATCGTCTGAATTGTATTTTGATTTCTCATCACTTTCCTCTGACGTTTGTTGGAAAAAAAATAAAAATAAAATAAAATAAGACTTGGAAAGCCAATGGTGTAAACTGCCAAGCATTTTCACCCACTTGGGTCCTCGGATTTAACGGTAGGCGTTTGACCGAACACTCTTATTCTCATTAAAATTCAATGAATTTTCTCGCTGTGAACCAAATAAAATCCATTGCTACTACGTCGTTTTTTATCTCTATCCCTGTTCTTTTTCAAACTTATATAACCTCTTAATATATTTGTGATTTCCTGGTATGTTTGGACAAACAAACAAAAAAAAAAAAAAAAAAAAAAAAAAAAAAAAAAAAAAAAACACGAAAACAAAATAGCTATGTTGAACAAGTTTTTGTAGTGTACTGGCGATCTACTACGGACTTGGTCCAATGTAATAACACATGATACATATCTTTTCTGGTGGCTTCCTAGTCATTTGTTGAGATGGTGATGTTATTTTATTTTTTTAAAAAAATTGAATGTCAATTGTGGCGTCAATGGGTCATATCAATTTATTTATTTTATTCACTATGCAATATAGGGGGTGGACTTGCTAGCAAGTCCTCAACCTGAACTCAGATGGAACTCAGACTGAACTCTACTTGAACACCCACCTAAAACTGTTCTGCTGAGTGGTGTTCATCCCTGATTGTATGGTTCCTCTATCAATAGCTCAATGTGTGTTCAATCTGTGGTGAGTCTGGGTCCAAGGTTGCGGACTCGCTAGCAAGTCTGCCCCCCCATATTGTGTGGTGATTTTTTTTATTTTTTTTGCAAAATTCATTTGATTTGGTTAGTGGTCAATATGCATTGAATGGTTCCAATTGAGATGTAGTTATTCACAGCAGGATTTATGAATGGATAGAGAGAAGTGAGGATGTCTGTCAGCTTGAACAGCATGATTTTTTTCTTTTCTTTTTTTGGGGGGAGGTTTAATTGTGGTGTCAAGAGTGTTTATATTCATTTTTTTTTTCTTATTTGTTTATTTATTTGCAATTTTTATTTGACTTGGTTGCTATTTATGGCTGCAATTGAAATGGAATGGTTAATGCCTGAATATATAATAGGGGGTGTCAAACATGACAAAGGTGGAAACACATTAAATTTCATTTCTAGTCACAAAAAAATAGGGATCCTATCTATATTAGGTCATCAAAAGAGGGATGTTTAACAGTAAAAATTTATATAATTGAAAGTTTATAAGCTTTTTTTTTTTTTTTTTTTTGATTGATTGATTGAAAAAAAAAAAAAGAGATTTTCTAATGGCTGAATTGCAATGTTTGACACACCTTAATATGAATTTGTTAATGTGTGCTCAAATTGAAGTTCCCATAGTCATATGTTCAGCCATGTCAATAAAGCTTAGTGTTTTTTTTTTTTTTTTTTTTTTTTTTTTTTTTTTTTTTTTTTTTTTTTTTTTTTTTTTTGAAAACAATTTATAACTTTTTTCACCAGCTGACAGTTTGTTTTTTCTATCAAAAATCAAGTCAACCATGGCTTGGCTCAGCTGTCACCTGCTCTACATCAGAGCTATTTTTCATTTAAATTTTTTTTTTTTTTCATCTCACATGACAATTCCCCATTGATGGAGAGATTGGCTGACACAATCACCCCATTGATTTTGTCACTGTATGCTAGAATCTAAGTATGATTTAATAGTAAATATTAATGGTCCTACTACTTATTTATAAATTATTTAGTGATTAAACATCAGGGGAAGACTAATAAAATAGTTATCCTCAATATTAACTCACAATATTTGGATTGGTGCATGCTAGTGGTGGAAAATAGGTTAATAAAATATAGTTATAGCTAATATAAAGATAATATCAATTTAAAAATGCTTTAAAATATATTTATATATGATAATAATTGGTATTAAAATGTTTATTTGAATTGTAGTAAGTGATTTATTGATTGAATGATGTCCAATAACCTGTCAAATCCTCCCTTACTTATACCAAAATCCACTGGAGTGCACAGATCTTCAATCCAGATGATGTCACTGCTCTCCCCCAAAATTACAACACTGTGAGGGCCCATCACCTCCCCATGGCTTCAACTTCATGAAGTATCAACTCCTAGACCTCCAGTAAGGACCCTCCATCACAATTAACAATATTATAAACCCATACCATAAATAAAGAAAACAGATAAAAGCAGATACCATAAAGAAACAGGTAAAATAACTCATCCAAAGAGTATAGAATGAAACCCAAAGCATATAAAATGAACCAAATCAACTTTTCCAAGCCCTTAATAACATCCCCAACCATCCATATTAACCCAGTAATCATATCCCAACCCATAAATACGTAAAAATCAATCAAAGGAAGCAGATTAAGTTGTCCAAACTGGATATATGCACCTGAAAAAGGTGTATATGCTTGTTTAGGTGTGGTGAGTCCATTTAATACATCCATATGACCTAAAATAAGCAGAAAAATAAAGCTATTAGGCTATTTAGAGGTTAAAAACCGCTTATATACCTATATATACATAATATAACTACATATTTCACTGAATATGAGGTTTATGTATACATATAAGCATATGTATGTCTATAATTACTTAATATCAATTAATATAAGTATATTTTGACTCCACTAGCACATTAACAAGTATTATAGGGCTATGGATAAGCTATTTAAACTTATATAGGTTAATTAATAGTGTAAAATATATATATATAAGTATAGTAAACATATATATAATTATCATAACCGTCATTTTTACATATAACCTTAATGTAATTAAGGTTATCTTATTTTAAGCATAAAAAATTCTCAGTCCTGGGAATACCTAAGCTGACACTCCCTCACCCAAAAAAACAATAAAAAAATGTTAAGACATTTTAATTAATAAGTAAGGAATGGATAGATAAATAATTTTAAAATTTCTATCATAAATATACTTAATTTTTAACAGTATTATTTGGTTTTAAATTTTTTCAAGAGATTTTTAAGATCAGAGATTTCATTTTCTGGAATCCACTGGTCATATTCACCTGATTTATTTTTAAACCTTAATAGATACTCAACTCCTGTTTCTTTAGTAAGGTGTCTCTTTTTCAGTATCTTTTCAATTTATGCCTTTTCAACTATTTCTTCAGGTTGCTGTTTATGCCTTCCTGATCTTCTTGGAAATAGAGCAGAATCATTAGAATGGTATGGTTTTATAAGAGAAATAGGAAATACTGGACATTTTCTATCATATAGTGCATATAATATAACTTCAAAAACATTGTTACCAACCACCTTTTTTACTACAAATTGTCCAATGAAAGGGTCTTTCAATTTAAAATTACCATTTAAATTTAAATTTAGTGTAGAAATAAGGACTTCATCACCCTCTTTGAACATTTGCTCTTTGTGGGATTTATCCCATCTTTTCTTCTCATACTCAAATGCCTTATTTATACATTCTTGAGAATGCTTTCTGCATAATTGTTGCATTTGAAGAAAAGATTTTGTACCTGGATGTATATCTAATCTTGGTATATTATTAAGAGTTTTAACAGGGGTATTAGGTACATGACTCAACCATAACTCAAATGGATTTTTTCAGGTGACAGAATGTACTGTACTATTGTATGTAAATTCTAACCCAGAGATAAGGGTTACCCAATCATGAGTGAATTTGTCATTGTTTTTAAAGTCTAGACCAAAGTCACAATATATTCTTATCATATCTTCTAAATTTTGTATCATTCTTTCTGCCAGATCATCAGTTTGTGGGTGGTGTGCTGTAGAAAGTTTTAATTGACAACCTGAAACATCCATATGTGATGTCCAGAACTCAGAAGTAAATTTTGGATCTCTGTCTGAAACTATTTCTTTGGTGAGTCCTGCTATATTTAACATTTGTGTCCACCATAAAAAAGCTAAGTCCTTTGCAGAAACCTCTTTTTGGGTAGGAATAAATTTACACATTTTTGTCAATCTATCTACAATTACCCAGCAGGAGTTATAACTCTTATGCCCTGCTATTGGCAAACCTGTTACAAAGTTTATGCTAACTATTTCCCATGGAGCTTTTGGTTGCTCAATTTTTTGTAACAAAACAGCTCTTTTGCCCATAAATCTTTAAGATTTTTGACAAGAATCACATGTCTCAGCATATCTTTGAACATCATCAGACATTTTAATCCACCAAGCTGTATTTTTTACTCTGGTTAATGTTTTATGGAAGTCAAAATGACCTGCTAATATATCACCATGACATATACTTAACATTAACTCCTTCATTGAAGGGGGAATTACAATTAAATTGCTTAATTTCTTCCTGTAATATATAAAACCATCCTCAATGGAAATTTTCATTTTTCTAATGCTTCCCTATATTTTTGTTGTAATGTTTTCATTAAAACACTCATTGAAGCATTAGATGAATCATTTAATATTTTGGTAAGTTTACTCAAGTCAGGATCTGAAGCATAATTATCAAGAATTGATTGAATAAATTCATCCTCAAGATCTATGATATAAATGCCATAAATGTTAATAATCTCTGTTTCAGGAACATAAGCTGGATTATCATCATTATTAGGTAGAGTTACTCTAGATAACAGATCTACATTAGAGTGTAAAGTTACTGCTCTATGTGTAATAGTCATCTGTCCTCTGTACTCTTGTACAGCTAATTTCCATCAAAACATATGCCTATTAGGAGTTTTCATGTTGAAAAGTGACTTAACTGCACTACAGTCAGTTATCAACTGAAATTTTTGGCTTTCAAGGTAATAATGTAGCTTCTCAAGAGCCCATATTACTGCCAAACACTCAATTTGAGAAGCACTATATTTAAACTCACTACTTCTTAGAGTACATGAAATATAGAAAATTAATACTTCTGACATTTTTCTTTCAATAAGTTGTTTTTGATGCAAAGCAGCACCCAAACCAATAAAACTTGCATCAGTATACAAGACAAAAGGTAATTGAAAATATTGTAATATAAAGATAGGAGTTTTCATCAAACATTCTTTAAACTTCTCAAAAGCCTGTTGTCTTTCATTGTTTCAAATGAAAACTTCTGATTTCTTTACCAGTGTGGTCAATGGTGCAGCAATTAATTGGTAGCTCTATATATATTGTCTATAATAACCACACATACTAAGAAAAGATTGTACTTCTTTTAAATTTTGAAGAATTCCAATATTTTTGATTTCAGCCACCTTATTTTGGTCAACACATATTTGTAAGCCAGATACAATATGGCCAAGCACTTTTAAAGACTCAAACCCAAATTTAAATTTTTTCAATGAAAGGGTCATTTTTATTTCATCCATTTTCTGAAATACTTTCTTCAAATAGAGTAGGTGTTCATTATATGCTTTAGAGAGCACTATAATGTCATCAATATAAACCATTAGCCATCCTTGAATCATTTCATTATGGAATGTTATATCCATTAACTTCTGAAATACTGAAGGGGAATTTTTTGGTCCAAATGGTATCCTGACATATTCATAAATTCGCCTATGTGTTGTTATCATCAAAAAGTTCTGTGAATTCTTTTCAACAGGAATTTGATGGTACCCTTTATTTCCATCTAGGCAACTTATATATTTAGCAACTTTAAGGGTAGAATGTATAGAGGCAATCCTTGGCAAGGGATAAATATCATCTACTGTAAATGTATTTAGTGCTCTATAATCACCGCACAGTCTTGCTTTATCTTGTTCATAAGAAATTATCACTGGTGATATTACATAATATTTTGATATATTTTCAACCTTCTCAAGAATTTTCATTTTAAAAAAAATCTTAATATTATTCTCTATGTCTTTCCTCTACATTGGTGAAGCAGGGTATGGTTTCTTTTTAAGACTAGCAGGAATATTATCCATGTCACAGGTTAAACTAATCTTCATTTCATGATCTTTTACAAGGCCAAGTTCATTTGTACTATGTGAAAAAGCCATTGGATATGCTTTAATTAAGTCCAAAATATTATTTTTCTCAGCTTCACTTATCTGAGTGCCAAATGATGCTTTTGAAATTTCTGTTTCCAGAAGTTCCATCTCATTGGATTCTCTTCCTTTGCACGGAATATTTGTTACTGACTCAATGTGTAAGACTGTGTTAAAAGAATTTATTTTAAATTTCCTTTTACCATTCATACCAATTGTAAAACTATTATTATCAGGGTCTTATTTCACACCAAACTTTGTCAGAATGTCATTACCAATGATAAAACAGCTACTGAAATTAGTATGATCTATTAATAAAAATTAACAAGTTACTCTAACATAACCATGTTGATGTTTGAAGAAAAAAGCAGCTTTGTATCTACCAATGGGGTGTAGTACTGATCCAAAGCCTCTCCAATTTTTACTTTGAAGGGGTTCAAAATTTGACTTATAATCACTATCAATTTTCTGTAGTATATGTGCAGAAACAACAGAACCAGCAGCTCCTGTGTCCAATACTATATTTACATTAAAAATAAAAAAATAAAATAAAATAAAATAAAAACAAATTATATATATATATATCTATTAGCTGTAATTATTTTTTTTCTATTTAGTGAATTTTTTTTAATTATTTTATTTAATGACAGGATGAAGAAGCCTCTGGCAATGGGTCCAGATGGTGTTGGAATTTTAGTTTCTTGTTTGGATTAGAGAAAGAACTGTTAGCCAGGCTATACCAGGAGCCCAGTAGATGTTATGTCAATTTACTGGAATAAAAAGAGGGTGTAATAATATGCTTATTATGTATATAAATTAATATTATATTGCATGATGAAATGATATAAGCATTTTATTAAATATATATAAAATAAGTATTATATTAATTTCATTATTGTCAGCCAGGCTACTAGACTTAACTGGTAAAATAATTAATTATTTTACTGAGTTGAAGCCACGCCCCTTCTTCTTACTAATAATTAATTATCTACTTAAGTATTACTTACAATTAACTAGTTAAGTACAATAAGTAGTATAATTAATCAGTGTAAATAAAATGTCCCTTACAATTTTACTCCCTAACACCATGCTCAATGGTATAAGTCAATGGGAATATAATTTAATAATAAAATTATAATAAAAAAACTTTAAAACAATTATATTACCTCAGTGAGAGATCTAGAATCCCGTGAAAGTAATATAATTAATTAATTATTGTGTAATTAATTGTGACAGTCCAAGGAACTCAAACTTTATTGCTAATAAATTTGATGTCCTTGTTGACGTACCAGTTTATTTAATTCTTGTGTCATATATGTACTCCTTTCAGTCATTCTTTTTCTCACATGCTTACAATATATGGTGTAAATTCCGTATATTTTTTTCCCTCATGTTTTGCCTATAAAAGGCCTCTTACTTTGTGCTTTTCAAATCATTCTTTTATCACTTACAACACTACATTTATTTCTATATTTTATAACTTTAGTACTTACAACATCGTAATTCTAATCTATAATTTATATTGATATCTTAAAATCTACCTCTTACATTTGAGTAATATAATCAAATTGATTTTAGAAATACGTACCTTCTGTTGAGAGACCTTTAAACCCTTAAATATCCTGTGAAAACCTCGAACCAAGCTTCTAGACCAAAAGTACCCCTTGACAATTATTATATAAATTATATATACATAAAAATTAAGCATAATAAATGTTATATTATATAAATTATGGCGCATTTTTAGGTTTTTAATAAATATAAATTAATAATTATTTAATTATAAACATATATTATAATTATAAGTATAAAATTAACTTATAATGTAATTAAATCAATTAATTAAATTTATATATTAAATAAAACCTTACATATGTTCTTAAACAATAATTTTGGGCGCTTTTTTTGATTCCTAATTGTGTTATCAAAATATTAAACAAGTTAAAACACTTATTTAAATATATTATTAATGTTTTATTCTAAAAATTAGTAATTTTGTTATAATAAGTATTTGTTTTAAATTAAATTAATTATTACACTAATAAAAGTAATTAAAATAATTGATTATTCATGTTTTATACTAAATTAATTAATTCCATTATTTTTCACGTGTTAAAATAAGTTATTTTTTATGTTTCACTTAAATTGGTTATTATTTAAAAAGATTATAAGACATGCTTTAAATTAATTTCATTTTTTTATGTGTCTCAAACTTATTTAATTACTCACTAATTTTATGGTAACTGTTTGTGATTTAATTGGTGGATATTTAGGCTCTAACTCTTGTGTTTTAGTTAATTGTGTTGTATTTCCCCTTTAACTTACTCAAAATCATTTAAATGTTATTATATTTTATTACTCTTTGTCAGCCAGGCTATTCCAGGAGCCCAGTAAATGATATGTTAACTTATAGGACCTGAAAGAGGGCGTAAGAATTGTATTTAATGTATATAAATTAATATTTTATTGCATAATAAAATTATATAAGTATCTTATTACATATAAGTGTTATATTAATTTTATTGTTTATATAAATTTTTTATTCATTTAAATTAAACACAATATATTTTATATTCTACAAATAATGGCGCATTTTTATGTATTTAATAATTATAAATTTATATTTAATTAATTAAAAACATATATTATAATTATAAGTGTAAAATTGACTTATAATATAATTAAATTAATTAATTATATTTATATATTAAATAACATTTTTCATATAGTATTAAACTATAAATAATGACGCTTCTTTTGACCCTTAATTGTGTCAGGAAAAAATTAATCAATACTAAATTGAAATTAATTACATATTTTGTTGCGTCAAAATATTTTTTGTTTCACTTAAAAATCCTTAAATCAGACTGTACCATCTGTTTTGAATTATTTTTCTCATAGATCCTATGTCCCAGGCTTGTTTAGTTATTCACTATTTTTACTTACTGATTTGGGAATTAATGGCGGGAAAATTGGATTCTTAATTAGGGTTTTTAATTAATTGTTTCATATTTTTCTCTACATTGTTATGTTTCACTTATTCTTTTATATTCTTGTTTCATCCTATTATAATTCTTGTATTTACAAATATAGTGGCGCTTCAGAGGACCCATTGCCTATAAAAGGGCCTTGGATAATTTCCTGTAGCCGGATCACTTACTATACACTCCACAATTTAACATATTTTATTATAACCGGTTTATTATTATTTTTATTAGTATTACAAATCTAATTTAAATTTTATATAACAAATTAAAGGTTGCATTAGGTCTGATAGTAATTACAGTGCTTGCCGCGCAGAACCCTTACTTGAAATAATATTATTATTAATAAAACCTCATTTTGTGTCATCTCTCAAGTTACTTGTCGTTGCTTTCCTTTAAATAAACTAAATAAACTTTTATATTTTATTTCTTTTATTTTTCTCCTTGTCCTCCTCCATTTTTTCCCCCTTTCCTTACCTTCTTCTAGACGATTGACCGACACTCTTTGTATATACTTTATGATGGCGCTTCAGAGGGCCCCTTGCCTATATTAAGGCCTTGGGTAACCCCCTGTAGCCTTCTCACTGATTATACACTCTACTTAACTACAATTTTAAATACTATACGTTTATTTTATTTTTATTAGCATTATAAATCTAAGTTAAAATTAAATAAATTATTTAAAGTTGCAATAGGTATATTAATAATAGCAGTGTTTGTTGCACATTGAAAATATTACTTATTTAAATTAAATATATTATAATTTAATAAACCTCACTGTTCTGTCCAATCCCAAGAAGTACTTGTTGTCTTTCTTTTAAAATAACTAAATTACTTTATTATTTTTTATTTCTTTGCCTTTTGTAAACCCTTTCCTCTATTTCCTCCTCCTCCTCTCTGTTCTTTCCCTCTCAATTTCCTTCTTCTAGATGACTGGCTGATAAGAACCGTGTTCTTTGTAGTGCAGGCAGCTGGAGAAAGTATATGGGTTATAGTGGTCAGGAACTGGGTCAGAAGGTAAACAGTGGGAAGAAGAAGAAGAAGCAGGAATGGAGTGCTGGAAAGTGTGCTTGATAATTTGAGACATCTTCCAGTGGTCATCAAGGAGTTGTTTCCTCAGATTCTTCTCAAAATCATTCAACAGACCATGGTGAGCAAAGGCCTTAAGCATGTTTGAACACATCATGCTAAGGTGTTGTTTCATATCAGCATAATCCAGTGTCAAAGTAGTTTCTAGGGGTTGGCCAGTTCCAAATGCAGCTGCAGGAGGTGGGGTTTCAACTAAAAACAGAACAATTGGTTCAATAATTATTCTTTGTTGAAGAAATATAATTTTGTAATTTTATTTTGGTACTTACAGATTGGGAGATCCTCAAATTTGTATGCAGCTGGAATCTGGACGGCTGAAGAGTGTTGAATAGGTGTTGTTGGAGGGTCCACCAGATGAAGGTATGGATTTTTGGGGTCATCCTCTAAATGGTGTTGAGAAGATGAAGAAGAAGAAGGAGGTTCCTGAGACCTGGTTGCAGCAGCAGGGCTGTTGTTGTTGTTATTGTTTATATTATTGCTTGGTGCAGGTTTGGTAGATACTGGCGGAGGAGTGCCAGGTTGATTGAAGGAAGGACCAGGAGATGGTGATCTGCTGGATGAAGATCCAGAAGAAAGAGAAGTATCAGAGGGATAATTGGCAGCCAAAGGAGAGGTGAAGTTGTTTCTTCCTGAAGTAACAGGAGTTTTTTGTTTAGAATCAGTGTTGGATGTTCTGGTGTTTGCAGTGGGTCCTCTAGGAAGCCTTATAGAGATGTTGGAGTTTCTGGTGTTGATAGAAGAAGAAATGGTGACAGTATGTATTTATCTGGGAGCATTAGGAGGTTGAGGTGTGGGAGTTATTGGTGTTGGATAGAAGAATTTGGTTGTTTTCTGGCTTAATTTGGGAGCTCTGAGCCTGATTTTCATTTTCTGATGAGGTGGTGTAGACAATCCTATAGTACTAGCTATAGGCCTTGACCAAGGGAGTTGGAGTAAAACCTGAAAGAAAAACCCCTGTCCCTTTAGAAAAACAAGTGAGACTTACCTGCTACAGTAAATTGGTTCCTGTTTACCAAAAGCCTCTTTTCCAAACACTAGACTGCTTGATCAGCCAAGGAAGTAGTCCCCAGACAGACTACCAGACCAAAGAACTGAAATGTAGCCCAATGTCCACACCAGAGAAAGCAAAGATACTTGATGTAGGTTTCAAATCCACACCAGAGACAGCAATGATACTTGCTATAGCTTGCAAGGCTATAACAGAGAAAATAGTTTCTAGTGAAGTTAAATGAAGAACTTACTTGCAACAAGACACAGCCAAATTGTGGCCAAAAACAGAGAAAACTGAGTGAGGAACAAGGATATCACCTCCGGATGGTTGTATGATAAATAGATATTCCCCAAACTGTCCTATATTGTAAATACACATGGACTACCCCTCTAAAATCCATGCACAGCAACACATTTGGCATCTATACCAGCCAAATTGCATAAAAAACCCTTCAGAAGCGCTCCCCAACCTCCTAAAACAGAGGCGGCCGGGCCGCCTGAAGCAGCCCCGCCTCCCTGAACCAGAAATCCACTAAAAACATCAAATCTACTTAGAAAAATGCACTACCACTACTAAAACCCTTAAAACACAAAATTAAGCTATGACAACATTGAGACATAAAACTTAGAGCAAAATTAGCCCTATCTAATGGTACTAAGCACTTAGCCTGTAAAACATGAAAAACAAAATTAAACAGCTATCTTTTATGATGAAATATGAGGAAATGACCCCTTAAAACTTAGAATATGAAAATATCCTCAAGACATGAAATATAGAAAAAAAACGGGGCTATCCAATGGTAGTACCCACATACCCGCAGTCCAAATATTCACGGAATAAATCCAGAAAAACGCCCTATTCTTCAAACAATGTCAATTAAGACATGCACAAACAGCACCAAATCGCACAACAAAGGCCCCTGCCAATTTTGGAAGACCACACCGGATGGTTTTATGATAATTAAAGTTGCCCCAAACTGTCTTATTCACTATATACACACAGACTACTAATTAAGAGCCCATGCACACCTGCAAATCTGGCGTTCCTGATCACCAAATTGCATAAAACCTCCCTAGAAGCGCTTCCCAGCCCTCTAGCACTGAGGCGGAAGGTCCGCCCGCCTGAAGCGGCCTGACCACTCTGAAGCCAGAAAACCACCAAAAACACTTAAACTACTTAGAAAATTCACCTACAACTACTAAAACCCTTAAAACACATAATTACACTATAACAACATTGAGACATGAAATGTAGAGAAAATTCCGCTCTTTTCAATAGTCCTAAGCACTTAAAACTAAGACTTAAGGTTAGCCCACAAAACACAAAAAACAAAATTCAACAGCAATATTTAAAAATGAAAAGTGAGAAATTATCCCCCAAATACTTAAGCTATGAAAATTGTCCTCAAGACATAAAATATAGAGAAAAACCGGGGCTATCCAATGGTAGTATACAGATCCCTGTAGTCCTAATATTTGCTGCGTAATTCCCAAAAAACACCCAATTATTTAAATAATGCCATTTAAGGCATACCAAAACAACACCAAATAAACCAACAAAGGGCTCCACCAATGTTGGAAGACCACAGCGGGCAGGCTGCACAACATAAGGAGATCCTCCTGGATGCGTTCTAGCAGCCTAGGAGCTGATTTTGACACCATTTTTGCTGAATTCGCTGAGAGAAAAGGAGATTCTTGAGAAAATAAAGCTGGTCTTTTAGGAATGGTCTTGGGAATAGAACAGTGTGATCCTCTGGAAGGAGCAGAAGATAAAGAGGAAGAAGCAGGTCTAAGCTCTGGTGACCTGGTAAAAGATCTGGATACATATTTATGTGAAGGTGAAGGCAGAGGTATTGGGTAGTTGGGGTTACTGTCACATCTTTTCTTTTTAGAATTGTAAGAATCACAGGCCCTGTTATGGAATTTGGCCTGGGAAGTAGGAAGAGTGAATGTGCAAGGTCTGCACATGTGTATGCACTGTTTACAAGCATAGTCCTTAGGAGCAGTGAAGCAGGGAAGTTCCAATGGGTCAAAATTTGGTGATCCAGCCATAACCTGTGAAGAGAAATAGTGGAGAGAAAAGAGATGAATAAACAAATTTATCAGTGATGTGTAGATGGTGAAGAAAGAGTGGAAGTTCAGCAGTTTGGTTGCAGAGAATTTTGCATGGAGGCGGCACCGCATTTGCTATGCAAAAGTCCGTCAAGACTTTAAACCAAACATTGGTAAGTCCATCAAGACTTTAAACTGAGAAATGGTACAGTCCCCCAAGACTATAAACTGAGGGTGGTTTAATGGTTGAGTCCTTCAGGACTATAAACTGATAATGGGAGTTGGTGTGATTCTGGCAGAGGGCATCCAAGGGGGAGTCTCTGAATTTTGTTAAGGCAAGTGTTGGGGTAACTGATGAGCTGGCTTCTCTGTAGAACAGTTACCCCAGAATGTTAGTTTGTTTCTTTGGGTCTTAAATGTTTTGATCTCTGGTTCTGTCTTATTGATTTAGGTTTTTAGTCCCCCAAGACTATAAACTGAGGGTTTTATAGTCCCCCAAGACTATAAAATGAGGGCTGTTAGTCCCCCAAGACTTAAAACTGAGGATTAGTCCCCCAAGTCTCTAAACTGAGGAAATTGTTTTATGATGAAGGGCTACATTCAGGAAGTCTGGAGAGTTCAAGAATTTTTTTTATTTCAAAGTTAAGAGATTAATCAAGAGTAAGAAGGCAGAAGAGAATCAAGAGATGTAAAAAAATGTTTGGCATTGGCTTTGAAATGGTGTATGAGGTTCTTCCTTTTCTCAAGATCCTGTGGGTCCCTAGCAGGAGTGGATTGGAAGTAGTTTAGTAAGAGATGCTTCTGTTGAGAAGATTGTTGTTTAAATTTGTCCTTAATGGTGGGCAATGGATTGGGTGGGGGTGCTTCAATGGTTCCCACATTGTCATCATCACTTTCAGGAGGGAAATGAACTGGAATTTTTTCAGATTGGAATTCAGTATGAGGAAGTTTTGTGCTTACCATCAGAAGGACCAGCGATGGTAGAGCTAGTGGTAGTAGCAGGGTTGGCACTCTTTTTTGAAGGGTGTAATTTGTGGACTAGTCTGGGGATCAGGATAGATGGCCTGGATCTTTTGGTGCTGGTAGAAGATGGATCAGTTTGTGGAGAGGGAGAAGATGTTGCAGAGGACAATGGACCAGGTCTGAAGCAAGTCTTTTTCTAGAGTGGCAGGCATCACAGGAGGTTCTTTAGGGATGAGCTGGTGGTGAGATGGTACAGATGAGATTGTTGTCAATGCAGTATTGGCAGGGGCCCATGTCAGTAGCAGATTTGGAGAGAAAGCTGAACATGGTGGTTGTGGTAAAGGGAAATGTGGACATTCTCTATTGGAGGGAGGATGTGGTCTTCCAAAATTGGAGGAGCCCTTTGTTGGTTTATTTGGGGTGGTTTTGGTATGCCTTAAATGGCATTGTTTAAATAATTAGGTATTTTTCTGGAATTAAGCAACAAATATTGAAAGTAAAGGAAAGTGGGTACTACCATTGAATAGCCCTGGTTTTTCTCTATATTTTATGTCTTGGGGACATTTTTCATAGTCTAAGTATTTGGGGGATAATTTCTCATTTTTTATTTTTAAATATTGCTGTTGAATTTTTTTTTCGTGTTTTACGGGCTAACCTTAAGTCCTAGGGTTAAGTGCTTAGTACTGTTGGAATGAGCTGAATGTTCTCTACATTTCATGTCTCAATGTTTTTATAGCGTAATTATGTGTTTTAAGGGTTTTAGTAGCTGTAGATGATTTTTCTAAGTATTTTGGGTGTTGTTGGTAGTTTTCTGGCTTCAGGGTGGTCGGGCCGCTTCAGGTGGGCTTCCCAACATTGGGCAGACTGCCAGCCTCAGTTCTAGAGGGCTGGGAAGCGTTTCTAGGGAGGTTTTATGCAATTTGGCGGTCAGGAACACCAAATTTGTGGGTGTGCATGGGCTCTTAGTTGGTAGTCTGTGTGTATATAGTGAATAAGATAGTTTGGGGCAACTTTAATTATTATTCAACCATCTGGTGGTGATATCCTTGTTCCTCACTCAGTTTTCACTGTTTTTCGGCCACAATTTGGCCGTGTTTGTTACAAGTAAGTTCTTCATTTAACTTTACTTAGCAACTGTTTTCTCTGTTATAGTCTTGCAAGCTATATCAAGTATTATTTCTGTCTCTGGTGTGGATTTGAAACCTACATCAAGTATCATTGATTTCTCTGGTGTGGACATTGGTCTACATTTCAGTTCTTTGGTTTGGTAGTCTGTCTGGAGACTACTTTCTTGACTGATCAGGCAGTCAAGTGTATTGGAAAAGGGGATTTTTGGTAAACAGGAACCAATTTACTGTAGCAGGTAAATCTCACTTATTTTTCTAAAGGGAGAGGGGTTTTTCTCCAACTCCTTTGGAAAAGGCCTATAGCTAGTACTATAGGATTGTCTACACCGTAAAACACGAAAAACAAAATTCAACAGCAATCTATTTAACTGAAAAATGAGAAATTATCCCACAAATACTTAGACTATGAAAAATGTCAGAAAGACATAAAATATAGAGAAAAACCGGGGCTATCCAACAGTAGTATCCACATCATGGTAGTTATAATATTTTCTGCGTAATTCTAGAAAATCACCCAATTATTAAACAATGCCATTTATGGCATACCAAAACAACACCAAATAAACCAACAAAGGGCTCAACCAATGTTGGAATACCACATTGGTTATTATTTTAATTAATATAACCAAATTAAAGTAAATTGAATAAAATTAGCTTTGATTATTGCTTTAGAAAATAAATAATATTCCTTGTAAATTTAAAATTGTTCCTCATATTTTGATTTAGAATATAAACTACATATTTTTATTTTATCTCATAAATTTAAATTTAAATCATTGTAAATTAACTTTGATTTTTCCTTTTCAGGATACCAATTTTATGCCTAGAAATTTAAGTGAGATCATGGGTAGTCTACTTGTTGATGAAAATGATGTAGATGTTGATTTTGAATCTGTAGGGTCTTCAAAATTAACTTATAAAGATTCTTTAGTTGACAGAAAACCATAAAATTCTTCAAGACATAGATATGTTAGAAGATATGATAAGCCTTCCTCCCCCAAAAATTCAGAAAGAAGCCAACCCTCTAATAAATCTGGACAACACTTAAAAAATAAAAAATAAACAAGATCACTCTGGAACTGCAGGTAAAGAAGATTTCAAGTCATATAAAAGAGCTGAAAATAGAAAATATGAAGTACACATCCAGAGTTTGGGTTCAGAATCAGGAACTGGTAAAGAGGAAACAAGGGTATCATTAGCCTATGCATCCAAACCCATCAGCCCCATAAAACCTCAAAGACTATGGAGGTATAAAAGTGGAAAAAGGATTATCTCATGAATTATTACAAGAGGAATGTGCAACCTCCTCTAGATCATCAACCTGGCTCATCCAGGACACACAATTACCATCCTCCACCTGCACATCCTTATTAGGGAAGCTGAAAAAAGAATTATCATGCTGTGGAAGTATAAAGTTTAGTAATGCACTCAAGCTTATTATAAAGAATTTTTGGTAAATTATTACTGAGATTGGAAAGGCCAATAAAATTTTTAAATGGTTATATTAAAGAAAATTGAGTATTAAAAGTTGTTAAAAGGGGTTAATTTTACAGTTCAAGATTTAACAAATAATTATCAGAGGGGAAATGCAAGTATAAGCTTAAAAGTGCATGGAAATTAAATTCAGTAGTCTCAAGAAACTTTGGGAATTTTTGTGGAATTTTTACTATCTTTCTACAATTTTTAATAACTTTATAAAGTATTTTTAATTATTTTTGATTTTTCATAATTTGCTTAGCTTTGATAATTTTTTACTAGATAAATAGGGGCTCTCAGGCTACCATAATTAGTATGGAATATAAAGAAGAAGTAGCTCTATCATCTGTGATTTTTCTAAATTTTTAATTAATATTTTAAAGGTTTTAATTGAGTTTGGAAGTCTGTACAAGCTCTGTACAAACTCTGGAGATCTCCAGACAAGCTCTGGAATGCTCTGGTTAGGGAAATTAGGGCACGTGACATACTATTCATATAAAGCCTGTAGACTCAAAATTAGATACAATCATTGAGCCATATAACCACTTGTATCTTAACAATCATAATATAACAATCAACCACAACAATGCATATTTTAACAATCATTTATTATTTCATAAAAAATTATATAACTGTAATACCCTTATAAAAATAACACTTTTACATAACAATATACTAAATTCACTAACCATCATAAATATTAGCCTACAGGGTACCATTTTAAAGGTCTCATAACCAGGGACTTGATTTTAAAAACTAAGTCATATAAAAATAAAATCTTCATAAAAATATATTATTCAATCATTTATATAAATTTTCTAAGTACAACTTCACTGTTGTGTTTTTAAACCTCATTATAAAGAACACAGATTCTACATCTCAACATGGTTAATAAAAAATAGTTTATTGGTCATTTCATATCAAGTAGAGGTTATAGGTTAGATAATTGTGAACTCTTTATTTACTTAAAGGGACAGGGTTTTCTTTGGTTTATCTAACTCCCTTGGATTCTTCTTACAGCAAGGCAACTGCAAGAGTCTCTTCACATTTGTGGCAACCAACATGGGATTCAAATTTTCTGCTTTTTAATCAATCTTACTTGGTGTCTTGAATATCTTAGCCTGCAAGAGGCTTGTAAAAAAAACGCTTATCTTTTTGTGAAAGTTTTATCCTATATATCTTTGGGATGTCTTCTTCTTCTGGTTTGGTGTTTTACTTCCTGTTGGTGCTTCAGTCAGGATTTTTTCTTGGGATGGGCCCAAGTTTAATGGGGAAGAAGTTAAATAGTTTTTGAATTGATATGAAGATGCTGCTGCTTTTGGTGGGGCTTCACATTTGGAAATGGTGATTCAGGTTAGGTTCTTTATTTTTGATAGAGAGGTGGAACTGGAGGTTATTGAGATGGAAGGTGTTAAGAAGTGGGACTGGTTTAAATTTTCAAAAGAGATGGTTGATAGATGGAGAGTCAGGTATACTATGGTGGACTTGAACAAAAGTTTTAGTAAATGGAAATATAAAGGTGGTGTTTCTAATATGGTGGACATCAAGAAGTTATGTAGGAAGTTTACTGAAGTGGTAGATTATCTAATTCTGATGGAGGAGATTGGCCATGAAAATCAGGCAAAGGATTTTTTTTGGTAAGAATTTAGTAGGGAGATCAGGATGGAGGTTTTAAAGAAACGTTCTAGAAAAAATAAGATGAAGGACAAGCCAAATGGAGAATAGAAACTACCTGCTTTAGAGGTCATCAAAGACAGCCTTCAGGCTTATTTAAAATTAATGGGTTCGGACAAGTATCAAGAGTGTTGTACTCAATATGTTAGCAAGGTTAGTGAAGTTTTGGCCAAAAATAATATTATGGTCAAGGCTCAATAGGTAAAGAAGGCTCAGCTGGGACATCCTTTTGCTAAAGTTGAGGGGAATGTTGATAATAAAATGGTGCATCATTTAGCTGACTTAACTAAGCAGCTCAAAATATTTGTTCAAGAAACTTAGAAGGCCAACAGAGCGCCTGTGGCTACATCTTCTACATCTTCTTTACAACTTCATATTGTGGATTAGAGTTGGGAATGGTGTGGTTTTCCAAAGGTGAATAGGTCTTTGGAATGTGTATTTGGGGATATTTGGTATGTAGGGTTTAGTTGGGGTAATAGTTCTTAGTATTGGTGTTATTTTATTATTTAGGTGTTTAGTTGTATTTTTGTAGGCTTAAGTTAGGGTCACTTTTTATGTCTCAGCTTATTTTACTTTCTTTTCTCATCATTTTGGTGCGTGTTATGTGTGATTATCTGTTTTCTATGAGTAGTTGCGTTTTTTTGTGGTTTTAGAGGTTATTTGGTTGTTTTTGGGCCTTTTCAGGCCTAGAAGAAGCTTCCTGCCTACAGGCAGCCTGCCCCCCTCAACACAGCCTTACCTAAGACGGGAAGACCACCCACCTGCAAGAGGAGAAGGCTCTAGAGACTTTTTTTATGCATGTAGATAGCTGTGAGAGCTGGATCAAGCTGGGAATCTAGTTAGGTGGTCTGTGTGTGAGTTAGTTTAGGCAATTAGAGGAGATCATCCACCACCTGGGATATCTGGAACTCTGGATTCAATATTTGTGTTTGTTTGGCTGGGTTGTGAAAAGGTTAGTTCTTACTTGACCTCAACTCTTGTCACTGTTTCTCTGGTATAGTCTTGCAAGCTATATCAAGTGTTATTGCTGTATCTGGTGTAGATTTGAAACTTAAATCAAGTATCATTGCCTTCTCTGGTGTGGCCATCAGTCTACATTTCAGGTCTTTGGTCTGATAGTCTGTCTGGGGACTACTTTCTTGGCTCATCAAGCAGTCAAGTGTGTTGGAAAGAAGCTTTATCAAACAAGACTCAATTTAACTAGCAAGTAAATCTCACTTGTATTTTTCTAAAGGGACAGGGGTTTTTCTCTCTGGGTTCTCTGCAACTCCCTTGGTAAAGGACTATAGCTAGTACTATAGGATTATCTACAATGGTTTCTAGGGTTGATGGAAACTGTATGATTGGTGAATATGATGTTGATACTTCTAGAAGAGCAGCTGCTACTAAAGCTAAAAGTAGCATTCAGAGACAACTAAGGGCTAAACCCAGCAAGGCTGAAATCAAGAAGATTGAAAAGAAACCTTACCCGAAGGACAAAATTTATAAAATGAAGAAGGGAATAGTGGATATGGGGCCTCCCTGTTATGTAAAATTTGATTTAAACTGTGAGCAAATATCTTTGGATGAAGAATATGATTCTGAGGAAGATGTATTAATAGTGTCTCTTCCCAGACCAAGTTTTGCTGGTCCTACTCCTATGGAAGGGGTAAGGAGAACCAGTGATGGATCTGGATTTGTGAAAGAAGCTTGTGATGGAGCTAGGGTTATGGTAGATGAAGATGTTGTAATTGGGGGTGAAGATGGCAATGTGGGTCCTCAAGAGGCTCCCAGGGCCAAGGCTGCTAAAATAAAAGTTCAATATGAAAGGCTATTAGTATCTGGTCAAGAAAATGCCTTGGAGATGGTTTTGGGTAGAGTTAATCAACTCCAGATTCTTTATCTTTAGGTGAATTATTTACCATTAGTGCTGCACTTGTGGAGAAGAAAAGGAAGCATCTGACAAAGAGAAGGGTATCAGTTGTAGAGGTGGATTATATATGTGAAAATTCTAAAAAGTTTGGAGAGGAAGTGAAAACTCATTTTTCTGCTACTTTAGGGTATTTAATGGGGTTATTATATGGTAAAGAGGTGAAGGCCCTGGTGGATTCTGGGTCACAAATCAACTTATTTTCTTTAGAGAAAGAAACTAGTAAAGCATTTTAAATTAAAACTGGTACTGGTGGTTATTTTAGAGGAATAGGTGGTCATGCTACTGAACTTATGGGTACAGCAGAGCATTTCAAGTTATGTATTGGTGGATCTGTTGAAAGAGTGCACTTTTATGTGTCCATGGCATCAGTAAAACAGCTCTTGGTGGGCCCATTTTGATGGATTTTGAAGCAAGGATAGGTTACCAGAGTGGTATAGGAATTAGTTTAGAAATTACTGGTGACAATATGAGAAGGCTTTATTTACAATTGGCACCTCCAGGAGACAATGTCTGGGAAACAAGACCTGGTCTTACCACAATGTGTCAGTGTTGTTATTTCACTAAGAAGAGGCAAATATAAAGGTCAGCTTCTGGTGAATTAATTGAAAAAGATAAGTATGAGTACCCTCATTTTTTGGGGTAGTTGGGGCTGATTTCTCTTATGTTGCAATCACTCCTCAAGAAGAGATCCCCGATTGCAATAGGTCAGCTCACTTAGAGATACTTCAAGTGGTTTTTCAATTTTTTTCTATTGATATTTCATTTGAATTTCATTATGTGATAGATTTTTCTATATGTTTATTAACTTTATAAAATTAATCTATAAAATTTAAAAATGGTTCAAAGGGAAAGATGGGATATATTATGTTGGATAAAAATTGGAAAGGGAATTTGGTTAATTATGGTGATATTAGTGGTTTTTTATTTTATGGCCTCCAACATAAGGATAAACTGCATAGTAAAGGCCTCCAGCATAAGGATAAACTTCAATTATTATATCAAAATCAACAGAAAAATCTTAGTATAAATAATTCATAAAAAATTATATTTGTGATGATTATATTTCTTTCCTCCAGAAAAAGGTTAAACTTTCAACTTTATTTACTGGCAATTTTGTGATGGAAGATGAAAGGGAAAAAGGTTTTGGAAAATTATATGATAAATTATACAAAGGAAAAGGGGGTGATAATGATAAAAATGGAAATTTTGAAAATAAAAATTATGTTTCAACTTACTCTATTTCTTATTCTGGTTCTGAAGATGAAGAAAAGTTTTATGAAAAATTGTATAATGAAAAAAATATAATGGATTAAGTATCTCAATTAAAAGTGGATGTTGACATGGAAAAATATAAAAAGGTAGCAAACAAAATTAGGCCAATTAACTAAACTTTTCCAGCTGAATTAAATTGGCCTTTGAGAAGATTAATTTTATCAAGTGATCCATATGACTTTCCTTTAGTCAAGAACCTGCCTGAATTTTCTGAAACTTCTAGGATCACTGTCAAGAGATTAGAGATTGTTAATTTTGGATCTGAAGGATTGCTTTCAGGTGAAGAAAAAAGGTTGTTGGTGGATTTAATGGTTAAGAGGGAGAAGGCCATTGCATTCGTGGAAGAAGAGAAAGTTGTGTTAAAGCATTATTATGCATATCCCTACAAGATTCTAGTTGTCTATCATGAACCATGGCAACAGAAACCAATTCCTATACACATTGCTTTAAAAGAAGATTATATTGAAGTCATTAGAGAAATAATTTGAACTGAATTATATGATTAATCATCATCAAGTTATTAAAGTTGAGTATTCTGTATTAAAAAACCTAATGGCAAGCTTAGGGTAGTTCATGAATTAAGGTTACTTAATAGGGTTAAAATAAAAGATGCAGGAATACCACCTAGTGAAGAGGAGTTGTAGAAATGTTTTCAGGGAGAGTGTGTTATTGTTTGGGAGATATAATGGAGAGATATGATGAAAGAGAGCTGCATCTGCACTCAAAACCTCTCAAAACCTTTGATACACCACTTGGAAAATTTCAGCTAACAAGATTACCTCAAGGAGCAACAAATTCAGTTGCTGTTTATCAAGATCAGATGGCTTGTATTCTACAAGAAAAATTCCACAATATTTTGGTATATTTATTGATGATGGTGGAATAAATGGACCTCTAACAGATTATGGTAATGAAGTATTGAAGGAGAATCCAGGGATAAGAAAATTTATCTGGGAATACCCTGTTATTATAGAGAGGATTTTGTTTAGGATTGAAGAGGCTGGTTTAAAAATTTCAGGTTCCAAATTTTTGTTTTGTGTGCCAGCTTTGAAAATCTTAGGTCATGTGGCATGTAGAGAGGGTACAATTGTGTTGAAGAAGAATGTGAATAAAATTCAGTCTTGGCCAAGACCCAAGAATATGAGCAATGTCAGAGGTTTTTAGGCGTATTTTTTTATGATATAATGTTTATCAAGGACTTTTTTTCTTGGAGCATCCTTTGAGATGGTTGAATAGGAAGGATGCTGGTTGGGATTGAGATGAATAATGTGAAAATGCATTAAATAGGTTAAAAAAAGTAGTTAGGGAATATATTATCCTTCACAAGTTAAATTATGGGAATGATGAAGGCTGGATTCATTTAGCAGTAGATTCAAGTCAGATTGCTGCTGGGTCAGTTCTGTATCAATTGGATAAATCTGGTTATATAATACCAGTTGGATATGAATCTGCGGTTTCTAATGAGGTGGAATCAAGATATTCTCAACCAAAATTAAAACTTTGTGGTGTGGAAAAAAACTTAAAGAAACTTCAAAATATTTTATGGGGACAACACTTCAAATTGAAAGTTGATGCTAAATCTTTAATTCAAATGATAAAGTCCCCTAGTTCACTGAACGTGCCCATGACTAGATGGTTAGCTTTTATTCAGAATTTTTATTTTGATTTAGTTCACAAGCCTGGAAAGACATTTAATATGCCTGATGGCTTATCAAGAAGACAACCTACAAAAGAGGATTCTGACTCAGAGGAATTCAAAGATTTTCTTTAACTTCCCCATGAGGATAAACTTGAAAATAATAAAAATATGGTAAATTATGTGCTTGGGTTGTTTAATGATGGTGTAGATAAATTTGGTAAAAAAGAGGTTGGAGATGTTGTGTATATGGATGAGGATGGTGAAATAGGGTGAGATAGTAAAAATTTGGTGAATGGTGTATATGTTGGAGTTTTAGAAAATTTGGTTAAAGAGAGGTAGGTTGTTAATAAAAACTCCGTTAAAAGGAGGTTTGATGAAGATGAAGCTGATGATTCTAAAAAGGGTAAAAAAAGGGAAAGAAGAAAGTGTGGTTTCTAAAAGGTTGGAAGGTTAAAAGATGGAAATTTAAAAATCTTTTATGAAAAGGCAAAGTCAAGATTTAAAGTTACTGGCTCATTCATGTGCAGGTAATCTACGAGATAGGGAAGTGCCAGTAGATATAATTTAAATGTATTTTCAAGATGATGTCTGGAGAAAGACTGGATTTTATTATAAAATAGTTAAATATTTATTATTGTTGGAAATGCCAGAAAAAAGTGAAAATGATGAATGGGTGGCTATCAAAAGGAAGTTACTGGAATTTTATCTCTCCAGAAGAAGATTGATGAGGAAGAGATATCCAAAACCTCAAGTAGTTATTACACAAAAGAAAGGGCAAGAATTTGTTATGAAATCACTGCGTGAAAATCTTGGACATAGAGGAGTTGGTGAAACTTATAAACAAATTGCTGATAGATTCTGGTGGCCTGGTATGAGGCTGACTGTTGGCAGGTTGTCTAGAAGAAGGAGAAGAAGAAATGGAACTGAGAAGAAGAAAGAACTATAGAGAGGACAACAAAAGAAAGGAATAAATGAAAAGAGTAAAACTAATAAAATAATTAAATCAAAATAAGAGAAATTCAACAACAATCTCAAAAATGAGGTATGGCTTATTGGTATATATTTAATTCAGTAAGTAATGTCTTCTCTGTGCGGCTAAAAAAATTATTATTAACAAACTTAGAGCAACCTTAAATTTATTATTGAGTATTTATATTAGAGTTGTAATACTAATAGAAATAAAAATAACAGTTTGTAAGTATTTAAAATATGTGTAATGTAAGTGATAAGTGATCAGGACACAGGGGGTTACCAAAGGCCTTAATATAGGCAAGGGGCCCTCTGAAGCGCCACATTAATGTATATACAAAGTAAGATAAAATAAAAATAATATGTAACCAATCTTGAGTAAGTGTAATGGGAAACCCATGATACAATTAACTAAGACACATGAGTAAGAGCCTAAAATCCACTAATTTAATCCCAAAATTTTACAATAAAATTAGGGGCTAATTAAATAAGTTTGAGAAACATAAAAACAACTAATTTAATTTAAAGCATGTCTGATAACCCTTTATTTAAAACCCAATTTTAAGTAAAACATAAAAATGAACTATTTTAACACACAAAATAGTGTAATTAATTAATTTATTATAAAGCATGAGTAATAAATTATTTTAACTACTTTTATTAGTGTAATAATTATTTTAAGTTAAAACAAGTACTTATATTAACAAAATTACTAATTTTTAGAATAAAAAATTAATAATTTATATAATAAAGTGTTTTAACTTGTTTAATACTTTGATAAAACAATTATGAGTCAAAAAAGAGCCCAATATTTTTGTTTAATAAGATATGAAAGGTTTTATTTAATATATAAATTTAATTAATTAATTTAATTACATTATAAGTCAATTTTACACTTATAATTATAATATATTTTTATAATTAATTAATTATTAATTTATAATTATTAAATACATAAAAATGCGCCTTAAATTATAGAATATAAAGTATATGATGCTTTCTTTAAATGTATAAATAATTTATATAACAATAAAATTAATATAACACTTATTTTACTCATATTTAATAAGATACTTATATAATTTTATTATGCAATAAAATATTAATTTATATACATAAGATGAATATTTTATGCCCTATTTCAGATCCAATAAATTAACATAACATTTACTGGGCTCCTGGTACAGCCTGGCTGACACTCACTGTTAAAAAATGGGTTCAGTCATGTGAATAATTTCAAAGGAGATGTTATTTTAAGGCAAAAGAATCTAAACATGCAACTGGTGAAAATATTATTTTTGTTAGGGTTAGTTTGGATGCTTTTCATATTAAGGAGGGGAGGTATAAATATTTTATTGTAGCAAGAGATGATTTATCTGGTTGGGTAGAGGCAGCACCATTTATTAATTTGAATTCCAGGAATGTGGCTGATTTTTTGATGAAAAATTGGGTATATAGGTATGGTTTGATGAAGTTGGTAATGGTTGATGGAGGTTCTGAATTTGGGACAGAGTTTAAAGAGGCTATATCAAAAGTTGGATCAAAGTTTAGGGTAGTGAGCCCATATTATCCTGAAGCTAAAGAAATGGTAGAAGGAAGGTATCAGGTTATTAAGGATGATTTATTTAAAATATGTGGATCAATTTCTGAAAAGTGGAGGCATTATTTACCATTAGTTTTATTTGCTGACAGAATCACTTCCAAAAGGACAACTGGATATTCACCATGCAAACTAGTTTTTGGACAGAAAGCAGTTTTACCAGTTGATTTAGAGGATGAATCATATCTTGGAGTAGATTGGGATATGGTCAAAACTACTAAAGAATTATTATGTGCAAGAATGGTTCAGTTAGAAAATAAAGAAAAAGCTCTAGAAAAGACATATTCAAAAATAATGAATATTAGGAATCAGTCAGTAAGATATTGAGATTAGAGGTTGGCTCATTGGTTACAGAATGCTTTGAAAACTGAAGATATAGTCTTGGTGTATAATAGGAGTTTGTAAAGTCATTGGGGAAGAATGTTTTCTGATAGATGGAATGGTTCCTACAGAGTTAGAGAACAGGTATCTGGAGGTCCATATGTGCTAGAAGATTTGGATGGAGTTTTTTTGAAGAAGAGGGTAGCTTCTGATAAAGTCAAGCAGTTCTGTTTTAGGGGCACAAGGTGAGCTGAAGTCTAACTCTGAAATGAGGGTAAACTATTATTTAACAAAACTTAGATAAGTCTGAAGTGAAGAAAAACTACCAAATATTGTTATAAGTAATAACTCTGAAATGATTATGAATTAACTACCATCATTAAGAAGTTTACCTCTGAAATGAGGATGAACTACTTTATTATTTCTTAAAGAAAATTTACTCTGAAAGAGAGTATAAGCTAAAATGATCATTAAAATTATCAATGTTAAAGGTTTATAGTGAAGAATTATGTAGGAATTTAATTATTTTTGGTAGTAGTTTTCACAGGGGAACCATCTAAATTGAATATTGGTAAGTTTGGGGGTAATTGATGAGCTGGCTGCTCTGTTAGGACCTGAGAAGGCAGACTACTACTAGCACTGACGCTAGCCTTGAAACGGGACTGAATATGCTAATACAGCAGTGAGACTAAGAGTAACTGGATTACTATATAAGTTGTCCAATGAGGAGCTCTCCACAGCGCTTGCCCCATATAATCCCTTAATGCAATATCCCTGCTTCCATCTCTTACAAATGCATAGGGTTCACAGAGCCCCAACTCCTTGCCTCTCAATCCAAATCCTAACATTAACCCCTCTTTTACCCCTCCTGCCCCCTGCACTCCTTCTCAAACTCCTTCAACTTTTCCTTAGCGTTGACCAAATTTTTCACTGGTTCCCAAGACCTATCTCCAACCCCGTATCCTTTCCAATGCACCAAGTACTGAACCCTTCCCCTATATGCCCTCTTAGAAACAACCTTTTCTACCTCAAACTCCTGTTAATTTTCCATCTGGATTGATGCTGGTGGCTTTTCTGGACGTCCTGGAATTTTATCTTCTCTGTGCTTTGTGAGCAATGAAATGTTGAAAACTGGATGTACTTGCCTCATTAAAATTGGTAGCTCCAGTTCACAAGCCAAGTCAGATACCTTGCATTTGATCTTAAATGGGCCTACTTTCTTGTGATAAAATTTTGGCACTTTGGTGCAATGTAGCAGGGAAGCGTGAGCTTAACCAGACCTTGTCACCTACCCCCAGCGCCTGATGCTGCATCTTTCCTTGATCATGGTGGCACTTCATTTCCTTTTGGGATAAATTGAGCACTGCTTCTAGTTCTGCACATATCTCCTGCAGCTTCTGAATTCTCTCTTCTACTTCTGGAACATGCAGTGTTTCTGGGGTGCCAATGGAGAATTTTGGGCAATACCCATAGTTGGAATAAAAGGGGGACATGCCTGTTGACACATGGAGCTAGTGTTGTATAAAAATTCAGCTAATGCACCACGCAATATGGGGGGCGGACTTGTTAGCAAGTCCGCAACCTTGGACTCAAATTCACCACAGATTGAACACACATTGAGCTATTGATAAAAGAACCATACAATCAGGGATGAAAACCACTCAGCAGAACAGTTTTAGGTGGGTCTTCAAGTAGAGTTCAGTATGGGTTCAGAATGAGTTCAGTCTTAGTTCCATCTGAGTTCCATCTGAGTTCAGGTTGGGGACTTGCTAGCAAGTCCACCCCCTATATTGCGTAGTGATAAGTTGTGATTTATAATCTAGATCAACTGAAGCAAGTGCTTTTTCAGATACAAAACTTCCTCCAGCTCCAGAATCCAAAACAACCTCAATGTTTTTTCCATTAATCAAGACTGGTGCCTTGAGAGGGGTAAAATTTACTGATTCAGAATTGTATTGGGATAATACTGCACCTAGTGCAAAATCTGAGCAGTCGCATTCCAAAACAAATGGCTTCAATAATTCAGGGATGGAAAGAATAGGGGCTGTCAAAAATTGTATTTTCAGGTAGTCAAACACATCTTTCTGGCTACTTTCCCAGATAAATTTGGCTTCCTTCTTTGTGAGGTTGTGAAATGGTTGGCAGACGTGGGAGTAATTTTCAATAAAATGGCAGTAAAAATTTGCAAAGCCTAGGAATGACTGGAGCTCATTTACTGATGCTGGTGTTGGCAATTCTTTTACTGCCTTTAATTTCTCTTGGTCCAATTGTACCCTATTCTTTGAAATGATCATACCCAGGTAGGGAATCTCACTCCCTGAAAACACACATTTGTCCAGTTTTAACCATACTTGGGCCTCTCTCAGGCACTGCAAACAGTCCTTTACACATATCTTGTGTTCCTCTATTGATCTGGAATAAATCAAGATGTCATCCAGGTATAACTCCACATCTATTCCTATTATGTCTCTGAAGATGCTATTGGTGAAGTGTTGTAAAGTGGAAGGCACATTAAAAGGACCAAATGGCATTACCAAACATTCAAAATGACAAAATTTAGTGCAGAATGCCAGTTTGTGCTCATCACCTTCTTTTACCCATATGTTGTGGTAACCTGCCCTAAGATCCAGGGACATGAAGATCTCTGCACTTTAGAGACTATCAATCAGCTCACTGGCCAAAGGAAGGGGATAACTTTTCTTTACCGTTGTAGACAATCCTATAGTACTAGCTATAGGCCTTGACCAAGGGAGTTGGAGAAAAACCAGAGAGAAAATCCCCTGTCCCTTTAGAAAAATAGAGTGAGATTTACTTGCTAAAGTAAGTTGGTTCCTGTTTTTCTAAACCCTTTTTTTAACACACTTGACTGCTTGATGAGCCAAGAAATTAGTCACCAGACAGACTACTAGACCAAAGAACTGAAATGTAGACCAATGTCCACACCAGAGACAGCAAAGATACTTGATGTAGGCTGCAAATCCACACCAGAGACAGCAATAATACTTGCTATAGATTGCAAGACTATAACAGAGAAAACAGTTGCCAAAGTTAAGTTAAATGAAGAACTCACTTGCAACAAACACAGCCAAATTGTGGCCAGAAAACAGTGAAAACTGAGTGAGGAACAAGGATATCACGTCTGGATGGTTGTATGATAATTAAGGTTTCCCCAAACTGTCTTATTCACTATGTACACACAGACCACTATCTAAGAGCCCATGCACACCCACCAATCTGGCGCCTGTACCCGCCAAATTGAATAAAAAACCCTCCTGAAGTGCTCCCCAACCTACTAAAACAGAGGCAGGCGGGCTGCCTGACATCGGAGGTGCCACCTGAAGCGACCCGGCCTCCCTGAAGCCAGAAAACCAATAAAAACAACTAATCTACTTAGAAAAATTAGCTACAACTGCTAAAACCTTTAAAACACAGAATTTCACTATAACAACATTGAGACATGAAATATAGAAAAAAATTAGCCCTATCCAATGGTACCAAGCACTTAACCCTAAGAATTAAGGTTAGACCGTAAAACACGAAAAACAAAATTAAACAGCTATCTTTTATAAATAAAAAATGAGGAAATGACCCCTTAAAACTTAGAATATGAAAAATGTCTTCCAGACATAAAATATAGAGAAAAACTGGGGCTCTCCAATGATAGCACCCACATACCCACAGACCCAATATCCACGGAATAAAACCAGAAAAGTACCCAATTCCTTAACAGATTTCAATTAAGACATGCACAAACAGCGCCAATTCACACAACAAAGGCCCCTGCCAATGTTGGAAGACCACACCGTCAGTGCATTTAGCCTTCTGAAATCCATGCAAGGTCTTAGTGAACCATCTTTCTTCCCTGAAAAGTTCACAGGGGCTTCCCAGGGAGACTTTGATTCTCTAATGAAACCATTCTTTAAATTTGATCAATCATCTCCTTCAGAGCTGCTGACTCCAATATTGACAGTGGGATTATGTGGCTAAATTGGGGGGTTGTAACTGGTATCAGATCAATGGCAAATTTGTATGGTCAATGAGGTGGCAGGGACTTGACTTGCCCTTATTCAAACAGTGGTAAGAATTCCCAATAAGCTTCAGGGACCACTTCTTTGAGGCTCTTTGTTTGCTTTGAGGTCTGGGCCTTGGCTGCAATCTTGGCGGATATGTTCCAAGCTGTTGCATCACATTCCAATTCCTCCTCTTCTTCCAGAGCCCCCTCCAAGTCCTGAAACTTACCATAAAGAGAAAGTTTCAGTTCTTGCAGCAAGTCTGCTGATGATAATGAGATACCAGGAGACTTTCCAGGAGGAGCCCTTGACCCCTGAAGGGGCCAGGGGACAAATTCTCTCTCTGTGCCATCCACCTTTCCATCCTTTGCCTTTCCCCGTCTTTTTTTCCCCTTCTCCTGTTCTTGCTGATTTTTACTGCCTTCTGGGACCTCTTTGGGGCTCCCCAATGGTGACCCATCCACAGCCTGCTCCTTAGAATCAAGAGGAAGCATCTGTTCTGGCAGAAAGTCAACTGGTGATAACAAAATATCAGAAGAATCACCGGGATGAGCGTAATGAGCCCCTGACCCCTGAAGGGGCCAGGGGGCCAATACTTTAGTGCCAGTGTCCCCTCTCCTTCCCATCTTCACCTTCTTTTCCTTCAAATCAAATTGTGGGTTATAGCGGTCTAGCCATGTCATCCCCAGTACCATGTGCTACTGGTCCTTCAGGTTTGTTGCACATGCCCTACACTGAGACTCCCTCCTGTGAGAAATGTGGCAATTCCCTGTCGTAGTTACTTCACCATAATATTGCATTTACCCCTTCATTATCAATATCTGCCTAAGTTTCTTTTCCATTTCCTTTCTCAGCTACTATTTGTAATTAGCACTATTCCTTACCTGATCCTGCAGTCATACTAGCGTACCCCTACCTGATTACTCTATATATATTAAACTTAGTCAAATCAGTAAAAATTGTACATGACCATACCTGCAGAAGGTGTTGGCACCTTTGAGGATAAATAGGACTCTGCTCTTACTATTATTCCTTTGTTAACCAACCACTTCTGCAGGTACTTCCATATTCCTTTATTTTTCACCTAATAACATTATTAAAATCCTTTATACCATTATGGAAATTAGGTATCTATTACTCACTACTCCCTTGAGCTCTCTTCTGTTGCTTACTTGGGATAATTATCATTGCCATAAGGTATTATTTGTCTTACACTTAGTCCTACTATTATCCCTCTTGAAATATACTTAGTCAACCAATCACTTCTGCAGGTATCTATTACTCACTACTCCCTTGAGCTCGTTTCTGTTGCTTACTTGGGATAATTATCATTGCCATAAGGGTTCCTTGTCTAAAATATTATGAGACCAGGTGTCTACCTTACCTTAATCCAGTCGTTAATCATTCACTATCTCTACACAATCATTCAGACCTCTGATGTAAACCTCACTGGAGTTCCTGTACTAGACAAGGATAATTACCAGCTATGGGCTTTCAGGATGGAAAGCATCTTCATGCAACAAAATCTTTATGATATTGTCATAAACAATGCTAAAACTCCACCCAAATCTGATCCAGTTCACAAACTATTAAAACTCACAAAACAAAAAGCTACTGGTCTTATGACCCAGTTTATGAACCCTTACCATCTACGCCTATTTGTCACAATTTCCAATAAGAATGATCCCTACCAATTATGGACCGACCTGGAGTCTCACTACAAATCCTCAAGCAAAAACAACCAAATGTGTGTATTCCAAAAATTTGCACTAGTCTCCTATCAAGGAGATATTAACAAATATATCAAGGCTGAACTTGTCACAGTCAAGATTGAATTAAAGGAGCACTTACTTGCTTCCTACTTCCTATACCCCCTGCACAAAGAATTTGCTTCTCTTTGAGATGCCCTGCTACATAATGCGCAAGCTTGCAAAGAATCCATCACAGGCAAAACCTTAATAGATTCACTTGATAATCACAACCTGGAAAAAGTTATAACCCAAACTGATCTTCCTAAGGCCTTTCAAACCTCTGAGAAAAAAAATTACAAAATCTGCTCTGGAGGTAAACACAACCCAAAAAAGAAACATCAAGAGTCCGAGTGTTTCCAACTTCACCCCCACTTGAGAAATAAAAAACCTGATGTTGCCAAATCTAACATAGCCATAGAGGTGCTTCCTAATCCCAATGATATATTATCTGTCCAACCGGCATCAACAAAGTGCTTATCTATCTTTTCCAATGTTCCCAATGAAGTCTTAGTTCTTGACAGCGGTGCCTCACAGCATATGTTCAATTCCATTTAACACTTCTGTTCCTTCACGTCTGCTAAATCCACTGTTGCGTTTGGTGACAAAAGCACTGTACCTTCCGAGGGTTTTGGAATGGTGATTCTAGAGACAAACAATCAACAAACTCCACTGGAAAACTGCCTCTTTTTTCCTTCACTTAAACTAAACCTCATTAGTCTGGGTGCACTTCAAAAAAGACTCAAAAGCATGGAGTTTACTATTTCTGGAAATGATTTCTCACTTGTTACTAAGTCAGAATTCAGACTGAGAGGAGAATTTTGAGGGTGATCTACTCGTTCTCAAAGATGTTTTCACTGTTAAGTCTCCCTCTGCTAATGTTTCTTTTCTTTCAGTCACTAACCCCTCTGTCACTTGGCATAATAGACTAGGTCATCCCAGCAAGACCGTCATGGATCACCTTAGGACCCACCATCTAATCCAGATGTCCAATTCTGTAGATAATTTTTGTGAAAGCTGTGTAGAGGCAATACATCACTCCCTTCCTTTTCCCGGATCTCTTCCTAGGGCATCTAGACCTCTTGAATATATACACTCAGACCTGAGCGGAAAATTTTTTCCCCCGTCTATTGACGGTGTAGACAATCCTATAGTACTAGCTATAGGCCTTGACCAAGGGAGTTGGAGAAAAACCAGAGAGAAAATCCCCTGTCCCTTTAGAAAAATAGAGTGAGATTTACTTGCTAAACTAAGTTGGTTCCTGTTTTGCTAAAGACCCCTTTTAAACACACTTGACTGCTTGATGAGCCAAGAAAGTAGTCACCAGATAGACTACCAGACCAAAGAACTGAAATGTAGAACAAAGTCCACACCAGAGACAGCAAAGATACTTGATGTAGGCTGCAAATCCACACCAGAGACAGCAATAATACTTTCTATAGCTTTCAAGACTATAACAGAGAAAACAGTTGCCAAAGTTAAGTTAAATGAAGAACTCACTTGCAACAAACACAGCCAATTGTGGCCAGAAAACAGTGAAAACTGAGTGAGGAACAATGAGATCACCTCCGGATGGTTGTATGATGATTAAGGTTGCCCCAAACTGTCTTATTCACTATGTACACACAGACCACTAACTAAGAGCCCATGCGCACCCACCAATCTGGCGCCTGTACCTGCCAGATTGCATAAAAAACCCTCCTGGAGCGCTCCCCAACCTCCTAAAACAGAGGTGGGCGGGCCTCCCGACGTCGGAGATGCCGCCTGAAACGGCCCGGCCTCCCTGAAGCCAGAAAACCAATAAAAACCACTAATCTACTTAGAAAATTTAGCTACAACTACTAAAACCTTTAAAACACGGAATTTCACTATAACAACGTTGAGACATGAAATATAGAGAAAAATTAGCTCTATCAAATGGTACTAAGCACTTAACCCTAAGACTTAAGGTTAGCCCGTAAAACACGAAAAACAAAATTAAACAGCAATCTTTTATAAATGAAAAATGAGGAAATGACCCCTTAAAACTCAGAATATGAAAAATGTCTTCAAGACATAAAATATAGAGAAAAACCAGGGCTATCCAATGATAGTACCCACATACCCACAGACCCAATATCCACGGAATAAAACCAGAAAAATACCAAATTCCTTAACAGATGTCAATTAAGACATGCACAAACAGCGCCAAATCACACAACAAAGGCCCCTGCCAATGTTGGAAGACCACAACGGCAGCCTTTATTATTTCCAATTAACTGATTATTTCACATCATACCGCTTCATATACATCCTGAAAATAAAAGTGATAACTTCTCAACTTTCCTACATTTCAAATAAACCATTGAATTAGCCCTAAATAAAAAAAATTGTCACTTAGTTAATGATGGAGGAGGGGAATATTGCAATAAAGAACTTAAAAATTATCTTCATAGTGAGGGAATCCAGATGTACATCACTGCTCCTTACACCCCACAACAAAACCCTGTGGCAGAACAGGCTAACCAAACAACCACAGAAAAGGCAAAAGCACTGTTGTTTCATGCTAATCTTCCTCCTGAGCTCTGGGCAGAGGAAGTCACTACTGCTGTCTACCTATACAACAGGACACCAACAAAAACCCAACAGACGAAGTCCCCCTTTGAGAAATTATTCGGAACTCCTCCAAAACTCTTGCATCTCAGAACCTTTGGATGCAGCACATATGCATTAATTCCAAAAAAACTGCGCAAAGGAAAATTTGATCCATCTGCCAGTCAGTACATCCTGGTGGGTTATGACAAAGCTTTAAGCTCCTATTGACTCCTTGATCCTAAAACCTACAACATTACTTACTCACACAATGTTGTGTTCAATGAAAATGAGTTCCCTTACCTGAAACTTCGACAGTCCAATGACACAACTCAACTCTTACCCTTTCCTTCATTAACTGAGGTTTGTGATGAGATAGTACCAAACCAACCAATAACAACCTCCCCAATCTATGATGAGGTTGTGCCAGAGGAATCCACCTCTTCCCTTAATCCTTCAGAGGGGAACCAGTCAGATTCAACATCAGAATCCAAATCTGAAGAGGAAGACAAGGAAGTATTCATCTGACCAACGCGCATACCCGTTAATGAACGCTTCACCTACATTCCTGAAGATGTACCACCTCAAAAAAAGGTATCCTCAGATATAAGTCCTAACAATATCATTAGTCACCCGGGCACTAGGTGTCCTCCTGATAGAACCTTCCTCACATAAGTGTCACCCCTTGCCTCAGAAGTCCCTGTCCCCACTACCTTTCACAAAGCAATCTCAGGCCAGGAATCTGATGATGGTTGGGAGCTATCAGAAAGGAGTTGGAAAACATGAAAAACCATGATGTCTGGGAAATCATCAACAAACCCCCTGAAATCAAAACCATTGGCACCAAATGGGTTTTCTCCGTCAAGAAAAACAACTCTGGAAGCATAGCAAAATTCAAAGCTCATCTCTGCGCACAGGGTTTCCTCCAACAAGAAGGAATTGATTACTTTGAGACTTTCACCCCCACTGGTAGACTCACTACCTTTTGAACCCTTCTTGCCCTAGCTATCCAAAATGGTTACAACATGGAACACATGAACGTAAAAGGTGCCTTTCTACATGGAACCCTAGAGGCGGATGTCTTTATGCGAGTTCCCCAGGAGTAAACTCACCTCCCTCAATCACTCAACCAATTCTCAAACTCAAGAAGTCAATCTACGGGCTCAAACAATCCCCAAGATGTTGGTCTAAAGAAATCAATCAATTCTTCTCAACAATCAATATTACACCCTCAAGTACAGATCCTTGCTTGTTCATCTCAAAAAAACCCAACAACCCAATATTTGTCTATCTTCATGTTGATGACTTAGCAGTCTTTGGAAAGGACCTGACCCAATTCAGAGAGAAAATCAAAAAACGATTTGACATGGAATTCCTTGAACCATTATCATACTTCTTAGGCATGAAAGTCACCCACAATCACAACACTATCAGTCTCTTGCAACCCTCATACATCAACAACCTTTTGAAAGAATATAATATCTCCTCATGTAAACCTGTTATAACACTGCTGTAGAGAGCTCTAAAGTGTTAAGTAGTAGACACAATGCGAGATGGGTTGGTCCTTCTTTTCAATTTCTAAATATAAGTGCCTTCCACTCTTATTTTTAAAGACAGCACAATAATGTGTAACACTAATATGTGATTAGAAAGTTTATAAGTTGAGAAATGAGTTTAAAAGATTGGAAAAACAAATATTACTATCTAGATATTTCTATTCTTAACAAGCTTTAATATTTGCAGCTACTCCCTCTTGAAGTGCTCTCTTTGAATATGCCTTATTATAGCAATAAAATAACTCTAATAATAGTCAATCCTACTGAATCTATATATTCTCAAATAATGGATAGCAGAAAATCTAATATCTTATACTTTACTCAACAATTATTAACTACTCATATGTTAACTAATTATTCATCAATTGTTCTCCCTCTTATTACTAGATGTGATACCCTTTTTATATTTTTCCAGCGCTCAAAACACAGTTCCCTAGTGGATCTCCAGTGCTGACTCTAGTGCCATATTAGTATAACAATAACTAATCTATTAGTAAACTACGTACACCGCTTGTAACACCTACAGCGCCTAAAATATACCCTATCCTTACTAACACTAGTATTGACTTGTTTCACTCATACTCGACATGCGCGCTCCTGACTATACCTTTGTTTTGTTTCAGCGCTACTTCCAAGTTTGACTCCTTCTAATGCTGATCCTAGTTTCTTTGACTTTTAACTAGTTAACCTCCTATATCACCTGTTTCAGCAATTTACCACACTAGCCGCGGTGCAGTATAATTCATACTTGAGTCTTTCCTAGAGCCATAATTCCTTCCTTAGTGCGTTGTGGTAGCCTAAAGTTTAGTACGGCACCTAAATATGTAAATGGAGTTATTACGGCGTGCAAGATTGGCGTTATTATTTATAAAAGGGTTTTATTTAATTTATTGGAGTTTAAAATATGAAGAATTGGTCACGAGCGAATGCCTACACAAAAACAATTTATTTTATGGAGAAAGCTTATTTTTACGGTCTGAAAAATTTATAAGTATCAAGTCAAGTCACTCAAGAACCTTGGGAAATTTTCCCAGAATTTTTACTATTTTTCTTATATTTTTAAATGAATTTTAAAGTTTTATAGAAATATTTACGTTTTCAGAAATTACTTAACTTTGATGAATTTTCACGGGGTAATTAGATTTGCGCAGACTACGAAAATTAGTTTGGTATGTAAAGGGGAAGTAGCTCTATTATGTGTAATTTTTCTAGATTTTTTATTATAGTTTTAAGGTTCTAATTGAGTCCGGAAGTCCGTACGGACTCCGCTTTGACTCCGTACGGACCCCATACGGACTCCGGATTGACTCTGGAAGAGCTCTGGAGGGGAAAACTTAGGCACGTGACTAGGAATACTTAAGCACTTCTCAAACTCGAAATTGAGAAGGGGGGACACAACATACAGCTTAATCTTTAACCACCACGGTCTCATTTTTTTATTACTCAACAAATTAAATAAATTATAATACCCTTATAACATTTATTATTTTTACATAACATTTTAGAAATACAATTCAACAATTTAAATCACACTTCATATAGGGTATCTTTAGAAAGGTCTTCATCGCTGGGACTTGATTATTGCTGTCTCATAAAAATTCAAATTATTATAAAAACATAAAAGTCAATCTTTACAGATCTTTCACTGGTACACCTTAATTGTTGTTATCAGTATTTCTTTCTCAACAGCCACTTTCTTTTAATCTCAATAAGCGTTAAATATTTTAGAGTTTCATTTTTTTTCATCTATCAGATCCAAGTAGATTGGTTAGCTTAGTGATTTAGAATTCCCATTTTGTTATTTTTATTGGAAGGACGGGGTTTTCAGCTAAATCCACACATCTCCTCCGGATTCTGCTTACAGCAAGGCGACTGTAAGAGTTTACCTTACCATAGTTGGCGCCCAACGTGGGGTTCGATTTCTCTAGCTTTCTTTAAAGACTTACTTGGATCAAGAACGTTATTAGCCTGCAAGAGGCTTATTTTCTGGAACTCTAATTGGATTTTTGTTATTGGCCTGCAAGAGGCTTGTTATTTTATCGATTGTTAACGCTTTTCTTTACTTATTGGGATGTCTTCTTTTGCTGTTGCTTCTGGATCTTCTAACCCTCTTACTCCCTCAGTTAGAATTGTTTCTTGGGATGGCCCAAAGTTTGATGGGGAGGAGGTTAAATGGTTCATTAGCAGGTATGAAGCTGCTGCTGCTGCTGATGGTGCTTCTCATGTGGATATGGTGAAGCAAGTTAGGTTTTTTATTGCTGATAGGGAGGTGGAAAAAGAGGTTATTGCTATGCAGGCATTCAAGGACAAGGATTGGGTTAAGCTTTCTAAAGCTATGATTGATAGATGGGGTGTTAGGTTTACTATGATGGACCTCAATAAAATTGTTGGAGACTGGCAAGCAAAAGGTGGAGTTTCTTCTATGGCTGACTTCAAAAAGCTCTGTGTTCAGTTTGATGAAGTGGTGGAATATCTCATACTGGTGGACGAGTTAGTGCATGAGAACCAAGCAAAAGATTTGTTTTGGACAGCATGCAGCAGGGATATTCGAATGGACGTCTTGAAGGATCTTTCAAGAAAAGATTTGATGAAGGAACTGCCTAATGGTGAGCAGAAACTGCCGGCTCTGGAGGTTATCAAGGACAACATTCAAGCCCATCTAAAGTTATTGGCGTTGGACAAATATCAAGAGTCATGCACTCAATATGTTAGCAAGGTTAGCGAAGTTTTGGCCAAAAACAACGATATTATGGTCAACGCGCAGGAGGCCAAGAAGGCTCAAATGGGATTACCTGCTGCTAAAGTTGAGGGTAATGTAGATAATAAGATGGTCGATCACCTGGCCGATTTAACGAAACAATTAAAAATATTTGTTCAAGAAACCCAGAAGGCCAATAAGGCCCCAATTGCTTCTTCGTCGACGTCAACTTCTTATCATTCTAGAGGGTATGAACGTTGAAATTATAATGGCAATAACAACGGTAACCGCTTCCCAGGCAATGGGAGAAATGGTGGGAATGGTGGTAATGGATATAGAGGTGGCTATGATGAGCCAAAGGTGTGCTCCTATTGTAATAGGAGGGGGAACAGAGCAACAGTTTGTTTTGCTCTAGATAAGGATATGGATGCTGGGCGAGTTTTATTTGATGGTTAAGTTTATAAATTTCCTGATGGTTCGTTCATCAAGCCCAGTGATGGACAGTCTCCTTCTGATTTGGTCAGAAGAAGTTTAACAGCTGAAAGGAGAGCCAGATTTGAAGAGGTGACGGATGAAGATGTTAATGCCAAGAGTGGCAAAAATGGTAATGGAAATGGTGGTAAAGCTGACAAGGGCAAGGAGAAAGAGGTCAGTAAAGCCACATTTTCTACTTCTTTTGGTGGTTTAGAGCTGGCGACGGTTGCCCAGGTGGAGGGTAGCTGTATGGCTGGCGAATACAATGTTAATGCTGCTAGAAGAGCAGCCGCTACTAAGGCGAAAAGTAGCATTCAGAGCCAATTAAGGGCTAATCCTGGCAAGGCCAATAACAAAGTGAACCCTTACTCTAAGGACAAGAATTCTAGTGCTCAAACTGCCGCCAACAAATTGAACCCTTACTCTAAGGACGAATTATATAAAATGCAGAAGGGGATTGCTGATATGGGGCCCCCTAGTTATGGCAAGTTTGATTTAAATGGTGAGCCTATGCCAGAGGATGATTCGGATTCTGAGGAGGACGTACTGTTGGCATCTCTACCCAGACCAAGTTTTAGCGGTCCCATCCCAATGGAGGGAGTAAGAAGGACTAGCGATGGATCAGGATTAGTGCAAGAAGCTGGTGACGGAGTTAGGGTTATAGAAAGTGAAGATTTTATAATGGGGGGTGAAGATGGCTCGGTTGGACCTCAAGAGGTACCCAGGGCCAAGGTTGTTAAATCAAAGGTCCAGTATGAGCGGCCAGTAGTTTCTGGTCAAGCTAATGCGATGGACGCAGTTTTGAATAGGGTGAATCAACTGCAGATTCCCTTATCTTTAGGGGAGTTATTTACGATTAGTCCGGCGCTTGCTGAAAAGCAAAAGAAGCATTTGACGAGGCGTCGGGTTTCCACTGGAGAGGTGGAATATATTTGTGAAAATGCTGAAAAGTTTGGTGAAGATGTAGATACGCATTTTTCCGCTCCCCTGGGTTACCTGGTGGTAACTCTAAATGGTAAAGAAGTAAGGTCCTTGGTCGATTCAGGGTCTCAAAATAATTTAATTTCATTGGAGCAAGCGACAAGTATAGGCTTGCCAATTAAAAGTGGAACTGGGGGAAACCTCAGAGGTATTGGAGGGCATGCAACAGAGCTGATGGGTACAGCTGAGCATGTCAGGTTAGGCATTGGTGGATCTGTTGGTAAGGTTCACTTTTATGTGGCCAGAGGAGCAGTCAAAACTGTTCTTGGTGGTCCTTTTTTGATGGATTTTGAGGCCAGGATAGGGTATCAAGCTGGAATGGGGATTAGTTTGGAGATCACTGGTGAAGATATGCAGAGGTTACATATGCGTTTAGCGCCTCCTGGAAATGAAGGTTGGGAAACACGGCCAGGGATTACTACTCTGTGCCAGTGTTGTGTTTGCACCAAGAAGCGGCATATTAAACGGACGGCTTCTGGTGAATTATGTTTGTTGGAAAGGGATGAATGCCCTCATTTTTTGGGGTAGCAGGGGCTGATCACTCTAATGTTGTAATCTCTCCTCAGGATGAGATCCCGGATTGCAATAGGTCAGCTCACTTGGAGATAATTCAAGTGGATTCTCAATTATTTTCTGTTAATATTACTTTGGAGTGCAAATATGTTATGGACTTTTCTATATGTTTATTGGATTTACCCGGTTTTTCTATTAAATTTAAAAACGGTGAAAAAGGCAAAATGGGCCAAATTAGGTTGGATAAAAATTGGAAGGGTATGTTTTTGGGCCTCCAGCAAGAGGTTAAACTGCAATTATCTCCTTCTATCACGGACCTCCAGCAAGAGGGTAAACTGCGAAAATCTTATCTAAATCCGATAAAAAATCTCAGTATAATTAAAACACAAAAAAATAATTTTTGTGAACATTCAATTCCGGTCCTCCAGCAAGAGGTTAAACTGCCAACTTTCTTTACGGGCGATTTACTGTTGGATAAGGGAAGCAAAGGTGTTGGAAAATCTGTTTATAAATTAGACGAGGGAAAGGAGAAAAGGGTAAAATTTAAAAATGAAATAAAATATTTTTCTAATTTTTCTTATTCTGATTCTGGCGATGAAGAAGATTCATTTGATGAAAGTTTTAATGGCGATGTTTTACCTCAAGTTTATTTAGATGTGGACGCAGCCAAATATAAGAAGGTAGCAAATAAAGTTCGACCTATTAATGAACCGCTACCTGCTGAATTAAATCCACCTTTGAGAAGACCAAGGTTATCAAGAGATCCTTATGAAAGTCCCTTGGTAAAGAATCCGCCTGAATTTTCTGAGACGTCAAGAATCACTTTTGAGAGACTGGGTGTTGTTAATTTTGGACCTGATGGTTGGTTGTCTGGAGAAGAGAAGAAGTTGTTGTTGGATGTGATGGTCAAGCGAGAGAAGGCCATTGCTTTTGTAGAAGAGGAGAGGGGTGTGTTGAAGCATTCCTATGGGGAGCCTTACAAGATTCCTGTGGTATGTCATGAACCATGGCAGCAGAAACCGATTCCTATTCCGGCTGCATTAAAAGAAGCCTATATTGAAGTTGTCAGAGAACGGATACGCACTGGACTGTATGAGCAATCAACGTCAAGTTATTCTAGTCCGGTATTTTGTATCAAGAAACCGAATGGCAAGCTTAGAGTTGTTCATGATCTTAGGGAATTAAATAGGGTTACAATAAAGGATGCTGGGATACCACCTAGTGCTGAGGAGTTTGTTGAAGCGTTTGCAGGGAGAGTGTGTTATGGTTTGGGAGATATTATGGGTGGATATGATGAGAGAGAGTTACATCCGGACTCAAGGCCTCTAACTACATTCGATACGCCACTAGGACGTTTACAGTTAACAAGATTACCTCAAGGTGCAACAAATTCGGTTGCAGTTTATCAAGCTCAGATGGCTTGGATCCTTCAAGATAAAATTCCACAATATGCTGGAATCTTTATAGATGATGGAGAAAATAAGGGACCAACAACCGACTATGATAACCAGGTGTTGGAAGAGAATCCCGGGATACGCAAATTCATTTGGGAGTTTGCAATTACTTTAGAAAGAATCTTGTTTCAAATTGAAGAGGCTGGTTTAACTATTTCAGGTTCAAAATTTTCATGTTGTGTGCCAGCCTTAGAAATATTAGGTCATGTGGTATGTAGAGAGGGTAGGATTATGTCCAAGAAGAAAGTTAACAAAATTCAGTCCTGGCCAAGACCCAAGAATACAACCAAAGTTAGAGGGTTTTTAGGCGTTTGCGTATATGTTAGAATGTTTATCAAGGACTTTTCTTCATTGGCAGCTCCATTGAGGCGGTTAACGAGAAAGGATGCAGACTGGGAGTGGGATGAAGAGTGTGAGAAGGCGTTTGTGAAGTTGAAGGAGGTTGTAGGGAAGGATTTAGTCCTGCACAAGTTGGATTATGGAAAAGGAGCTGGCAGAATTTATTTAGCAGTTGATTCAAGTCAGGTTGCAGCTGGGGCGGTTTTGTCTCAGATGGATAAAGCTGGTTACATCAGGCCAGTTAGGTATGAATCTGTAGTATTTACTGAGGTCGAATCAAGATATTCTCAACCGAAATTGGAATTATGTGGTGTGGCAAAAATACTGAAGAAACTTCAGCATATTTTGTGGGGGCAACATTTTGAGTTGCAAGTGGATGCGAAATCGTTAATCCAGATGATTAATTCCCCAAGTTACCAAACGCACCCATGACGAGATGGGTAGCTTTTATTCAACATTTTTTGTTTGATTTAGTTCATAAGCCTGGCAAAACTTTTACTATGCCAGATGGTTTATCAAGGAGACCACCCACTGAAGAAGATTCAGACTCAGAAGAGTTCGATGAAGATATACCTATTATCAAAGCCAGCACTAAAGGAGCTGAAGAATTTCCATACCTCCCCCATGAGGTTAAACTGGCAGGACTATTGTGTTTAGATTATGGTGTTGATGACCTCCACCAAGAGGATAAACTGGAAAATAGTTTTTATGTTAATAAAGGTGTTGGAAAAGGTGTAGATAAATTCGGCAGAGAGGAGGTAGAAGAAGATGTGGTGTATGTAGAGTAAGATGGATTGGTAGTGTGGGATAGTAGTAAATTAAGGAATGGTGTATATGTTGGAGAATTAGAGAATTTAAATAAAAAGGTGGATAAAGAGAAAGAGGTATTTTCAAATACGGTTTACAAAGGATCCAAAGTTTCAGAAGAAAAACGTCGACATAGCTTGATTAAAGATTTATTTAGGGGTCAACGATTATTGGCTCATTCATGTGCAGGTGATATTGGTGATAGAGAAGTCCCTATTGATGTTATATTAATCGATTTTCAAGATGAAGTCTGGGGTCAGACTGGTTTTTATTTTTTGTTAGTCAAATATTTGTTGACTTTAGAGAGGCCAGAAGATTGTGAAGACGATGAATGGGTGGCTATCAAGAGGAAGTCATCTACGTTTTACCTATCTGGTCGACGTTTAATGAGGAGGAGATATCCAAATCCTCAAGTAGTTATAACTCAAGAGAAGGGGGAAGAATTAGTTTTGAAATCACTGCATGAAGATCTCGGGCATAGAGGCGTTGGAGAAACGTTTAGAAGAATTTCTGATCGATTTTGGTGGCCTGGCATGAAGATGGCTGTTAAACAGTGGGTTCATTCACGCGAAGAATGTCAAAGACGAAGTTATTTAAGGCCAAAAGAACCTGGACGCGCGACCGGTGAATATACGCTCTTTGGAAGAGTTAGTTTAGATGCCGTTCATATAAAAGAGGGACGGTATAAATATTTAATTGTGGCCAGAGATGATTTATCTGGTTGGGTAGAGGCAGCGCCTCTTATTAATTTAACTGCCAAAAATGTGGCAGAAATTTTTTTGAATAATTGGGTATATAGGTATGGGGTGATGAAGTTGGTAACGGTAGATGGAGGTCCTGAATTTGGGACAGAGTTTAAAGAGGCCGTATTGAAAGTTGGATCAAAGGTTAGGGTAGCAACCCCATATTATCCTGAAGCTGAAGGCATGGTTGAAAGAGGGCATCAAGTTATTAAGGATGCTTTAGTTAAAATGTGTGGGACAAGTGCTGAAAAGTGGAGGCACTATTTACCTTTAGTTTTATTTGCTGATCAAATCACTGCCAAAAGGACGACCGGATTTTCACCTTATGAACTTTTTTTTGGACAGAAAGCAGTTTTACCGGTTGATTTAGAAGCTGAATCATATCTTGGAGTTGACTGGGACACGGTCAAAACTACTGAAGAATTATTGTGTGCAAGAATGATGCAGCTAGAAAAGAAAGAAGAATATTTAGAAAAGGCATATTCGCGGATGATGAAGATCCGAAATCAATCAGTTAGATATTGGGATGAGCGGTTGGCACATCGATTAAGGAAACCTTTGAACCCAGGTGATATGGTCCTGGTGTATAATAGGAGTTTGGAAAGTCAATGGGGAAAGATGTTTGCAGATAGGTGGAATGGACCGTATAAAATCAAGGAGCAAGTTTCCGGCGGTTCATATGTGCTAGAAGAGTTGGATGGAGTAGTATTAAAGAAGAGGGTAGCGGCCAATCAAGTGAAGCGGTTCTATCCTAGAGGCACCAAGAGTGCCGAAGTTATCCTCCGCAATGAGGATAAACTATGAAATTTCTTAAATTTTATGGAGCCTCCGCAATGAGGATAAACTATGACATTTACGAAAATTTTATTAACTCCGAAATGAGGATAAACTACAATTTTAATGACATTTATCAAATTTTATACCTCCGCAATGAGGATAAACTATGATATCTACGAAATTTTATGGATTCCTCCGCAATGAGGATAAACTATGATATCGACAATATTTTATGACGACCTCCGCAACGAGGATAAACTATCTTCTTTTTTTATCAAAATACTTTACTATCGTTACACTGTATATGGACAACGAAACTGTGATGAAACTTAACGAAATGCAAGAAGACCTTCTTTGAAATTTTCGAAAACTTAAAATTCTTAAAATATGGGTGAAGATAGTGTTGGAAAATTTTTAAAATTTATTGGAAGAAGTGTTCACAGGGGAACCTTCTTAATTTAATATTGGCAAGTGTGGGGGTAATTGATGGGCTGGCTGCTCTATACACAATTACCCCATAATGTTCGTTTCTAAAATTTTCCCTGTTTCTAGTTGAATCCTGGCTTTGTCTTTTAATTTTAGGAAGTCCACTAAGACTATAAACTGGAACGAATCAAGAGACACCGCTCTCAACGCCGGATTCAAGATTTTTTTTATTTTGTTTTTGATTTTTTATGTTAGATTGTGATTTCTTTTCTTTAATATATATTATGAATTAATGTAAAGGTGATGCTCACTGGTGGTCTCTAATCATTTTTATAAATTGGAGGGAGCCCACCCAGTGATCATCATTATAAAAATTATCTTCTAAAAACTTTCATTTATTTTCTTTTCTTTTCAAATTTCTCAAAATTGTGTAACCACATCAAGTTGCACTTGGATGTGGGTATGATGTCAAGGGTACGGCTCATCAAATGGCCGGGGGGCATCTTTTAAAATTTTATTTTAAAATTTTTTTTTAGTACTTTTTTTATCTTTCTTTTCACATTCATTTATCTTTCTTTAAAATTAAATTTTAACTTTTATTTCAAAACTATCTTTTCTAAAATCTTTTATTTTAAATTTAAAAAAAAAAAAAAAAATTAAAATTAAAAAAAAAAATTAAAATAAAATAAAAATAAAAATAAAAATAAAAATAAAAATAAAAATAAAATAAAAATAAATAAATAAAAAAATAATAATAATAATAAAAAAAAAAAAATTAAAATTAAAATTTATTAATTAAATCAAAATCATTATTATATTTCTTAGTTTTATTTTTTTAGTTTTCATTCTTTTTAGTTTTATTCATTTAGTTTAGACAGGAAACAGGGTCTAGGAGAACTCAATACCAATGGGATTTTACTTCAAGATATCTGTTAGTCCTCCAAGACTTTAAACTGGCTACTTTTCAAGATGTTCTTTAAGGTTTTTTATACATATTTTGGATCTGTTAGTCCTCCAAGACTTTAAACTGGCTACTGTTCAAGACTTTCCTTAAGGGTTTTATACAAATTTTGGAGCTGCTAGTCCTCCGAGACTTTAAACTGGCTAATTTTCAAGACTGTCATTAAATATTTTATATTGGATCTGTTAGTCCTTCAAGACTTTAAACTGAATTTCAAGGATGATTAAGATTTTATGGATATTTTTCAAGACAGATTTTTTTTATATAAATCAAATGTTAGGTCCACCAAGACCTTAAACTGGACTGTTATCAAGCTGTTTGGTCCACCATGACTTTAAACTGGTAGTTCATTCATTTTTTAGTCCACTATGACTTTAAACTGGAAAATTAATATCTGCAGGATAATTCAACATTCATTGGACCACTATGGCCTTATACTGGATTACTTGTCGACCAAATGTTTGGTCCACTATGACATTAAACTGGATTATCAAATTTACTCAATCTTTGGTCAAGCCTAGGCCTTACTTAGGAATTTATCAAGTTATTTATGCACTTAAACGATCTTTGGTCCACCAAGACCATAAACTGGCAATCGATTATATGTTTGGTCCACCAAGACTATAAACTGGAATGTCAATCTTGTTTGGATAACTCAATTCAATCTTTTAATTTATCACTGTCCACTAAGACTCTAAACTGGTTATTCAATTATTTCTGGAATTGGGTGCTGATAGCTTTAGGAGGCTAAAATTTTAGGTGGTGATGATGCTAAGGAAAGCATAATGGTTAATTAGGTAAAATTTGTGGCGCTTTAACATGGTCTAAAGTTAATATTATTATTGGAAGCCTGGCAAAAGTATTTTATGGGTTTGCTGTATAGCAAAGTTTGAAAATTGTGATGAAGGAATCAGAAGTTAGGATGGTAGTTGGATTTTAGGGAATGATTTTTTTTAGTGCCTCATAGTTAGGCCATTTTTTTTGGTGTGAAGCTTGGAGGACCTTATGGCGAGATTGGAATCATAGAATTCGGCTCAGTGGGGGGCCCTATGAGGTTGGAATCAGGAGTATTCGGCTCATAGGAAGATCCACTCTCTCAATGCTGTGAAAAGAAGGAAGACTGGTATATGGGAGTCTGAAGGGATTCAAACCTTGCTCTCAGTAGTGGAGTCATCACAAGATTTATATTATTTTATTTTATGTTATATCAAGCCAGAGAAGAAGAAACAACGTTTTTATTATAAAGAATTAAAAGAAGACCAGCTAAAACAAATTTATCAAATTATTTTATTAGAAAAGATAATTCTTTTGGAATTGCTCAACCACTTATGCAAAGTTATAAGAATGGGGACATTCTCGATTGGAGGGAGGATGTGGTAGCCTAAAGTTTAGTACGGCACCTAAATATGTAAATGGAGTTATTACGGCGTGCAAGATTGGCGTTATTATTTATAAAAGGGTTTTATTTAATTTATTGGAGTTTAAAATATGAAGAATTGGTCACGAGCGAATGCCTACACAAAAACAATTTATTTTACGGAGAAAGCTTATTTTTACGGTCTGAAAAATTTATAAGTATCAAGTCAAGTCACTCAAGAACCTTGGGAAATTTTCCCAGAATTTTTACTATTTTTCTTATATTTTTAAATGAATTTTAAAGTTTTATAGAAATATTTACGTTTTCAGAAATTACTTAACTTTGATGAATTTTCACGGGGTAATTAGAGCTGCGCAGACTACGAAAATTAGTTTGGTATGTAAAGGGGAAGTAGCTCTATTATGTGTAATTTTTCTAGATCTTTTATTATAGTTTTAAGGTTCTAATTGAGTCCGGAAGTCCGGACAGACTCCGTACGGACTCCGTTTTGGCTCCGTACGGACTCCGGATTGACTCTGGAAGAGCTCTGGAGGGGAAAACTTAGGCACGTGACTAGGAATACTTAAGCACTTCTCAAACTCGAAATTGAGAAGGGGGGACACAACATACAGCTTAATCTTTAACCACCACGGTCTCATTTTTTTATTACTCAACAAATTAAATAAATTATAATACCCTTATAACATTTATTACTTTTACATAACATTTTAGAAATACAATTCAACAATTTAAATCACACTTCATATAGGGTATCTTTAGAAAGGTCTTCATCGCTGGGACTTGATTATTGCTGTCTCATAAAAATTCAAATTATTATAAAAACATAAAAGTCAATCTTTACAGATCTTTCACTGGTACACCTTAATTGTTGTTATCAGTATTTCTTTCTCAAAAGCCACTTTCTTTTAATCTCAATAAGTGTTAAATATTTTAGAGTTTCATTTTTTTCATCGATCAGATCCAAGTAGATTGGTTAGCTTAGTGATTTAGAATTCCCATTTTGTTATTTTTATTGGAAGGACGGGGTTTTCAGCTAAATCCACACATCTCCTCCGGATTCTGCTTACAGCAAGGCGACTGTAAGAGTTTACCTTACCATAGCGTAACACACGATTATTGGAAAATCCAAATCCATATTGTTCAGAACTTGCAGTCCTAAATTGATAACACAAAATTCCCCATTGTGTGGCACATCCTGCTGCAAAATCTGAGTGCACAGACCCTGAATCCTCTTCTGTGCTTCTATTTCCCTTTTGTTCTTGAAACACACAAATATGTATTATAGTTTAGCACTACCTTCTGCCCTATGAATCCCCTTTGTTCTTCCTGGACTATGCGAGCTGATTGGTCCAAAATCAAACTACCTGTGAGGCGCGTACCACATCCTCCCTCTACTTGTGACTGTCCCCAGGAGCCTATAAATATCCTGCCTCTCGCAGCTTTTTCTTCCTCCATCTTCTAACTTCTTCCATTACTTACTGCAAATCCTTGTTTTTACTTTCTTAAATTTATTTCCTTCAATGAATACTAGAAATACTACCATTAACACTGAAAATAAAGCCAATGTTGTGGACGCAACCCGACATTTTGTGCGCACCCAGCCTGCTTCTGCTCCACCTACGATGCCAGTAACTACGCTGATGGTTGGGATAAGATGCTCCCGCTGCATCGAGAATGGCATAACTCCCTGCCATTTCTCAAAAACCCGCTGTGGAAATACTTTCTTTAGTGTAAGTTTTCTTCATTTCTCTTCCTTCCTTTCTTCCTATTACTAATTTCTTTTTATTTCTTTCCTAGTCATGCGATTACTGTAAACAACGCAAAAGAAGTGTAGTTACAATGGGCCACCCACTGTTGCGCGCCTGGATCCCAATGCCTCTACCTCCAATATGATGAGTCAGATGACCATCAAGCGCCCTGTGCCCACTTCTTTGACTCCACCTGGAAACAAGCGAGTCAAGCTTGGTTACCACGCACCTACACCTAGTAGTGTCACCTCTATTCCAAACTCTCTCGTTTCAGAGGAGAGTACAGTAAGTTATATTTTCCCTTCTTCTCTCTTTTTTAGCACTAAAATACTCTCTTTCCTCTCTTAAAATGCGCCAGGCATGCCTTATGCTGCATCGCCTCCGCCTCCTAATGCTCCTCTGTTCCTTCCAGTCTTGGAAGAAGATCCCGTCTGGGATACTGACCCTATTCCAGAGTGTACTCTGTGCTCACCAACTACTGACTGGACTGATTATCAGCCAGTTTACAACGCCATTATCCCGGATTATTGGCCAGCCAACATTCCTCCTAAGTACAATGAGGAAGAGCCCGCCATGGCTCAAAACTGGGATTTTTCAGAGCACATTTCCTGCGCATCATACAATGCAATCATGTGTCGTATGAGCAATATGATAGGTGCCGTCAAGGAATTTATCGAGGCGGTCCCGGTATATACTCGTGACAAGTATAACAAACAAAAACAGCTAATGACCACCTTGCAACAAAACATGCAAGAGGCTGTTTATGACTGGGCCTTCTGCGTCCTGATCTATGATGACGCAGAATACTAAAAAAAATCTTCCTTATATATTCCTAATAAATTGTACATAGCTTTGTAAAAAAAAAAACGCAATAATAATAATTTTTTTCCTTTTTTCTTCTTAATTCTGCTTAACGCCAAGTCCCTTGTGAGAACCCAACATCTGCAAGATGAGTTTCCCCAAAAAAATATCATCCTTTTTCCAAACAGCGCACCTTACTACTAAGTGCCTATGAAAGGTGAAACAATAAACACAAAATAAATTTGAGATTGGCGCTACTCCCTATAGCAGCAAATACATCCCCTGCATCATATATGCATGCGTTCCTTGAAATATTCAGATCTTTGCAACATATGACTTTCCCTTGACTGCAATGGATTTGCCTTTCCTTAGATCCCTTTATTTTTTTTTCTTCTTTGATGAAAAATTCTTCATATCCTTCTTAGAAACTGTTCAGTGCTCATGTCAGTTATTGCGCAACTGATGTTTCTTCCATAATGCCATTATTAACCTACAAATAGCCCATCTAATAACCCGGATTACCTTCATCCAAACATCATGACTCAATATTGCACAGTTCCCAAAGATCAAGTGTGCTCATTTTGTAAATGCCACAAATTTCATTGTACATTTTCTAGACCTCAGGGGTATGCCTCCTTTAGAACTGCCTCTGACAACTTCTTTAGATACCACAAAACTTGCAATATCTCTCTGAACCATAATACTTCTCAGCCTACAGGCTTTATTTGCTTTCCAACTAGTTCTACCAGTAGCACCCCCATAATTACAACCACTAGTCCTGCTAGCCCCAACTTTTCCACCAATAATAATGTTCCTTATGAGTTGCCATCGCTTCCTACTTTTCCCAGGCGCAAAATATCTATCCAGCCTAGCACTGCACCTTCTTCCACTCCGAGCTCTAATGCTTCTATGCGCTCAGGCTCCACTACAGCTGCTCCTGACATGCTTACCATTTCTTCGCCATCAGCGCGCCCACAAAACTTATTAGCAAGTAAGTACCCTTCATTATACTTACACTTCCCTTATCCGCTGACTCTTTTTCAGGCTTCAATGAATACATCTCCCTGGAATGGTTTCCTATTCCTTTACCTTTTGTTCATTCCATGCGAATGTTTTCCAGGCGTTATCTTATATATGAGGCTAGGTCTCTATCCTATTATAGCGCGCCAGCTTTTTCTGACGCTGAACTTGAAGCTTGCTACACCCATATAGAAATGATAGGTCAACTAATGAATGAAAATCAGCTCATCAACTATTCTTTGATTCCCCGTAAATCCTTGTTGTTTCTTCATGCCTGAAGACTGGAAATGATATCCTCATAGCTTTCACTCTGATACTGAATAGTCCACTAGCGCTCTCCATATGAGCCTTCTCTGTCCATTATCACTGTACATAGTCTTCATTTTTTTCTTGCTATGCCTTTAAATAATCATTTTTAGACACGGCGCTACTCTTCTCCACCTTTCTTCCATACTACTTGTCTTCTAAATTTTGAGCACCTAACTTTGCTCCCTCTACTTTCTTTAAAAGACTGTAAACCCAAAAAAAAATTCATAAACAAACTTTTAAATCAAAAAACTGTACCGCTTTTACTGCAATACAAAAATACACAATGTAAATAAGAATCAAACTATAGAGTGCCCCATCAATAAATTGTGATTCCACTCCTGGTTAGTTAACTCATTATCTAAATTCCCAGTGTCTTTTGCATTTACATGATATGCACCTCCTTTAATCCAATTGCCTATCTTGTCATGTCCCCTTGAAAAATGAAAACATAAGATTTCATTTTCCTCTATGCCCTTATTTGAGTGCTTATGCCAGTTGCCTGTACAGCCATAGTGCACCTAACTTCCAGTTAGCGCCCTCTATCTGTCACAACTGTGTCAAAGCCTCCTGTGAGTCCTCTTAGAAAAAAAAAGCTTAACATAACTTGTTAGTTTAACCTCTTGCCGGAGGTAACATAAAATACCATAAAATAATAAAAGAACATTGATAGTTTAGCCTCTTCCCAGAGGTAATTCTGATAGTTTTTCCTCATTCCGGAGGTTATCTTGTATCACTGGAACACCCCTTGGGTAGAATCTTTTCATCTGATCTGCTGCCACGCTCTGCTTCCATTCAGTACCATCCAGTTCCTCCAGTAAGTAAGACCCCCCAGTTATCTGCTTTCTTATCCTATAAGGACCGTTCCATCTGTCAGAAAACATCTTTCCCCATTGGTTTTCTAAACTTCTATTATAAACCAAAACCAACTCTCCTGGGTTCAACGGCTTCCTTAACCTATGTGCTAAACGCTCATTCCAATATTTAACTGAATTGTCCCGGATTTGCATCATTCTATCATATGCCTTCTCTACAAACTCATCTTTTATTTCAAGCTGCGCTATCCTTGCTATAATTAAATCTTCAGTTGAGTGCACTTGATCCCAGTCACATCCTAGAAAAGATCCAGCCTCTAGATCAATAGGTAATACCGCCCTTTGACCAAACATAAGTTCATACGGTGAAAACCCTGTTGTCCTTTTAACTGAAATCCTTTCCGCAAACAAAACTAATGGCAAGTAGTTCTTCCACTTTTCCCCATTATTCCCACATAATTTAACTAGTGCATCCTTTATAACTTGATGCCCTCTTTCTACCATCCCCTCTGCTTCAGGATAATATGGTTTTGCAACTCGTAGCCTTGCACCAATACCTTTGACTACTTCTTGGAATTCTCCAGAAAATTCAGAGCCACCATCTACGGTCACCATCTTCATTACCCCGTACCTATAAACCCATTCTTTCTTCAAGAATTCAGCTACATGCCTTAATATTTACCAATGGTGCTGCCTTGACCCATCCTGATAGATCATCCCTGGCTACTACCAAGTATTTAAATCGTCCTTCTTTTATATGAACTGCATCTAAAATGACCCTACCAAAAACAGTATCATCTCCCGACGCTCTACCTTTCTCTTTTGGCTTTCTGTAACTCCTACGCTGACATTCAGGACAAGATTTAACCCAATCTCTTACTTCATTCTTCATATTGGGCCACCAGAATCTTTCCCTAACTCTGTGATACCTCTTGTATTGACCTCTATGTCCTAAATTCTCATGTAACTACCTAAGTATCTTCTCCTTCCTTTTTCTAGTTTGGACAACTAACTGAGGAAACGAAGCATGATCCTTCCATAACTTCCCATTTTTAATAAAATAGCCTTTAGCGCTCTTTTCAATATTGCACCAAACCTTTTTATTGCAAAAATCTGGTTGACTTCTACCTTCCAGATATAACCTTAACAACTCTACTCCCACATCAGTAGATGCGTTGTCTTCAGAATTCTCCCCTCTTCAGGATGAGTACTACTATCTTTACTTCCCCTTGAATCATCTTTGTCATCTGACTCTTCCACTTCCTTGCCTTGGGCACTACTTGTCGCTACGTTAGCTTCAGCATTCCCTAAATCCAGTTGCAGACTACCTTTGCTACAAACATCCTTCACATCTTCAACATCTAGTTTTATGTCTTTACGGACATTCCTCACTACTAGTTTATTGTCATCCCGGACGACCTTGCCTGCTAGTTTATTGTCATTGTGGACAACCTTTCCAAATCTTTCATAACAATAATCTATTCCGTTTACCCATCTCTTATCTTCTTCAAATTCTTTGGCTTCCGAGTCTTCTTCACACGGTGGTCTTCTAGATAATGAATCTGGAATAGTGAAAGTTTTTCCCGGTATGTGGACCAAATCAAAAGATAATAAATTAATCTGCGCCACCCACCTTTTCATGGGCACATCTGGTAAACTTGGGCTACTAATCATTTGCACCAACAATAGTGCATCAACCTGCAACTCAAAATGTTTCCCCCAAAGCATCCATTGCAGCTTCTTAAGAATCTTTTCTACACCGCATAACTCCAGCTTAGACTGAGAGTACCCCGACTCTACTCTAGTAAAAGTCTTAGATTCATGAAGGACAGGTCTATCATTACCTTTCTCATCCTCCTGCATCAAAACTGCGCCCACTGCAGACACACTAGAGTCCACCGCTAGAGTAATTCTCCCAGCGCCTGGTCCATACTCCAATTTCTTCAAAAGAATATCTTTTCCTACAATCCTTTTCAACAACTCGAATGACTCATTGCACTCCTCCTTCCAATCCCATACAGCATCTTTTCTCGTTAAGCGCCTTAGAGGTGAAGGCAACAAAGCAAAATCTTGAATGAACATTCTTACATATGAAAAAATGCCAAAAAATCATCTAACTTCCATAGTATTTCTTGGCCTTGGCCATGTAAGCACCTTATTCTTCTGTTTTTCCGTAATGATCCTCCATTCCTTGCATACCACATGTCCCACTATATCTAGCGCTGGAACACAACAAGAAAACTTGGATCCAGAGATTGTTAATCCTGCCTCCTCTATCCCAAATAGCACTCTTTCCAGGGTAATTGCATATTCCCAAACAAACCTTCTAATAGGGGGTGTCAGTTCTGGCAAATCCGCACTTACAAATCCGCACTTAAATTTGACCAAATCCGCACTTAAATAAGTGCGGATTTCCAAAACACACTAGCCCCAATACTGGTGGATTTCAAAATGAAATAAGTCACTTATTTCACTCAAATCCGCACTTTCTCAACCAAAAGTGCTGATTTCACCATCAAGTCCCATTTCACTGATTTGTCAGCATCATCCCATTCATACGCAGCACTCCACAGCATAACACTTCATAACCCAAAACATCATACATCATTTACATCTTCATATCATATCATATAAGAGTCATGCCTTCCTCACTTTCAAATCGTGATAAATTACATAAAGCAATGACTTTCATGGCGCTTGAACTGCTCTTGGACTCTGATTCCGATTCTGATCTAGAAGAAGATTTTGTCGTTTTATCAAAAATGGCCAGGAAACGTTACCTTCTTCCCAGAAAGCCTCAAGTACTTCATACCCCCAAGTACACCATCCAAACACTTCTTAAACTATCTACACCCAGTTTTAGATGGCTGTTCAGGACTTCTCAGGAATGTTTCCTTAAATTGCTTGAGCTTATTCAGGATCATCCCATATTTCACAATAATTCTCAAAAAGAACAACAACATCCTTCAATTCAATTGGCCATCACACTATGTTGTTTGGGTTCAAATGGTAATGGAGCCGCTTTGAAACGTTTAGAAAATGTCTTTGATTTAGGGTATGGTTCAGTTAACACTTATACCAAACGATGTATCACTGCCATCAACTCCTTGGAATCTCAACTTCTCACCTGGCCAACAAAAGAAGAGCGACTTGAATCATCTCAGGTTATGCAAGCAGAGGGCTTTCCAGGATGTATTGGTTTTGTTGATGGTACTACTATTCCTTTGAGCCAGAAACCTGCTCAAGGTGGAAACAATTACTTTGACCGTAAAAAGAGGTAGATTATTTTTAACTCCTTTCATCCTCCTTGAAACTAACACAAACAAATATATCTTCTTTATAGATATTCAATTAACGTTCAGCTTATATGTGACGTAAACAAAAAATTTATATCATTCTTTGCTGGCTATCCTGGCTCATGTCATGACTCCTACGTCTTCCAAAGAATGCATATTTCAAATGAACCTGAAAAATTCTTTGATGAAAATCAGTATCTTCTTGCAGATTCTGCTTATGAGAATGGAAAGTATGTACTTCCTGCTTTTCGGGGAGCAGCTTCAGAAGACAGTCAAAATGCCAAATTCAACAATCATTTGGCAAAGTCAAGAGTCCGTATTGAACATTCTATTGGAATCTTGAAAGGCCGTTTTTCTAGTTTAAGGGAATTAAGAAGTCCTCTTAGAAATAAATCTGAAATGGAGGCGGTGATCAACTGGATTCTGTGTTGCACTATACTTCATAACCTACTTGCTGACCTCAAAGATCAATGGTTAGAGCTGTATGAAGATGAACAAGTTGATTCACCTCCGACTATATCCAACACTTCTATTTCTCAATCAACTAGTATAAGGGCGAAAATCCTTCCAATAACACTCCAACATTTTTCAACGCAATTTTAATTTTTTTCTCTTTCTCTTCAAATTATCAATTTGCATGTATTATTCACTGAGAATGGTAAATTTTTTTGCATATTTTTTTGGTTTTTGAATTTGCTGTTAAAGTCTTATTTTTTTTTCTCTCTGTGTTTTCTTTCATCAACTCAACATGAAATCGCATATTTTCAGCAAACGCATATTTTTTCAGTCACTCAAAGGTTGGGAAAGAGTTGGAAGGGAAGATTAAGGGTTCCGAGGCATTTTAAATGAAGAAAAGGGTCTGGGAGAGGTTGAGAGGGGTGAAATGGGGATCAAAAGAGGATGGCATACAATGGGGCTGGGAGGATAGCGAAAGGCATGGGGAGGGAAGACAAGCATGTGTTGATAGAATTGAAAGGGATGGAGATTGGTGCAAACAGAGTGTGAAAATAGGAGGATGAACTCTGTTCTTCGGGCGAAGAACAGAGTTCACTTCCATAAAATATTAGCTGAAACATAGTTTTCAATTCTGTAAAAACAGTTGTAAGTAATAGAAAAAGTCACTGATTTTTTTTCTATGTAATCCTTGCTTTACGAGGAGACTTTTGTGACGAAGCAGATTTTTGAGTTACCTTTTGAGATTTGGAATGTCTGGGAGGCATTATGAAACTGGCACATAACAAGAAAAAAGATTAAAAAGTAGAAGAAATAAGTAAAAAAGAATGTAAACATGCCTGGTCAAAATATTGAAAATGTCAGGAAGGGGTGTGTGCCGAGGATTGATGGGTAGGTAGCAAGGAAGGTCAGTGTGTCACATGTGACAGGGATGGGGTAAGAAATGAAGGGATGTTTTGTGGCCAAAATGTGGTTGTGAAAAAAAACGGGAAAAAAGTGCTGATTTGAGGTCATAACTGACACCCTTTTTTGAAATAAGTGACTTTTTTGCAAAATTTAAGTGCTGATTTGTAAGTGCTGATTTGGTTTGAAATCCGCACTTAATTTAAGTGCGGATTTGCCAGAACTGACACCCCCTAATATATGGATTCTCCTCTAACACCTCCCCATTGTAATCGCTGGCTGGTCCTTTTATACCGCCATCATCAATGAAAATTCCTACATGTTCTGGAATTTCATCCTGAAATACCCACATCATCTGTGCTTGGTATACAGCCACAGAATTTGTTGCACCTTGCAGTAATCTTGTCAACCTGAAGCACCCCAGTGGGGTTTCAAACGTTGTCATGGGTCTGGATGATTTGTCCAATTTGCGCTCATTGTATCCTCCCATAATATCACCTAATCCATAACATGCATGTCCCAAAAAAGAATCCACAAACTCCTCTGGTGTTGGTGGCATTCCTATGTCCTTTACCATAACCTTGTTCATCTCCCTAAGATCATGAACAGCCCTTAATTTACCATTATGTTTAACGACACAAAACACTGGACTTGAATAACTAGACATAGACTGTTCATACAAGCCAGACCTTAACCTTCCCCTAATTAATTCCATATACTCTTCTCTTATAGCTGCTGGTATTGGAAAAGCTTTCTTTTGCCACGGCGCATGAGGTATAACTGGAACAATATAAGGTTTTCCATAAGAGTGTTTCAACAAACCTCTTTCCTCTTCAGAAAACGCAATAGCCTTTTCTCTGAGAACCATAACATGTAACAACAACTTCTTTTCTTCCTATGAAAACCAATCCTCTGGTCCAAAATTAACCATCTGAAGCCTCTCCATTGTGATTTTACTAGTAGTTGCAAATTCAGGTTGAAAATTTGTTAAAGGAGTATCATAAGGATTCCTAGACAGCGCCAGCCCCTGCAAAGGAGGATTCAAATCTGGCATCGGTAAATTTACTGGTTTAACCTTGACAGCCACTGTTTTATACTTGGATGCTAAACAGCGCTTACTGCTCCCATTCTTTACTTAAAATCAAACCCATTTTAATATAACTACGGGTTACACCTGAATCCTGTTTTTGTCTTTTCTTTTTAATATATGTATAACAGAATCCATAATCAAAGAAATAAAAAAGCTTAGGTATAATACATTCTACTGTAGTATTCCCAAGACACCTATGAAGTACCGCTTTACATATCCCTTCTTGTTGGACTGACTGGTCACTATCCGTGTTCCTCTCATCCTGAGAGATAGTAACACCTAAAATGCCAGTCCCTAATGAAAATGTTGGCACCTTCCTGGTGGTCGCCCTATCTCATCATCTGAGACTTCCTCATAAAACTCTCTTTCTTTCTCTAATTGCGCAGCTCCAGAGTACTTAGTTTCCCAGCCACCATCCTTAGGTGCTACTAAGACTGCTGTTACTGGAATACCATCATCACCCATAATTCTTATTCCAATAGTTTTATTCAAACAATAATTGATTGTTGCAGAATAATCCATTAAAAATGGTGTTCCTAAAACTGGTTTAACTACACCCATTGGAACATAAAAATGTATATCCCTTGTTTCTCCCGCAACTCTAGTGTGTACATACTCCGCTAACCTATAACAGGCAACCTACCTGCACCAATTCCTGCGATAGTACCCTCACCATCTTTAACAGGAAGACCTAACTCCACAGCATCATCTACTGACACCACATTGATTTGCGAACCTGTATCCACCAATGCTCTAATTTGCTTACCATTTACAGTAATTGTTAAATACCCTAAGGGTCCTGAATAATGTGGCGCCCTAGTTAATCCGACGACTGGCTAAAATGACTGCTCTCCAACATCAAACTCAGTGCAATTAGAAACCCTTTTCTTCCTGCACTTATCCACAATTCCATTCGCTACATCCAGCGCTACTGCTGACAGAACCCCCAATGGAACAGAAACTGTAGTCTTCAAACATTGCGCAACTAAATGCCCAGCTGCCTTAGGAAAATCAGAGTGAAACAGGCGCTGCATCCTCCATTTAGGTTGAGTTGCCTTTGTACCAGCCTTTGCTCTTCCAGGTGGATTCTTTGGAGTATTGCGCTTTGTTCCTGGCATTCCTTCAGCAGGTACTGCTCTTTGCTGCACTACCTCTGACTCCTCCATCATCATTTTTTGATCTTCTACCTGATGATCCACACCATAACCAACTGGTTACATACCATCCATTTCAACATCCTCAATAGGCGCAGGTGTATTCTCTCTAGTAGTATACCCTACTTCCTCCATATCCTGTGGATTTGAATACCTAGCACCAGCTCTTCTCGGCCTACTAATTGTATGTGGGGCCATTTTCTTGTGCTTTGCTACAAACATCTCCAAACGTGCTGCAGTAAGTGGCACTGAAACCGCTCCTTCTTTTACTTTAAAATCCAAAACTGCGCAAGTAACTGCAAAATTGACTGACTTTGCATCCTTGCCTTTCTCTTTAGCTTCAGGCTCCTTGCCCTTTCTCAACCTGTCCTCCATAGACTATTTATTAATATGATCAATGACCATGGCTTGCATCCCTTGATACTTGTATTTGACAAGCTTAGTCCAATCTTCCAACATAAGTGTAGTTCCATCCTTGTAAACTACCCTATCCTCTTTATCCTTTTGAAGCACATTACACCTCATCCTAGTATGTCCCTCCTTATTACAATAGTAACATACCATAGTAGCAAAAGGCAATGGTTGAGGAGAACTCTTGGGCCTAAAAAATTCTTTTGCCTTTGCCGCTTCATTTATTTTCTTCTCCAACTTGTCAATCCTTGCCATAACTGAATCCGGCCCCTTAGTGAAAGCTTTAACTTTAGGAGACAACATCTGAGGAGGCAATCACATGCCAGACACATCTTTGTCCATCTCCTCGTTATCCAAAGAAACTCTAGCTGCGTGATGCTCAAATCGGCGCAGCTTCATTTCCGCTTTCACTGCCATTTCTACTTCTTCTAATCCAGGGTACTTATAACTACCGTCCCTCTTCTTGAATAGCTTTCCTTCATTATCCAAGCACCTCTTTGCCCAGTCTTAAACTTCTGGTGCTAGCACTTCACAAAACCAAGGTAAAGATGCATTAGCATCACTAAAATCTTTTTCACTGACTAAATATTCCACTATTTGATCAAAATCTTCTCTAAAACTTTTAAATTCCCTAGGCTCTCAAACACCCCCTTTAGCTTTGACCCTTTTTACCAAGACATCCAGGTCCTTTATTGTATACTTAGTTTCCTCGGTAACCTTCGGCCATCTCTTGAGCATCTGTTCTTTTAGCACTGACCAATTGCACTCTTCACGCCCCTTTAAATCCTCTAAATTGTCTTTGCACTAATTAGAGACAAAGAAAAGCACTTGACACACCATATTATACTCTGTCTCTCCATACACTTACACTGCTTGTTCAAACCTTTGTAAGAACTTCTTGGTATAAATACCCGCAAAACGCAAACTTTCATCTTTACATCTAATTATTGTAGTTACCTTTTGTGGCAAAAATGCCGTCAAATTAGGCGTTTTAAACTTCTCCTGACATCCCTTAGATGTAGTCGCAGTAGGATCCATTTCAAAAATATGAAATCAAAACAGAGATCACGAAAATAATGAACACACACTTGGTACTTAAACCCAACTATATTCACAATACAGCCCTATGCTATTCTCTGATAACAGCTATTGATCCACTTGTTTTAGACCCTATGACTCTTCCGCTGAAGCGCCGGCTTGATCACATCCTCTTGACAAAACCCTGAAAACCAAACAATCTAATCAAAACACTAGTTACAATTATGCCACTTTTGGGACACCAATTGTAGAGAGTTCTAAAGTGCTAAGCAGTAGAAACAATGCAAGATGGGTTGGTCCTTCTTCTCAATTTCTAAAAATAAGTGCCTGCCACTCTTATTTTTAAAGACAGTGCAATAATGTGTAACACTAATATGTGATTAGAAAGTTTATAAGTTGAGAGATGAGTTTAAAAGATCGGAAAAAAAAGTATTACTATCTGAATATTTCAATTCTTAACAAGCACTAATATTTGCAGCTACTCCCTCTTGAAGCGCTCTCTTTGAATATGCCTTATTATAGCAATAAAATAACTCTAATAATAGTCAATCCTACTGAATCTATATATTCTCAAACAATCAATTGCAGAAAATCTAATATCTTATACCTGACTCCACAATTATTAACTACTCATATGTTAACTAATTTTTTGTCAATTGTTCTCCCTCTTATTACTAGATGCAATACCCTTTTTATATTTTTCCAGCGCTCAAAACACAGTTCCCTAGTGGATCTCCAGCGCTGACTCTAGTGCCACATTAGTAAAACAATAACTAATCTATTAGTAAACTACATACACCGCTTGTAACAACTAAAGCGCCTAAAACATACCCTATCCTTACTAACCCTAGTATTAAATTGTTTCACTCATACTCGACATGCGCGCTCCTGACTATACCTTTGTTTTGTTTCAGCGCTACTTCCAAGTTTGACTCCTTCTAACACTGATCCTAGCTACTTTGACTTTCAACTAGTTAACCTCCTATATCACCTGTTTCAGTAATTTACCACACTAGCCGCGGTGCAGTATACTTAGAACTTGAGTCTTTCCTTAGTGTGTAACACACGATTATTGGAAAATCCAAATCCATATTTTTCAGCGCTTGCAGTCCTAAATTGATAACACACAATTCCCCATTGTGTGGCGCATCCTGCTGAAAAATCTGAGTGCACAGAACCTGAATCCTCTTCTGCACTTCTAGTTCCCTTTTGTTCTTGAAACACACAAATACATATTATATTTCATCACTACCTACTGTGCTATGAATCCTTTTTGTTCTTCCTGGACTATGCAAGCTGATTGGTCTAAAATCAAACTACCTGCAAGGCGCGTACCACACCGCTGCTCCCCCATGACCACCTTCTTCCAGAATCTCCCTCTGAAATCCTGAACTTTAACAACCTCAAAGTAACCTATCATCGTGCAGTTTGTTCCCTGAATTACCTAGTACAATGTACAAGGCCAGACCTCTCGTTTGCCGTCAGTGAACTCTCAAAATACCTTGAACAACCAGGGATTCCCCACTGGATAGCTTTTAATCACATCCTCAAGTATCTTGCAGGGAGTGTTGATCTAGCACTCACTTATTCTCAACAAAACACAAAATTTAATCCTCAAGGACACTTTTCCTGGTCTAATCAAACAAGGTTCGCTGATGCCAACTGGGCTGGGTGTCCTAGCACTCGACAAGCCAATTCTGGATATCTATTTCTACTCAAAGGGGGTGTGATCTCTTGGCAATGAAAGAAACAAACCATGGTGGCCCTGTCTTCCTCAGAAGCCAAATATCAATTCTGTACTACTGCTGGGCAAGAGGAAATTTAGCTCAAAAATCTCTTTGAATCCCTCCATATCCCAATATCTTGTCCTCTCACCATATATGGGGACAATCAAGGAGCAATTGCCCTATCTCAAAACCCGGTATTTCAAGCACGTACTAAACACATAGAAGTCCAATATCACTGGATCAGAGAACAAGTCCTCCTGGGAAATTTTGAAGCTCGCTACACTCCCACCAACTCAATTCTGGCCAACATTCTTACCAAATCTACGCCTGGAAAATTGCTTCAATCATTCCTCAACTCTTGTGGCTTGTTACCTTCTAAACCCCAAGAGAGGAGGGTGTGAGAAATGTGGAAATTCCCTGTTGTAGTTACTTCACCATAATATCACATTTACCCCTTCATTATAAATCTCTGCCTAAATTTCCTTTCTGTTTCTTTCTCAGCTACTATTTGTAATTAGCACTATTCCTTACCTAATCCTGCAGTCATACTAGCGTACTCCCACCTGATTATTTGTTTATTTACCCCTGATTACTCTATATATATTAAATTTAGTCAAATAAGTAAACATTGTACATGAACATACCTGCAGAAGGTGTTGGCAACTTTGAGAATAAATAGGACTCTGCTCCTACTATTATTCCTTAGTTAACCAACCACTTCTGCAGGTACTTCCATCTTCCTTTATTTTTCACCTAATAACATTATTAAAATCCTTTATACCATTATTTAAATTAGGTATCTATTACTCACTACTCCCTTGAGCTTGTTTCTGTTTCTTACCTGGGATAATTATCATTTCCATAAGGTATTATTTGTCTTAAACTTAGTCCTACCATTATCCCTCTGGAAATATACTTAGTTAACCAACCACTTCTGCAGGTATCTATTACTCACTACTCCCTTGAGCTTGTTTCTGTTTCTTACTTGGGATGATTATCATCGCCATAAGGTATCTATTACTCACTACTCCCTTGAGCTTGTTTCTGTTGCTTACTTGGGATAATTATCATTGCCATAAGGGGTCCTTGTCTAACACATCCCATAACACCAAAATCTGCAAAAAACCTTCTCTCTTACTTCTCCTCCCCCAAATATAAATCCATCAAACATAATTAGGCAGCTAGGGTGGTCTAATTTTTCTTTTTTTATTTTTATTTTGCTGTAAAAACTTGTTGGAAATAAAACAGTCTGTGGCCCCACAGTCCAGTAGGGCTCAAACATTTGTCATGGCATCAAGGGTCATTAAAGGCAAGTTTAGTATAATACGATTATCATTAACTTCAATTGGATTATATGCTTATAACTCCTCTACTAAATTCATTTTATCCTTTCCCTCTAATCTGCTCGAGGAGGGCACAACCTTCACTCCCAAGTGCTGTTTTTTACCTGCGCCTTTCCTGTGCTGTCTTCCACTTCACTAACCATCATTTTCCCTCTGCACTCCATTGCCAGGTTACCACTGCTTCCACACCTGAGGAACAGACCTTTTTTCATGCACCTCTGATACTCATCATCCAATAACCTCTTCCTCCCACTAGCACCTCATACATTTTCTGTGTTGATATCCATGGCATTTGGGTCCCTAGCATTGGCTCTTCTTGAGGCATAATTGTGCCATGGACAAGGGCCAATCCAACCATCTATTCATTGATGGGTGAACTCATTTTCAACTTGGATGGCCAGCTCCATGAGTCCTTGGAGGGAGGATGGGCAAGGATGACTAATTAGGGCATTTCTTATTTTTGATGAGAGCCCATTTCTGAAGTGAAACATGAGCGCCCCTTCCCCCATGTTTTGAAGTAACTGGTGTGGCCCTAGAACTCCAACACATACTCAGACACCAAGTTTCTTTGTTACAGCTGATTTAGCGCATGCTCTGAGGTTGTGGCCACATCTGTGTGGTCAAAGGCTAATTCAAAAGCCACCATGAACTGATGGAAGGTTTTCCCCGCCTGAGAGTTTTTGAGGAACTCCTTGGTGTAGGGTCTTTCCCAGCACTCTGCCTCATCTGTGAGGTATGATATTGCAAACCCAACTTTTGCTTTCTTGTCTGGAAACTGATTTCCATTGAACAGGACATAGAGGTTTACCTGAAACATATACTGATCTGCCCAGGGGCCTTGTTTCCCATTGAAGATTTCCAGGACCGCAATCTTTAAACCTTTGACAAGGGGTGCTGATGTGGGGTGAGATGCCTGTGCTTTGGCTTCGTCTTCAGTGGGGCCACAGTATGAGGGCTTTGACTCTGCTAGGCGCTCCATAAGCCTAGCATTCTGTTCTTGCAAGTGTGCCATTTGCTCTTTCATTGCCGCAAGGAGGGCTGCATTGGGTTGGTCTGCAGGGCTCATTCTTCTTTAGTAGTATGCCAATTTAGATCAGACCAAATTTTAGGACCTGAGAAGGCAGACTACTACTAGCGCTGACGCTAGCCTTGAAATGGGACAGACTATGCTAATACATCAGTGAGACTTAGAGTAACTGGATTTCTATATAAGTTGTCCGATGAGGAGCGCTCCACAGTGCTTGCCCTATATAAACCCTTAATGCAATATCCCTGCTTCTGTCTCTTACAAATGCATAGCACCCATAGCGCTCCTCCTTTCCTCTCAATCCAAGTCATAAAATGATCTATACACAATTACACCACAATGTTTGTTACCATAGTTACCCTGTTTCTAGTTGAATACTGACATAGTTTTTGCTATATAGATAGTCCACTAAGACTATAAAATGGAACAACATGAAATCAAACAATTATGCTCATTTGAAGCCAGATTCAAGAATTTTTTATTTTTTATTTTTTATTTATGAAATTTTATTTTATAAAAAAATTTTTTATGTTAGAATTTTATTTTATTTTCATTTTAAAATTATTAAAATTTAAATTTTCATAGATAATGATCACAGGTGGTCTCTAATCATTTTTAAAAATTGGAGTGAGCCCATTCAGTGGTCATTTCTCTTTTTTTAAAATATGTTTTTGACTTTTTCAAAAACCATTTATTTTTATTTTCTATTTATTTTCTTGTGTATCCCAAATCAAAGTACACTTGGATGTGTGCATGATGTCAGGGGTATGGCTCATCAAATGTCTGGGGAACATATTTTAAATATATTTAATTTTAAATTTTATTTTTTTTAATTTTAGGACATTTTATATATATTAATACGTAAATTTTTATTTTCAAATTACAAATTTCATAAATAATAATTATTATTCCAAAAATAAAATAAATAATAATAATAATAATAAATTAATAAATAGTAAAAATAAAATAAAATAAGTAGTATGTTGTTTTTAGGATTTATATATATATAGTTTTTTTAGTTTCTTCAAAATTTCTAGCAGGAGCCTGAAGAATTAAGAAGGTTAATATCTCAATGATGATCACACAGATAAGGTTTCAGGAGAGGCTCTATGAAATCTTTCAATTTCTTCAAATTGAAGATGTTGTTTATGGTCTAGCCAAGTAGCTAATTTAAAGTGACATTTCAAAACTTGCTCTCTGGCAAAAACTACTGCATGATATTTTTTCAGATAATCTTTGTGATGGGCAAAGTTAACAAAAAAAGTTAACATTGAAAATAGAATATAGTTGTTGAGCGACCTCATCACATTTCATCATGGTTGAAGTCGGTTCTGCATCAGGGATAAAATAATTGGATGGAGAATAACAAGATCCAGAGGAATCTAGATCAGGTCATCAATAAAAAATCATGAGAAAGATTATAAAGAAAAATGAAAATATTAATTGCTTACTAGATTCAACTGTTTTAATCTCAAAATTTAAATGCAGTCTTGGTAGTAATTTTTCTTCAAAATGGGAAGAGTATGGATTTTGAATGTTGTGATATGAATGTGGTTTTAGGGAAGTTAGGATGTCTCTGCAAGGAGTAGGGATTAGAGATCCATTAATTGTTGGAATATTTCTTTTCTTACAGCAAATTATTGGAGAACTAGGAGATCTGGGTTTTTTGATGAAGAAGAAGGATGATGAGGGCTGCTAAATTTAGGTTGAGGATGAAAAGGCTCTTTTATAGGAGGTGGAGAAAATGAAGAAGGAGAAGGAGATACATCCAGAACTGATTCAGGTGAATTCAACATTGCTTTTGGAGAAGTGGGTGTTCTAGGGATGACAGAAGAGAGTCTTGATTGGAGAGAAGGAGCAACATAAAGAGTAGAAGGAGGTGGAACCAGAGATTCAGAGTCATAAGGAATATTTAAAAAGGCTGATGTTGTGAAAAAAGTAGGTTTTTTGGAGGATGATTATTTTAGAGAAGGAGTAGAAGGCTTGAAATGAGAGGCAAAGCTGGTATCAGGAAGGGGGAATGAGCCATATTTGAGGCCAGAGAATTTTCTCTTCATTTCAAAACAGTTGAAACAGGCCCTGTTGTGGGTATATCTTCTCTTGTTATAGGTGAAGGTGCACTCTTGATGGGTATAGGAGCATTAATCACAGGCTTGATCACTAGAAGCAGTGAAGTTGGAAGGAGTCATCTTCAAAATTTTAAAATTAGGATAAAAAGGATAACCTGGATGGGAAAATAGGAAAGGGAGAAAAATGTGGTGAAAATGGGCTCAAGGATTGTATTAGGAAGTTGGAATCAACACAATATTTGGTCCAATATGACCTAATACTGGAAATGAACAATAGGATTTGGTCCTGTAAGACCTTTAACGTGAGATAACATCAAAATGTCAATCATTGGTCCTCTATGACCTTAAACAGGCAAATTATATTCACTTTGGTCCACCAAGACTATAAAGTGGCAATTTATTAAAAGTTTGGATAATAAGGATATTAGGAGGGAATGTTAATCAAGAGGGATATTCAATTCAGTAATTTTTAATTTATCACTGGTTCATCAGTACTTAAACTGGTACTCACTCATTTGGACAACTTAGTCATTAATAAAAATAGTTCAACTAACTTTAAAAAAAGGAGATGTTATTAAATGGAGTTATTTAGGGTTAAAGAAAGTTGGAGATTTTAAAGGTTATTTATGGAGACTTTTAAAAGTTAAAAAAAATATAGATGCTAAGAATGTCTGGAAAATTATGATTTATGATAAAAGAAGAGGTGATTTTAAAGGGTTGGAAATTTATTTAAATGTTGTGATGCTGAATCATAGAAGAAGGATAGGATTTGGATTTAGTGGGTCTGTTTGATAGAATATTTAGGTGGAAGCTTGGAGGACCTTATTGCGAGAATTAAATAATAGTATTTGGCTCAGGAAATAAATTGAGTAATAAAAGTGGTCAAAAAGAGTTGCTTTATGGGTAAAGATCTAACAAAAAATTACTGGACATGAAATGCAGTATAGGTTTCAAAGTGCAAGGAAATTAAATTCAGGATTCTCAAGAAGCTTTGCAATTTTTTTGTAATTTTTAATAATTTAATAAAGTATTTTAGGTTATTTTTTATTTTTCATAATTTAATTTAATTTGATAATTTTTACTAGGTAAATAGGGCTGCGCAGATTACTAAAATTAGAATTGATTATAAAGGAGAAGTAGATATATTATCTGTAATTTTTTTAGACTTTCTATTGGTTTTTAAAACGTTCTAATTGAGTCCGGAAGTCCGTGCGAGCTCAGTAAAAGATTCAGAAGAGCTCCAGAGAATCTCCAGAATGCTCAGGTTAGGGAAAGTTGGGCATGTGACATAATATGAATATAAAGCCTTTAGACTAGAAATTAGAGGGGACCTAATAATCATCATATAACAACTAACCACAACAACGCATATAACAATCTTTTAATATTTATAACAAATTATAAATTGTAATACCCTTATAAATAAAACACTTTTGTATAACAATATATTAAATTAATTCACTATCAAAAATATTAACTTATAGAGTACCATTTTAAAGGTCTCATCATTAGGGATCAGATTTTAAAAACTAAATCTTATAAAAATAAAAGCTTCATAAAAACATATTTTTCAATCATTTATATAACTTTTCTAAATACAGCTTCACTGTTGTGTTTTTCAACCTCATTATAAAGAAAATTGATTCAAAATTTTAACAACGTTAATAAATATAGTTTATTTATTATTTCATATCAAGTAGAGGTTATGGTTTATATACTTTTGAACTCTTTGCTTACTTAAATGGACAGGGTTTTCTTTGATTTATTCAACTCCCTTGGATTCTGCTTACAGCAAGGCAACTGTAAGAGTCTTTCTACACTATACTAATTTTTAGACTGCCACAATGCAGAGAGAAAAATTTTCAAACTTACTTACTATTGAAAATCAAAAACTCATTTTTCTTAACCTTAAAGTTTTAGTTATTCAGTGTTAAGTTTTCATTGTTATATTTCTTTTTATAAGCTTTCATTTTTTTCCTAGTTTTATTTAAACTTCCTTTTCTCTTTTCCCCTCTTGATTTTCCTCTTCTCCTTATTTGTTCTTGTTGTTCTCCTACTTTACTCCCTTCTAGACAAGCCTTCCAATAGAATGACTTCTAAAAAGCAAATGATAAAAAAAATTATTGAAAAAGATGATCAATTATTTGTGTAGATTCTATCTAAGTTCCTTGGTTTCTCAAAATTCCCAATCATACAAGGGGAATAATCAAATTTCATTCAAAATTTCTCTTGACAAGAAAGGATGACCCAAAAAATGATTAAGAGTAGAAAGATCAGTGAGTATACGCAGATATGAGGTAGGATAAGGCTTAAAGGAGTGTGAGTAATGCCACAAATGTTTGTTGAATGCATTGAAGAATTCGGAAGTGTTTTATGAAAGCAAAAGGTTTGGGTTTGATGTATGAAACTGTGATAAAGGTAGGGAGTGGAAAAAAACCTTCTTGAAGAGGAAAGATTATGAGGATCAATTAATTTTTTTCATGAGAAGATGAACAGAATGTTGAAATGGAAGGAAATTTCAGTGTGAAATATTTAAAATGCAAAGAAATTCTGTTCACACACTTTTGGTAGACAACTGTACATCCATACCCAAATTAATTCAGTTGGGGTGTGGCCTTGAGGAAAATTCTTCCTCATTTTTCCTGTTGATGGGACTAGAAAAATAAATTTTGGCCTCTTATAGCAGGTTTTCTTCCCTATCGTTAATTAATTTTGTTTTTAACTCAGTTAAAGAACTTCTTCAAATCTTGCACATTAAACACTCAGCAAATTAGCTCTCACAGCATCAAATTTTTAAATTCCAAGTGGCTTTAGGATTTGACACTTTCTAGCTTTTGAAGCTAGCTAAACAATAAAATCAGTTTTATTGTTAATAAATTTTCAACTTTCTGTTATTGGCCATTTATTGCTCATTTTGCTTCCTATTGTGGCTCTCTCTTATACTTTAACCTTTGATTAACTTTTACTAAATTTCCTATATCATTAATTTCTGCTTATATTTCTCATCAGGATGGTTCTATTTTTCTTATTAACATGGATAATTTCTGCATTTCCATTTTCACTATTGCTTCATCTCTTTTTCATTAATCTTAAAAATCTAATCTAGTCTCTATTGTTCAATAGCCTCTGTCATCCTTTTCTAAATAATTAGCTTCATTTTTCTCTTCTTTTAATTGGTAAAACTCTCTATTTTTCAATCACCTTTTCTGTTATTTTTCTTAAATTCTTCATTTTACTTATCTTAATAGACCTCTAATTTTAACAAAAGCTAGTGCCAGGGATGTATATGCGATGTAGTCAATTACATGAGAAAAAATTTGGCTATTTTTTGGCCTGGGATTAATTATCAAGTGCAAGATCTATTCAGGAGCTTTCTTCAAAAATTTCTTATGACTGATGAGTTGCTTATAGTAGGAACTCAATGCATTAGTAGTTCAATTGAAAAAAATGAAAAAAACACGTTCTTGGGGCAGAACTGAGTCAAGAAAGACATTATTTAAAAGTGGAAAGGGTGGGTAAATCTTTGAGAATTTAGCATCTATAAAGAATGCACTTATATGAAATGGGTGCCGAATTAAATGTGCTCGAACGAAGTTGCCTAGAGAGCTTTTACGCTATTCTGTCAACAATAAAGATTATTTAAATTTTATTAGGGTAAAAAGCCATTCCTCGACACCGATTTCGTTAACTTTATAAATGCATATTCAATTGTTTCAATTGAGCATGTCAGAACACTCCAAGAGTGTAATAGAACAGAACAAAATGTTGTAGCAGTTGAATATTCTTGGCCAAGAATCTCATTAGGAATAAGAAAAATACAAATGAAAATCATCTGATTGGTATGAAATGATGAAACTTTTAGTGTGAGAATCTGTTTATTTACATTCATACAGCTAAAGTCCAAATGCTTGCATCATTTTCGTCCGAAAGATAATTTTTTTTTCTCGTATGAAAAAAAAATTGTATTGTTTTTCTTCATCGTGCCTGAGATTGATAGGCACCCCGCCCCTCAATTGCTCCTACCTTATTCCACTTTGACTACAGAAATATCGAGAAGACTTGTTGAAGTCTTATAACAAATTTCGTTACTTTGAGGCAGAGAAATTGACATTTAACAGCACTACGCACCAAGTAAGATATCCCAGATGGGAATATCCAGCGCGAGTTGGGTATATTTTAGGGAGTGACATAAGGTCAGAAAAATAAATGTAAGAAAGGTAAGTGCAAGAAAAGTAAGTGCGAGAAAAACAAGTGTAAGAAAAATCATTTGCAACCATGGGAATTTTTTTTTTTTTCAAAAAAAAATTGTTAAAAAACAGAAAAAAATAAAAAATGAAATAAAAAATCACTTTTTCGGAGAGAAAAAAGATTGAAAAATAAAATTTCCCATGGTTGCAAAATATTTTTCTTAAACCTATTTTTCTCACCTATTTTTTTGCACATATTTTCCTTACACATATTTTTCTCGCACATATTTTTCTGTCCTTATGTCCCTCCCTACAATATCCCCAACTCGCGCTGGATATCCCCATCAGGGATATCTTACTTAGTGCGTAGTGCAGCAAAGTTAGCAAATTTTGGTTCAAGCATGCAAACTTTGCTGTCAAATGTTAATCTCTCTGCTTGCAGTTTCAGATTTGTTTATAAAACTGCACTAGCTTTTTTTCGATATTCCGGCACGAATCCTTTTTATGCGAGGCAAATCCTTTAATTTTTGTCAAAAATTAAACAAGCCTTTCGACGGTAATTGTTTATTTTTAATTTTGAAAAAACAATGAAGATAAGAAAAAAGTTATTCGAAAAGGACAAATGAAAATACTTTTTATTTGTATGTATGAATAAATCAATAAGGATATACTACAAATAAAACACTAGAAGGTGATAATTCTTACTTTCATTGTTAATTAAAAAAAAACTATGATTTGATGTCACGCAAATATTTTGCACTTAAGTCATTCAGTCGTAAATGCGCGAGCTTCTCAGGAACGTTTAAGAAGTGCTAAAGTTACGGCTAATCCTGAAAAGCTTGCGGTTGTCTTGCCTCTCATCCCCCGCCAAGATCATGAGTTCAGGTCAGTTGATCTATGCTTTTGGCGGGGATTAGAGGTAAGATAGCCGTAAACTTTCCAGGATTAGCTGTAAGTTAGATCATAGTTAAGAATTTGCATCGGTTACGAAGTGGTATTTTTTTTTTGATATATGGCATTGAAAAGCTGCTATGTAAATCAGGCGCAAGAATGTCTTTGCCAGTTTTCCTTCTTCAACTGCTCTCGAACGAATCCCTCAAACTTGTTAAGCTAATGTATTTGAGCCAAGAAAAATCTGTATCTGAAATTTCATTCTCTAGAACAACTTTTTGTAAGACCTCCATTTCTTGACTACAAATCAAACATCATTTTTTCCCGTTCAATTCACATCTAGCCCTACAAATTAACCATAGTAAGATAAAACTCAGTAATATCCAAATAATTATAATTAATGATCTCAATAAATACCAGTGCGGATCTCATCTATCTAACATCATATCTCCGTACCGGAAGGATATAAATTTCCCAAAGGTAATGTTAGGTATACGATAAAGAAATGGTAGTTTATGTTTCTCTATAACCCAGCTTTAATCTTCATTCCATGATCTGATGATCTTTTAGACTAACCATATAACCATATAATGTTTTTATTTTCTTCTTCTATTCACCACAGAAAATTTAGAGAGGACTCGTGAGTTGGGTGCTTATCTCCCAGGAATTTTTCTTGATATTCAATGCCAGGATTACTACATCCCGTGCTGGTGTATCGCCTGATACTTTTATTAATATTTAAATGATCTACTTTATTATTTTCAATAGGAGAGTGTGCCTAATAAAAATGAATAAAAGAAAATACAAAGCGACTCATTCGCAAAGCACCCTGAGACAAACAATAAAAATATAATAGGAAGGAAAGCTGTGATACTCACAATGTTTTTAGAAAACAATCCAAACAAAAAAATTCTTCCTCTTATATATATCAACAATTGAAATCGCAGGAATCTTTATCTAGCAACCTCCTTAAAAAAACTCAACAAGTTTCTTGATTGAATTGTCATTTAGATAATAGTTTCACATCTATTTTTTTTTGTTTCGGTAAAAGCTTTCATAAAATTTTCTTGGATACCGAGGGAGAAACAGCTTTCTCTTCAAGCTAGTGATAGATATAGTATTGAGTGCTCAAAATCGAGATATTGCGCCACTGGGAATGATTCATTGCGTAATTGAGCAAAAGTCCGACGCAATACTAATGCATTTTTAGCACTTACCAATTTTTTTTCTTGAAATTCTAAATGCACAAAGGCTAAAATTTGGTTGAAGATGATTTCTGAAGTTTAGTTGCAACAAACCATATGCTATCAAAGTTCCGGATAAGACATAATGTACCTGCTCCAACATCAGTTGAAAAAAATATATTAGCCAGTGTAAATCACATATGATCAAAAACTCTTTGATATTCAAATAAAGAATAAAGTCAGATATGAGGATGGCTATATATAAAATGTTTCACGCCTTCGTTTTCTAAGACATCAATCCATAAATTAATAAATCTCATTATTATTATTATTTGACGCCCAAGAAGCTCAAACCCACAAAAAACATTTCATCTTTGGGGGCAAGATATCTATTACAAGAGATAAATTAAATTTAAAAGGTATTTTCGCTAACTAATGTCTTGTACTATAATGATGGAAGTCTTTTCATTCTTATATACCCTTTATTGAAAAATACAGTTACAATAATTTCAAGTATGAGCTCGAAAATGATCCAGTTCATAACTGATCCCGAGCTCTGTATACAGTGTGGTATTTAAATTTTCTTCTAAAATTGTTTCAATTCGTAAATCACTGATACCAAATTATTCTTTCATAACATTTAGGTGCAAGGAAGGATTGCGATAGGAGAATTCATCATGATAGGCATAGCTACATCGGCCTGTGCTTGATGAAATTTGGAGACCATGATGAGATTTTAAAAGCACTGGTCGGCGCGTCAAATGAGGAATTACGGCTTGTTGTTAATGGAAGCGTGAGGAGGCCCCAGTGGTTTCAAGATCTTATAAATAGAGGTATTATTCGCATTTGAATATTTTTATTCTCCAACGCGTAGAGCTGGGTGTACATTCTGAGAAAATTTCTTTGTACTCTACGTATCTTGGATACTATTGATTGATTTTATCGGATATTTTTATCGTTGTCTTATTTTCCCCGGTGGAAATAATCTCACTAAACTAATTAAATTTTTATAGTTGATATGTTGACAAACGATTATCAGGTTACTTATCTAGCTAACCCAATGTAGTCTGATTGCGCCAACATGTGGCACTAATTGTATTATTACATTTTTATTATTAACGTGCATACTTTTTGCTTTATTTAATGAACTTCCTCAATGAATTCAATGAATTGATGGCGAATGACGTCTCTATGTCTCTGTTATTTGAGCTACTCTCTACTTCCCATAACACTTTCCGAAAAGATATCTTATCGCACAGACTGAATGAAATGTAAGAAATCATCAACTAGACTGCGGGAAGTGTTGAGTATCCACCTATAAAATCTTTTCATACAATTCTTACTACTCCGTAACGAAACAGTTTATAATTCTCCTTTTCTCATTTACTAGAGCATCCACGCTCGTGCTGGTGTGTAACTCTTGCTTACACGCATATTACTTCTGAGTTGCACTAATTAATGATGAAATTCATTAACTCGTACAGCGTCAGTACGACTTGGACGAAATATTCAACACTCATGTTTTTGCTTGAATTAAGTAATTTCTAATTTATTTTTTCATATGTCTAAACATTAACTCAGTATATTCATCGTTTTTTCACTCTATCATTTTTTTCCTCAATTATTTTATAGGCGACAAGCATACGTGACCCATGATCTACATGGGATTCAATGTGGAATCAGGAATCAGTGTGGGATTTAGTGTGAAATGAAATTGCGGGTTGGGCTTCGGCCAGCTGACGAGCAGCCCCGTGTATTGAATGTGGAGTCAGTCGGGGTCAGTTAGGGCCCCGGCGCGAATGGCAGAAAATAGGGATAGGTCAAAAACCACAAAATATTATTATATAGATGAGCATACGTGACCCATTCACAGCATGGGTTTTTAGTGGAATCAGAATTACTGGGATATTTATCTGGAATCAGAATTTTTGTGCACTTGTATTGAGAAAGAGACGAGAGGGAAGTGGCAGGGAAATTCTATTGAAGGACACTGGTTGCTGAGTATATATATATATATGTTCTCTAGCCTTCTAATTTGTGCTTAACACATTGGTTGATGTATACTGAGTATAAACTTAGAATGTGATTAAACAATCAGGGTGTATTGTGATATTATGGGATTATATATAGTAGATACTGTTCTCTTAGTTTCTCTATCCAATCTCATATCTTTTCATTATTGAAAACTGATTGATCGTTTCAAATTTTTTCTCTTATTCTTTAATTTATTATATCGACATTTGTGTTAATCACTAAATAACTGTTTTTACTTGACAATCACTGGGGACAGGTATTTATGCTATATTACTAATGTGTTTACTAGGACTAACATTAGTATATTTGTTAGGTGATTGAATATCTATTAAAACAGTTAACGGGGCTATTATACTAACAAATCTCTGATAATAACTTAAAGGTATTGTGTTATTGTGTTTTACTATTTAAACCTCTGCAATCCAATCTCATATCTTTTCATTATTGAAAACTGATTGATCGTTTCCAATATTTTCTCTTATTCTTTAATTTATTATATCGACATTTGTGTTAATCACTAAATAACTGTTTTTACTTGACAATCACTGGGGACAGGTGATTGAATATCTATTAAAACAGTTAACGGGGCTATTATACTAACAAATCTCTGATAATAACTTAAAGGTTTCGATAGATTAAAAGTCTGAAGTTTGTTTTATGAGTTCGCCAAGTGAAGATACATCTTCTACTGCTTCTGATACTACCTCATCAACTTCAATGTTTTGGCCAACTGCTGAAACTAATACTTCTTCAAACCCTACGCACCCTTATATCTCTTTGGCTATGACAGATCAGTCAAATGACAAACTCTTAAGAGTGCCTGTACTCACCTCGGGAAATGTGTCTCTCTGGAAATCAATGGTTGAATTTTATTTCGATTCTCATGATTTGACTCATCACATCACTTGTTCTGCCAGACCTAGCGATGCTGATCCCAATGACTGGCGTAAAGGTGAAGCCAAATCCCAGCTAATTCTGATTAATGCTGTTAACTCAAGGGATTCTCTGTTAATCTCAAAGGCCAAGTCCACCTATTTGGCTTATCAAAAAATTCTTTCTGACTATGGTGAGGGAAATGCATCTACGGTCTCTGATCTCTTAGATCAACTCGTTTATTTAAAGTGGGATGGTTCTTCATCCTTGAGGGAACATCTGGGTAAATTTGAGGAGTTGGAAAATTTGTTGGTCAACAGTGCATCGAGTGATCCTGAGCTTTCTATTCCTACAAAAATTGTCGCAATGATTCTTATTAAAAGTGTTCAACATGAATCCATGCTAGGAATCACCCAGAATCTTTTTCAGAACTTCAAAAATTTGACACTGGAGCAAGTATACGATAGTCTAAAATCAGAGGCAAATCGCAGGCTACGAGATGAAAACTCAAATGATAATGCTAATGCTCTGAAAGCTCAGTCAAAAAAGAAAAAATCAATCCCACGCTCTAATTCACCCGAAAGAAAAGATAAAAAAAATGTCAAGTGTAAATTGGGTCATACAGGTCATACTGATGAGAACTTTATTACCCAATTACGTGATGAATTGAAGAAGCTCAAGATCTCTTCACATTCAAAAAATGAAAAAGCTAAACCGGCCGAAGAAGTCACTGAAACTGCTTCGCTTGTAGTAGAACATGAGCATGAGGAGTCTGCCTATCTCGCTGGGACAAACAGTTCAAATACTTGCTTTGTTCTTGATTCTGGCGCCACGTCTCATATGGTCCAGGATAAAGGCATTCTCACTAATGTTAAACCACTATTCCCTCCTGCAAAAATTGACACTGCTGGTACTGAAGTTTTAACTGCAGACTATTCCGGAAGCTTAATCATCAATCGACAACTTACTTTGCACAATGTATTAGTTGTAAAAGACATATCGGCAAATTTAATTTCTGTTAATAAATTAAACCGTTTAGGATTTAGCATTGTATTTGAACCAGCAGAAACAAAAATTCTAGATTCAGAAGGTCGACTTATTGCTAAACTGTTTCACAAAGGACAAAAGCAGAACTTGTGGTACGTTAACAATCAAGCCCTCTTATCTCATGACTCAAGTCTAACTTTATATCAATGGCATCAGCGTTTAGGACATCTTAACGTTAAATCAACCAGAAAAATTTTGCTGGATAAGGGTATTGACTTTGTTGATGGGGAATATGAATGTGTGACATGTTTAAAAGGAAAAATGGTTAAACTTCCTTTTTTGTCAAACTTTCCAACAGCGACTGTACCACTATTTCGTATACACTCAGATGTTATTGGACCTATTGTTCCACCTTCTGTTGGAGGTCATAAATATATTGTTACATTCATAGATGACTGTTCTTGATATGCTACTATTTTTCTTATGAAATGCAAATCGGAAGTTTTCTCCAAGTTTCTTATGTACCAGGCTGACATTGAAAACAAACTGGAACGCAAAATTAAGTATTTGAAATGTGACAGGGGAGGAGAGTATGGAGCAGGAAAGTTTGTTGAACACCTGAACAAATGTGGTGTTACTCGTGAGCAGGCACCAGCTAGGACTCCCCAACATAACTCGGTGGCTGAGCGATTCAATAAAACTCTCATTGATAAAGTTTGTACAGTAATGATAGATTCTGCCAGTCCAGCAGAGCTTTGGGGAGAATGTGCTATGAGCTGTGTTTATTTGCTAAACCTACTTCCTCACTCAAAACTTAAGTCAAGAACACCTCAAGATGCTCTTAACAGTTTCCTTCCATGCGAAGGTAATCATTCAGTCGATTATTCATTTATTAAGAGGTTTGGCTTGCTGGCCATAAGACACAATGCCAAAGAAGACCGAACTCATAAATTTCAGCCTAGGGGAACAGAGTGTGCTGTTGTTGGTTATGAACCCAATTCCAAGGGCTATTGACTTTATAATACAGTTACTAAGAAGATTATTGTTTCACGAAATGTTAAAATTTTGGAGTCAAAAAATTATTTTAATGACAAAAATATTTCCATTCATGTGCCTGATTATTTTGACTCATCTACCGCCTTCATTCCTACCGATTCATCACCAACACTTGATTCAAAAAATGCGCTTCTACCAATGAAGTTATCTGATACTTCAGCACAGACCTCTGTCCCGGGTAATGTGTTAGAAGTATCAGATAATTAAAATGTAGAGAGTACACAAGTAAAGAGTCAGCGACTTAAACTTATCTTTCAACGACAAACTCCAGAACCTTCTCTGGATAAGGATACTGAGGTATCACCTGATGCAGAGATTTCTGACGATTCTGATACATCCACTTCTGAACATCTTTCAACTCATGGGAGGCCAGTTAGACAAAGAAATCCTCCAAACTATTATGGTCATCTTGCTACGTGTTCATCAGATAATCCTACATATAAACAAGCTCTGAACAGCTCTGAAGCTGAATTGTGGCGTGAAGCTATGGATAAGGAATATGACTCATTATGTGAGCATCAAGTGGGTGAACTAGTTAATAAAACTAAGGAGATGAAGGTAATTGGTGGGACTTGGGTCCTGTCAAAAAAAAAAGATGAACTCGGTAGGGTAATAAGGTATAAGGCACGATGGGTAGCTTTGGGTAATCTTCAGAAGGAAGGTGTTGATTATGGGGAAACATATGCTTCTGTTGGACGTACTGAAACTTTCAGGCTTCTGATGTCACTTGCGGCAGCTAGGAATTGGTCCATTTCTCAATTTGATGTCTCCACTGCATTCCTCCATGGAATTATGAAGGATGATGTATTTGTGACTCAAGTAAAAGGGTATGAAGTTGGAGGAAAACATAAAGTTTGGAAATTAAAAAAATTGCTTTATGGGACTTGTCAAGCGCCTCGACAGTGGAAGGAGAAATTTGTTGATGTCATGTCAGAGTTAAAATTTGTTGAAGCTGAAGGGGACGAGTCACTTTTTATTTTTCGGGAGAATCACATGTTTCTTTTTGTTCACCTCCATGTAGATGATGGTTTAGTCTTCTCAAATTGTGATAAGACTTTAAGAAAATCTCATGATGATCTACAGGCACATTTCAAAGTCAAATGGACCTACAATCCCATGCTTCATTTGGGTATTAAAATTTCATATCAAAAGAATTACATTACTTTATCTCAGGAAGCCTATGTTGATGAATTAGCACGACAATTCAATTTGACTGACTGTAAAAAACTGTCTACGCCTCTTCCGGTCGGATGTCATCTTGCTGATCCCTTACCAGATGAGACAGAAGCAGGAAAAGAGGATCCTTATCAGGCACTTATTGGTTCTCTGAATTATTTAGCCATTTCAACTAGGCCTGATATCAGCTTGGCACTGAATGCTCTCTCTAAATTCAACTCTAATCATTCTCCTTATCATTGGAAATTGGCTTTGAAGCTCTTACAATATGTCATTACAAATCCAACAGTTGGTATCCAATATCGACAAAATAGTAGTAATGTTGCATTCAAATCTTACAGTGATGCTGATTATGCTAACTGCAAGGATACTAGGTGTTCCATCACTGGCTTTGTCATTTCGCTCAATGATAGTCCTATTTCTTGGCGGAGTAGACGGCAAAAGGTTGTAACACTCTCAGTAACTGAAGCTGAATATATAGCTATGTGTGAATGTGCAAAGACGCTGGTTTGGCTCTCAAAACTTTTTCTCTCTCTCAATATTCATATGTCGACTCCTCAAATTCTCAGTCATATCAATGAGCCTGATTTGTTTTGCGATAACAGTGGGGCTATTTTCTTGTCCAAAGAGGCTCAAATTAATGAACGCTCAAAACACATTGATGTGCGTTATCATTGGCTTCGACAAAAAGTCCGACACAACGAAATTCGAATTATTTATTTTCCTACAGCTGATATGCTTGCTGATATGTTCACTAAACAACAAACTCGAATTCATTATGAAACAGACAAAAAACGTCTACATCTAATCATGTCTGAAGCAGGGGGGGTATTGAAGGACACTGGTTGCTGAGTATATATATATATATGTTCTCTAGCCTTCTAATTTGTGCTTAACACATTGGTTGATGTATACTGAGTATAAACTTAGAATGTGATTAAACAATCAGGGTGTATTGTGATATTATGGGATTATATATAGTAGATACTGTTCTCTTAGTTTCTCTATCCAATCTCATATCTTTTCATTATTGAAAACTGATTGATCGTTTCAAATATTTTCTCTTATTCTTTAATTTATTATATCGACATTTGTGTTAATCACTAAATAACTGTTTTTACTTGACAATCACTGGGGACAGGTATTTATGCTATATTACTAATGTGTTTACTAGGACTAACATTAGTATATTTGTTAGGTGATTGAATATCTATTAAAACAGTTAACGGGGCTATTATACTAACAAATCTCTGATAATAACTTAAATGTATTGTGTTATTGTGTTTTACTATTTAAACCTCTGCAATCCAATCTCATATCTTTTCATTATTGAAAACTGATTGATCGTTTCCAATATTTTCTCTTATTCTTTAATTTATTATATCGACATTTGTGTTAATCACTAAATAACTGTTTTTACTTGACAATCACTGGGGACAGGTGATTGAATATCTATTAAAACAGTTAACGGGGCTATTATACTAACAAATCTCTGATAATAACTTAAAGGTGATTGAATATCTATTAAAACAGTTAACGGGGCTATTATACTAACAAATCTCTGATAATAACTTAAAGGTTTCGATAAATTCTGATCACAATTTATTCACTAATATTCATCTATTAACTTTGCTCATCCAGCACATAAATTAAAAATTACCCTCAAGCACTTCAGTATATATGTCAGCCTAGATATCCCTAGGACTGAGTATTTCTTATGCTTAAAATAAGATAACCTTAAGTACATTAAGCTTATATCTTAAAAATAAGGTTAAAACAATTATATATATGATTATAATACATATATATATAATTATTACACTATTATATAACTTACAGTAGTTTAAATAGCTTATCCATAGCCTAATAATACTTATTAAGGTGTTAATGGAGTCATAATATACTTATCTTAAGTGATATTAAGTAATTATTGACATACATAAGCTTAAATGTATACATAAAGCTCATATTCAGTGAAATATGCAGTATATTATGTATATTTAGGTCTATAAGTGGGTTTTAGCCTCTTAATAGCCTATAGCCTTTGTTTTACTGCTTATTTTAGGTCATATGGACAAAATCAGTGGATTCACAATGCCTACATAAGCATAGACATCTATATCAGGCGCATACACTCAGTTTGGACAACTTAATCTGCTTCCTTAGATGGATATTCACAGATTTATGTGTTGGGAGGTCATTGCTGGGTTAATATGGATGCTTGGGGATGTTATTGGGGGCTTGGAAATTTCATTTGTTTCCTTTATATGCTTTGGGTTTCATTAAATCTCTTTTGGATTACTTATTTTACCTGTTTCTTTATGGTATCCGCTTTTATCTGGATTTTCTAATTATGTTTTGGGTCTGTGTTATCATTAATTGTGATGGAGGGTCCTTACTGGAGGTCTGGGTGTTGAATCTGCTTGAAGTGGATGCCATGTGGAGGTGATGGGCCCTCACAGTGCTGTAATTGCTGGGGATAGAAGTGACATCATCTGGATTGAAGGTCTGTGCACTCCAGGGGATTTGGGTATAAGTAAGGAGGGATTTTGACGGTTATTTATCATCAATTACTTACTACATTTAAATAAAACACTTCAATACAATTATTAAAATTTAGAAATATATTATAAAGCCTTTTATAAGTTGATATTATAATTATATAAGCTATAATTATATTCTATTTATCTATTTTCCACCACTAAGCATGCATTTAAATCCAAGTATTGTGAGTTTTATTTGAGTATAACTATTTTATTAGTCTTCCCCTGAGGTTTAATAACTAAATCATTTATCAATAAGTAGTAGGACCATAAATAAATACTATTATATCATACTTATATACTAGACAATTCTGACAATTGGGGGTCTTTCCTTGATTATTATTGATTATTTAGTATAAGCCTTAGGAAGTGATTTTTACTTAGTATAGCTCAAAAACAACCTAATATTTGGGTCTGCTGCATATTAGTGGGTCATCATAACTCAGTGATTGCCAAAAATAATCCTTATAATAATTGTACTAATTTTTTATCATAAAAATTAGGTATTTACAGTAGTAACTGTACCTAATATAAACCCGATTTCACTTGGTATTTGGACACCAATATAACACCTGATTAAATTGGTATTTGGTTATCTCTTTAAGCTGTGATTTGGATAATATTCCTGGAAGCTTGAAAAAGAAACCTTACCCAGCATCTCCTTCAAAAAAGAAAGATATTGAAGACAATATAAAAATGTTGTTGGAAATGGGTATTGTCGAAAAAGTAGACACAACACCTAAGTATTGTGTCATTTCACCAGTATTGATCTCTTATGAAAAAGATAAGGAAAGATTATGCGGTGATTATAGAGCTCTGAATACATACACTGTAGATGATATTTACCCTCTACCAAGGATAGCTTCTATCCATGCTAATTTACAAGGAGCAAAATATATTTCTTGTCTGGATGGAAACAAGGGTTACCACCAGATTCCTGTGGAAAGAAATTCTCAAAATTACTTATTAATAACTACAAATATGGGTATATATAAGTATGTGAGAATGCCATTTGGCCCAAAGAATGTGCCTTCAGTCTTCCAAAAATTGATGGATAATGTTTTTCATCAGGAAATGGTTTAAGGATGGCTATTGGTCTATATTGGTGACATCATAGTGTTTTCAAAAACATATGATGAACATTTAAAGCACCTGAAAAGAGTCTTTCAAAGGATGGATGAAATCAATATGAAAATTGCATTAAAGAAATGTAAGTTTGGATTTCAATCCTTGAAAGTACTTAGACATGTTGTATCTGGATTACAAATTTGTGTTGACCTGAATAAGGTGGCAGCAATTAAAAACATTGGTATACCTAAAAATGTAAAAGATGTTCAAAGTTTTTTGGGTATGTGTGGATATTATAGACAATATATTAAAAATTACCAATCCATTGCAGCTACTTTAACAACATTAATCAGGAAAAATGAGACTTTCATTTGGAATAATGAAAGACAACATGCCTTTAATAAATTAAAGGAATGTTTAATGTCAGCTCCAATATTGGGACTTCCAGATTTCACCTTACCTTTTATCTTGTACACTGATGCAAGCTTCATAGGTTTAGGTGCTGCTGTACAGCAGAAACAGATAATAATAGAAAATTATCTGAAGTAGTTATCTGTTATATATCCAGAACCTTAAGAAAAACAGAATTAAGGTATGGTGCCACACACCTAGAATGTTTAGCCATGGTGTGGGCTTTGGAGAAACTTCATTACTATCTGGAAGACCATACGTTTGAACTTATAACAGATTGCAGTGCAGTAAAATCATTACTAAACATGAAAATACCTAATAGGCACATGTTTAGATGGCAACTAGCTGTACAAGAGTACAGAGAAAGAATGACAATCACTCACAGAGCAGGAACATTGCATTCAAATGTGGATTTATTATCCAGAAGTCCTTTGCCAAATGATGCTGAAAACCCAGCATATGTACCTGAAAATGAGGTTATACATATATTTGTGATTTATATAGTGGATTTAGAAGAAGAGTTTATGCAAACTATATTTGAAAATTATTCATCTGATAAATATTTGACTAAACTATCTACCATTCTTAATGATCCAACAAATGCCTCCATGAGTGCATTAGTTAAAACCTTGCCTCCAAAGTATAGAAATGTGTTGGAAAAAGGTAAACTATCAATTGAAGATGGATATATATATTACAGGAAAAAGTTAAGTAATGTAATAGTGATACCACCTTCTATGAAATAGTTAATGTTGAGTACTTGTCATGATGACATCTTAGCTGGTCATTTTGACTTTAACAAAACATTAACCAGAGTTTAAAATATAGCCTGGTGGATAAACATGAAAGAAGATGTACAAAAATACATTGAAACATGTGACTCTTGTCAGAAATATAAAAGATTAACTGGGAAGAGAGCTGGGTTGTTACAACAAATAGAGCAGCCAAAAGCTCCATGGGAAATTATAAACATGGATTTTGAAACTGGCTTGCCATTAGCAGGAAAAGAAAGTTTCAATTATTGCTGGGTAATAGTAGATAGATTAACAAAAATGTGTAAATTTATCCCTACCCATAAAGAGGTATCTGCAAAAGACTTGGCATTACTATGGTGGACTCAGATGATGAATACTGCTGTGTTCCCAAAAGCCATAATATCTGAAAGAGACCCTAAATTTACTTCAGAGTTCTGGACATCTTTGATGGAAGTATCAGGTTGTCAATTGAAATTTTCTACAGCACACCATTGACAAACTGATGGGCTGGCTGAGAGAATGATACAAACCCTAGAAGACATGATCAGAAGATATTGTGCCTTTGGATTAGAATACAAAGACAATGAGAAATTCACACATGACTGGGTAACATTAATTCCTGGCCTTGAATTTTCTTATAATAGCACAACTCATTCTGTAACAGAGAAGAAACCATTTGAACTCTGGCTGGGATACGTACCAAATACCCCAGTAAATCATTTAAATAAATTACCAAGGTTGTATATTCACCCTGGTACTAAATCCTTTATTCATATGCAACAAATGTGTAGGAAGCATGAAGAAGAATGCATCCAAACAGCATTTGAATATGAAAATAAAAGGTGGGACAAATCTCATAAAGAATTTGAATTCAAAAAGGGAGATGAAGTCCTTATATCAACACTACATTTTAACTTACAAGGTAATGTTAAATTAAAGGATCTCTTTGTAGGACATTTTTTAGTAAGTAAAATGGTTGGTAATAATGCAGTGGAAGTCATATTATATGCTCCATATGATAGGAAACATCCAGTTTTCCCTATCTCATTATTGAAACCTTACCATGCAAATGATCCTGACTTTTTTCCAGAAAGAAGGGGAAGTCCTAAAAAGCAACCTGAAGAAATTGTGGAAAAAGCAGAGATTGAAAAAATACTCAAGAAAAGAATCCTTACTAAAGAAAAAGGAACTGAGTATTTACTAAGATTTAAAGGGAAATCAAATGAATTTGATAAATGGATACCTGAAAAAGAAATTTCTAATTTATCCACCCTTCTTAAAAAATTTAAACAGAAATAAATTTCTGTTCAACCAGATGAGGGGTTAAAAACCAGTACTCATAATATTTTATTATGTTTTATTTCTTTAAAGTATAATCTTTAATGCTACAGAATTAATCTGAATACCTGAAAATTACAAATAAATAAATAAAATGTATAACTTATCATTTTTTATTGTTTTTTTGGGTGTGCGAGTGTAAGCCTGTATATCCCCATGACTGAGTAAAAAGTGCTTATAAGTTATGTTAAACACATGAACTATACAGCCGAACAATAATTGAGAGTACACAAACAGTATACATAAGTAAAATTATGATAATATACAAAATATGCCATTATAACACCTTATATACACACATATATTCACCTTTTATAGGTCTTATGTACTTAATATTAACTTAATAACCTTAAATATAAGGCTACATAATTTTTAAGTACACTTAAAGATGTTATATTCATTGTTTTACGCAAAAAACAAGAAATGCACTTTATTTCACTTAAAAGTTGACTATATGCACTATAAAATTGAGAATATCAAAATTGCGCTTTGACAGATCAATTTGTCTCATTTAGGACTATTGATTAGGCTATTTAAAAGCATAAAAATAACACTTTTCAAATTTGGTGTTTTTTATGCCAGAAATGGCTTCTGTGTACTGGCCACATACTGCCTGCTTTTTTCCCGTGTGAATAGCTTCATTTTTAGCAAAGTTAGATTTTTCACACTATAATTACCCCACATTCTATGCCCACTGTGGGGAAACACACTAAAATAGGCGACAGGCGCTTATTTAGTGTCCTAGCTTAATTAATAGTGCATTGACCTTGTTTATATGCACTAATTTCATTAATAACCTCATTCTTGGCATCTTATTTCATCACCACACTTAAATTCGCCTAATTTTAGTCAATTATTTACCCATGCAAGCACCTGCCAAGGACTGCATGTAGTTACCCCACATCTCACGCTCTTTTTTGAGTTTTTGGGTGGTTTCCCAGTCAATTTTGGTTATTTTTGGATGGGAATTTCACGTAGTATAATGTCAGGATTAGCCCCATTATTTTTACAGTAAATCCCCCTTGTTATTAAGCTATTATTAACCTTAAAAAGTCCCCTTTAGTCTTTTATATTATTGTTTTATACGCATATACTCTCTTTTTGTCTTTTTCTTTAATTTTGATGGATTTCCCTTATTATTACAGGATTTTGATGGTTGTTACTATTCTAATTATGTCATGGGTTACTGGGGATGTTGATGGGGATGTCTATTAGTTGTTTTGAGGCGTCATTAACTGTGTATTGGATGGTACATCAAGGTAATCATTGGGGAACTCAGTGTGTATAAAAGGAGGAGGTTTTTGGGTATTGTTTGTACGTTCTTTATCATTACAATTTACACCATATAACCATATAAATTACAATACACTTCAATTAGTACTTTTATAAGACTTTTTAGTAGTATATGAATTATTCAACTCTATTTTTCTACCAACTAAAAAGATTGTAAGCCACATATAAAAATAGTGAGAATTATATTACTGAGACCTTTATTCTGAATTATATTTTACTATTTGTTGGATTTACACTACAGTATTCATATAGGACCATTTAAATCTTCTAGACAAAGACTTTTCAAGCTAGTTCAAATCCTTTTAGTTGATCTTAGCCTGACAAATTATCAGGAATAATATTCAACTGAAATAATTAATTAAAATAATTTTTTAATAAAATAATTAATAAATTTATTGTTATTATTTATTACCAGGACTAAAAGACAACTGAAGTAATAATATAATATATTAGTTATCAGGAAAAATAGTCAACTGAAATACTAAATTAATATAAATTTTTTAATCCAATAATTAAAATTATATTACTTCTAGGATTAAGAACAATTTGTGCTCTATCTTGGTCAATTAGGAATAATAAAAAATTTATATGCCAGACACCTCCCTCTGTAATTTGAGAAATTAAATGCTAATTAAAGAGTGTAGAGTCATAAAAATTTCTATGTATAGTATGAAATGTGCAGAGTGAGACCTACTGATAGTAGCCACTACAGTCACTACAAAAGTATAGGATGTTTACTTCTATATAAGCCTTCTAATTTAAAGCAAGTTTTAATTCCCGGTCATGGAAAAAAAAGACAGTCACATGCTTTTGATACTTTTTGTTCATTGTTTGTCCAAAAATTGTTATAGGCACTGGAGTCAATAGTCACATGGAGTTGTTGGCATCAGGGCATCAATGGGTTAACAAAGATTCAAAAAGCCCTCAGTTTTTGAGGGGTTCTTTTGGTCTAGAAGATAATTCTAGAGGCCCGATGGCAGTGAAGGGTAGGATAACTCAAGATTTTAAGATTTGGGCACATATTTAATTTTTTTATATTTTTTTACTCAATTTAAAAGAAGAAGAGTGAAATTATTATTATTACTTTATAAATTAGACTATTTCTTGTAAATACTTATAGGATTTTAAGACTAGTAATTTGTATTTTATTTGTATATATAATATTAGTGTAAGCAAAGAATGGAATGGAATGATTGAAAAGAGCAAAATTGAGGGGCCTTATATAGGCAAAAGAGAGTGAAAAAATATGGTACCACATCCTACATACAAGAACCTAACATGGAGAAATTCCCACAATTTAATTTCAAATTAAAATATATTTTGGATAGAATTTTCTGTATACAGCATTTCCTGTACATGTCGAGGTTAATAAAATATTTGATTTTTTTTAATATTCTATATTGTTATATTTTAATCTACTTTTCAGCTGTCATGAGGATGCTATGAAGGAGTAAGAAAAATGAGGAAACATTATAATTATATATTTAATTAATATTACTTATTAACTAATTAAAATATTATAAGTAATTATAAAGTAAATGTAGCTAATAATGTAAGAGGTAAAGGTGTAGCTCTGCTTTAGTAAATAGTTATAATTATCTACTGGGTAGGTCTAGTAGCCTGGCTGAAAAATTCTCAATGTTCTTCTTCTAGACTAACCAGAAACCCATGCTTAAGATATGTATCTGGATCATTGTTCACAGATTTGGTTGATCTGTACAAGTGCACCCAATGATGTAAGGAGTTGGCATGAATTGATGTCATAAATTGAGTGTTAATTTAATTCAAATATTTCCTAGCCAGGTTTTCCATTACTGCTGAAACCTTAAAGTTACTATTGTATTGTACAAAGCCCATATTACTTGAATAAAAGGGAGAAAAAAGAATCAGAATTAAAATTTATATAAAATAATCAAAGAGAAATAAAAAACTTACAATGTGAAAAGAGCAGCTTATCAAAAGTCTTGATTGAAAAAATGCATAAAAAAATGAATAAAAAAACAACCAAAAATTTAAATAAAAAAGCAGAAAGACACAAAAAGAAAACTTACTTTATGATCAGGGAGGATCTTTCTGCAAAGAAACCTTGAGGCAAATTTGTGAGGTCTTGAGGCAAGTTTGTGAGGGACAGAGTGGTGGATGGTAAAATTTTAATCAATCAGATCTGGTTGGGGTACAGTAACTTATCAGATCTAGTTAGGATCAAGGCATGTGACAGTGAGAAAAAAAAAGCCTAAAAAAAAATCTAGTTCAACCTATTCCAGTTATCAGACAGGCAACACCTGAGGCAGGCTGCTGGAAGCCCAACTTAGTAGTTCAAAAAAAGTAGAAAATTTTTGTGCCAACTCACCAAGCTTTGCTGTCTTGGCTGTAGTAGATGCCAAAAAAATAAAAATAAATAAAACTGTAGCTCAACTTTTGGGCTATCAATAAAGTTTTAAAATTTTCATTTTTTTCTCAATGTTTTCAGATCTGACTGTATGTTTCCTTTAATACAACTAATAGGTCATTTCAATTTTGGAATACAACCAGTCTTGGGACCTGTGTGACTTAAAAATATATTATGAATCAAGTACAGTCAAACCCATAAACATTGATACAAAAATAAAAATGATCAAAAATTCATTGATAGCCTGAAATTTGAGCTGTAGTATTTTATTTGAAAGAATCAGTTCATTTTATGAAAGTTAGGTTGACTTTCACGTTTAACTCAAATGATGAGACCCCATGAAAATATTCCAAAACCATCATTATCCCTAAACCTGGCCTCCTGGACTACTCAATACCGGGCACTTACCATCCCATTTCTCTCCTTAACACAGTTGGAAAACTACTAGAAGCCTTACTGACTAAATGTCTTTCCTTCCTATTAGAATCAGGTGACCTCCTACCTGCTACACATTATGGAGGATGTCCTTTCAGAAGCACCTCTGATTCACTTCTTCATCTCACAACTTGGACTAAGAACCAGTGGAGGAAAAGTAAAGTAGTTAGTGCTCTCTCACTCAATGTGAGGAGCCTTCCCATTGGTCAAAATTTCAAGATTGGCTGCCTTACCCCACTCCCTTCCTCTCCCCCACAATCTTGTTAATCTCACCAATAAATCACTTGAAAATAGACTCATCTCTGTTGCTTTCTCATCCTTTGAGTCCCCCTGGTGATTCCTCCCAAAAGGATTTCCACAAGGGTCTCCTCTCTCCCCCATTTTATATGCACTCTACAAATCTGACCTCCTTAATCTTCCTTCCCTCTCTCAATCCTCCATAGCCTTAGCATACATGGATGACATGATGTATCTTACAGCTAATTCTGACCAACTTGAGATAATGCAGTCATTAGCAAAGCTGGGCTCAGAAGCAGTGGAATCGGGTTCCAAATAAGCTGCAGTCTTTGAATTCCCTAAAACAAAATGGCTTCTACTCACCAAACAAAAGAAACTGACTCTAGATCTTCCCTCCCTCACTTTCAACTAGCATCACCTCCCACCAACACCCTTTCTGTAATGTCTGGGAATTATTATAGACCATGCCCTCTCCTTTATCTCTAATGGTAAAAAACTGGTTGCCTCCAGCCTACAAGCTGTAGCTGAGACTCAAAGACTGGAATCTTCTGGGTGGGGTATTCCTTTGAAATATATATAAGTTACTAATCTCCTCTCTCCTCCAGACCAGAACAGACTGTGCTGCAATTGTCTGGCATAATCCAAAGAAAACTACTTTTACTACTAGACTACTTCAAGTGATGAAAAACAAAGCAAACAAAAGAGCTTTGGGTTGTTTCTGCCCCACCCTGGTAAGCCTACTCCTACATGACTCTCAGTCTCTCCCTTTAAAGCTCTTCCTGGACCTGGAAGTGCATAAGGCACGGGCTTGACTCCTCACAACTCCATCATCAAACCCTATGGCCAGAATTGCAAAGGCTCTCATTTCTTCCCCTCCTCCAAAAGTTCATCTGCATCAACTACATGTATTAACCTCCACCAAATTATTTCCCCCACCACTCCCATTGTCCTCCCTTTAAACCTGCCACCCTTCACTTCTTCCCCCATGGGCCCCCCCTCTCTTCAAAGGCTCAATTGGAACTTTTTGGGAGAAGGCCCAGGAAAGGTTTCTCTCACAAATAGCTATCTCTCTTCCTGTATCTTATTTTATCTGCACTGACGGCTCTAGATCCAAATAAGGCTCCTTCTCTGAAGCTTGTGACCCAGGCCAGCAGATCCCTTTAGTCAAAAGATTAGGCAACAAAACTTGTTCTCAGTTTTCAAAGCTGAATTGTGCGGAGTCATCCTAGGCCTACACCTATTTCAACAAGCCCCTTCCACTTACTTTACCCCTCTCTCACCTTGCTAACTGAAAACCAATCAGTTATCAAATTCTTAACTACCCAAGCCCCAGCCACTTCAAACACTTCCATATTCTTAGCCATAGTGCACGCAGTTTCTCAGTGCCTAGATGTCAACCCTCAACTGAAACTAGTGCTGAAATGGTTCCCAGGCCACCAAAGTATCCTGGGAAATGAAGTTTCAGATGCACTAGCCAACTCTTCCCATCCTATGGCAACCCCAGTTGAGTCTCTCATAAACTTTCCTTCCCCACCTCCCTCTTCCTTGGCTCTAAAAACCTATTTGAAAACCAAAGCTAAACACATGCTCTTCTCCCCCCCCTCCCTGGACACACTCAGAAAACTAAGAGGAAGGTTTAACCCTCCTCTGATGTTCAAAGTGCTATCTTGAATCCCTCTCCCCTTAGCTACAGTTTTTGTGCAATGCAGATCAGGCCATTCCCCATAAAATACTACTTATTCAGCTTTAAGGCATCTGACTCACCTCTCTGCTCTCTCTGCTCTCTTAATGCTAAAGAAACACTGGAACACATAATACTTTTCTGTCCCGTGCACTTTGATGCACACAAAATCCTATTTTCTGCACCAAAGAAGCTCAAAGTTCCCCTCACAACTTTGGACTTTCTCTCTCCCTCTCAAGCTATAAAACAAGTTGCTCAGTTTCTGGTAGATACTAAAATATTTTCAAAAAACCTCCCACTATCTCTTACCCAATAAACTCTGTTACTTGTTCCTCTTTATTGCCTGTCTATCCACATTTCCAATTAGTTCACTGGCAATGTATTTAGTACTTTATATAATGTTGCCCTCCCTTCATGCTCCCTGTCGAGCAAGATTGTAAGAAATAAAAAAAAACTCAAATGATGAAGAGTGGCAAAACAACAGAGAAATAAATTTCATTTCCACAAAATGAATGGTAAATGTAAAAAATAAATTACTGCATCTCAACTCTTTTGGGCTGTCAATAAATTTTTGAAAATTTTCATTCTTGTCTCAATATTTACTGGGTTGACTGTACTTATTTAACCAAACATTAATTACTGATTTACCAACTTTGAAATTCCTTATTGAGCACAGTAGAAAAGCTATTGCAGTTATACAGTCAAACCCATAAAAACATTTAGACAAGAATCAGATGGATTCTAACCATAACCACTATGACATGTTGATTGACATGCCCAACGTGACTGATGTGTATGACATGCCGCTCCCTGCTCCTCCCAATCCTCCTCCTCCTCCCCCTCTGGTACTGGAATTGCCTCCTTAGCCTGATCATCCCCAATCACCTCTCCCTCCTCAACTTTTCTTCCAACTTGGCAATGCCCACGCTACATCTCCAAAATTTCTTGCCCCCCCCCAATTATCCTGCCCCCAAAAAATGCCAATACACTTTGCCTTCTGTTCAGTCATGCTCCATCTCCACCATAGAATAAGTAAGGAAAGCTCACCCTGAACTATTCATCACCCAAGAAGAACCCATTTCTCCTATGTCAGAAGGCAGCTCCACCACCACTACTTCCCTCACAATCCATTCTATCCTACTCCCTCTAGGACAGACCTCTTCCTCTCTAGAGAACTCCATCCATAATCCTAAAAATCTGTTTTCTAGTCATGGCCTTACCTTGGCCCCTCAAGCTCCTCTCCCCTCATCTGTGGATCCCAACTTCCCAACTCCCCAACTGCCTGTATTATCTGCCTAGTAGGACTAAACAATACAAATGACCCTTCTGACCTCTACTTGTGCCTAATCAACCTCTTGGGTACCAAAAGGAACCCCCAAGGGAAGGCCCTTGCACAACCGTCCACACTGCTACTATGTCAGATATACACACTCTGGCTGCTTCTATAGGCCCTCTCATCACCCAAAAAACCTTTCATCAGACACCTATAGTCCCACCCCAACTGCAACCCCAAATGTCTGCCATCAAAACAAAACTTAATGACATCCTTTCCAGACTCCCTCCCAAAAGCAACCCAACAAACCAACACAAACCTCCTCACCCTCAAAATATGTGCTCTTTATTTGTCCAAGTTTCTGCCTCAGGCCTCCCCAAAGATACTCCTTCCCCTCCACCACAAATGGGCCTAAGCTTCCCCTCATTCATAATCAAGCAGGCTGGCCCTTCAGCCCCAGTACTCAAAGTTCACTCTAACTCAAAACTTTTGGTTTTCATTAATAATTGTATTGCTTCCAAGAAAATCATGAACCCAGCCACACAAACTATAATCCAAGTCAAAGGTGTCATTAGACACAAGTCTAATGACCTAATCATAATTGCCTCATCTGAAGCTGAACTCCCCCTCCTCACCAATTTGTGGTAAAAGGGGACCCCCCAGGGGATGATCTTCAAGCCTCCCTCATTCCCAGTAGTGGCCCATGGGATCCCCACATATTTTGACCTCAACAATCAAGCATGCATGGGTTCCCTCATTGAGGAAAATCCCCATACTCTCAAATCACTTTAAAAAATCACCTGGTTAAAAAGTGCAGAAGCTAGAGAGGGGAAAAATTACTCCTCTGTGGTCTTACATTTACACAATAAATCAGATGCTTATTTAATTGTCTCATCTCCCTCTCACACTCTCTTTGTAGAAGGCCAAGTCAGACGCACTGAGGCTATCACTGCAAAAAGAGTACCTGTTTCCAATGCTGGAATAAGGGACATTTGTCTATTCACTTCTCTCTCTCCCCCTTGTTCAAACTGCTTGGGCCATCACAACACCAAGTTGTGCAAAGCTTATAAGCTTTAAGCCCCGGTTTTCTTCCATTGCATTTACACCCTTCCTCATGAAAATCACCTAAAAAACTTGGGCACTTCCCTGTATTCCCTGCTTGTGTTATTACCTCCCCCTCCAATTTTTCACTTACCTCATCTGCCGGCATTCCCATTAAACATATCCTGATGACATCCAACTCAGATCTACCAGTGTCCCCCTCCCTCCCCTTTTCCCTTTTTTAGCTCAACTGCCATTTCTCCTTCAATTTTTTTCACTTTTTTTAATGACCCTTATACTAGCTCCTTGGACATCTTAGCCTTCCAAGAACCCTTCCTCTCCCCCAGTTGCTTTTTCCCAGCCCCTACCAAAGGATGGCATCTTGTAATTCCTCTTCACTCCCTTCCCTCCCCCTCTTCTCCTACCCAATTCTACTTCTATGACAATAAGAAACTACCAGTTCATTTTTTCTCCTCTTTACCTAGTCCTTCCCTTGACTTTTCCCTCCTCCTCCTCAACTTCCCTACTTCTCCCCCTCTCTGAAATAATCTTTATAACCCCCCGTCTTCCTTTTATACCTCCAAGTTTATCCTTCCCTCCCTTCTCCTTTACCGTAATATTATCATCATTCTTTTTTCTGACTCCAATCTCCATCATAACCTGTGGGCAGATCCCTTTAAAAAACACTCCAATCACCCTGAAGCATCAATTTTTCTCAACTCCCTTTCAGACCTTGATATGACCCTGGTCTCCCAACCAGTTATCCCTACCTTTTTCAATTCTAGGAATCTCACCTCAGTGATTGACCTGGTTTTTGCTAATGGTAAGGCATCTGACATACTTTTCAGCTGCGTCACGGACCAAGAGGGCAGCCACTCTCACCTCTCAGACCACAAAGCTCTCTCCACCCTCCTCCACCTTTCCTCACCTCCTCTTCCACCAAATAAACACTACTGAAATTGGAAGACTTTTGATGAGTCATCTCTTCATTCCACTTTTTCCCCTTGTACCCCTATTGTCTCCCTCCCCTCCCACTTCTCAATTGACTTGGCTGCTGAAAAAGTCACTTCAAATTTATTGAACAAATGGAAATTTTTTTTCCACTGCAGCAGCCCAACTTGATGTGCCATGCCTGGTGGAACTCAAGTATCTTAGATCCCCTCAAAAAGACCTTCTACTAAGCTCAAAGGAAGTTCAGGCATTCCTTAGCACCACACCTTGAGGCTGAATTTGTTGCAGTGAGAAAAATTTTCCATGCCAAAATAAAATATCTCAAAAAGCTTCATTGGCATCACTACCTCTCCTCCATCACCCCACAATCTCTTCATAAACCAGCTAAGTCTCCCTCTCATGTATCCAAGTCATGTGCTAACCCCCTCTCTTTCTAATTGCCATGGAGCACCCATTACTGAAAACTGACTGAAGGCCCAAATTCTGTTTGAGGGCACCTCAGTTGCACCTACTCCCTGTTACCTATCTGATGTCACCTTCCTCCCTCCTTCCTTTGTTCCCCCTTACCCCCCCTTCTCCATACAGGAAATCAAGGCCACTCTCCTGAAGACCAAAAAAGGTAGAGCCCCAGGCCCTGAAAACATCTCTAACTTGTTTCTCCTTTGCAACCTGGAAGCAGTCTCCACCATCCTTCTACCAATCTTTCAGAAATTTCTGGACACTGGTCATTACCCTGCTCCCTGGAAGTGTTCCAAGACTGTCATTATTCCAAAACCCAGACACCAAGACTACTCAGTCCTTGGAGCATACTGTCCTATTGCACTTCTGAACACTCTGGGAAAGCTTCTTGAAGCTCTACTTATGCAATGCCTACCCTTTTACCTTGAAAACAATAATCTCCTCCCTGACAGCCACTATGGGGGCTGTCCTTTCAGATGAACCTCAGATGCCCTTCTCCACTTCTCCACATGGACCAAAGGCCAGTAGAGAAAAGGAAACATAGTCGGTGATCTTTCCCTAGACGTGAAGGGCGCTTTTCCCTCATTTAATGTCACTATACTTGAATCTTCCCTTCATTCTCTCCCTTTTCCTTGCAACTTAACCTCACTGATAATAAACTCTCTAGTTGGAAGGAAAACTAGTATTTCCTTCTCCTCTTACAAGTCTCCACAGTGTTTCTTCCCAAAGGGCCTCCCACAGGGATCTCCCCTCTTGTCAATCCTATATATCCTGTACAACGCTAACCTACTTTCCCTTCCATCTCTCTCTAGTTCCTCTTTAGAACTAGGATATACCAATGATGTAGTATATCTTTCTGCTAACAAGGATCCAGAAGAGGTGGTGCAATCATTATCCTCACTTGGTTCAGAAGCTTTGGCATGGGGCTTCAGACATGCAGCAGTTTTTAACTTCTCAAAGACCAAGTGGCTACTCCTCACCAAGCAAAAACTAAATTTGTTACATCCCCCATCCCTCCCCTTTAATGGTGATCACTTGCAAGCTCTCCTCTTTTTAAAGTGGCTGGGAGTTCTTATTGACCCATCTCTCTCATTTCTTCATAATTTGAACAAACTCATTTCTACAGGCCTTCAAGTGGCTGCCTCTATCCATAGACTTGCATCTTCTGGTTGGGGTATCCCACTCAGGCAATATAAATTACTCACCTCTTCCCTCATCCACTCTAGAATGGACTATGCTGCCATTGTCTGGCACAACCCCATGAAAGCATCCTACACCACAAGACTTCTTCAAGTAGCTGACAATAAAGCCTACAGAAGAGTTCTAGGATGTTTCTGCTCCACCCCAGTTACTCTCCTACCTCATGATTTACAGTCACTCACCTGAAAATCATGCCTTGACCTTGCTGTCAACAAGGCCTGGGCCAGATTGCTCACCATTCCTCTCACCAATCTTATGTTGCGCCTAGCCAGATCCCTCATCTCCCTTTCTGCCCCTAAAACACATCTTCACCAACTACATACCTTAGCTAAGTCTCAACCCTTCCCATAATCTCTTCCCCTCAATGTAGTAGATAGTTGGCATCCTCCACTCCTTCCTCCCTGGGCCCCCCCTATGTTCTCAACCTTCATAGGGAAATCCAAGGAGGAAGCGTGCAAGGATATTGCTTCCCTTGTTTCTTCCCCATCACTACACTCTTACTTCATATACACTGACAGCTCTAAATCACATTCAGGCTCCTATGCTGCTGCTTTTGACCCAGGTCAACACCTTCCATTTGTGGCCAGACTAGGGGACCCTCAAAACTACTCTGTTTTTTTGAAACAGAGCTGTGTGGAATCCTCCTAGGCCTTAGGCTTTTTCTCAAAAAACCCTTTCCACTCTCTATACCCCTCACTCACCCTCCTCACTGATAACCAATCAGTCATCAAGGTTTTATCAAGCCCAGTCTTAAGCACTTCCAATGCTTCCATGCTCTATGCAATTTTGTGCACAGCTAATCAAATCTTGAAAGACAACCCACACCAATCACTTATTATCCATTGGTGTCCTGGCCACTCAGGTATCCTGGGTGATGAATCGGTGGATAAGCTGGCAAACTCATCTCACCCCATGACCCTGACAGCTGAGTCCTTACTTTCATTTTCTTCCCCTCCCCCCTCCTCCTCCTCACTTAAATCACATATCAAACTTTGCTCAAAACCCCTCCTCCTCTCACACCCCTCTCAAAGTGTGCTCAGGAAGTTGAGGAGCCGTTTTGACCCTTTCCTGATCTTCAAAGTCCTCACAGAGCTCCTGCAATCTTATGCCACTGCCTTTGAGCAATGTTGCTTGGGTGACTCCCCCCTAAAACATTACTGGTATTGCTTTAAGGCCTCTGAGTCTCCAGTTTAACTCCCATGGCACCCATGAACATGTTCTTCTCATTTGTCCTGCCCACTTTGAAGCATGCAAGCTCCTTTGTGAGGCTGCCAAATGCCATAAAATTTCTTTCTATACATCTGACCTGCTTTCTCCTTCTCCCATCACCAAAGACGTTGCCAAATTTCTCATCTCTACTAATAGATTTCCTAACAACCTTCCCCTACCCTCTCCTACTTAACCTTTGCCTCATTATTTAGTGCACTCATTTTCCTTCACTTTATCCTGCCTTATATGTACCTACTCCTAGTTTTCTTTATATGCCTTTATGCTCCTTGTTGAGTGAGATTGTAAATAATAATAAAAAATTGAGACAAAAATGATTTTTTTTTTTTTTTGAAAATTTTAATTGACAGCCTAAAAAGTTGATCTATAATTTTCATTTATTTATTTTATTTTATTTTTTATTTTTTTATTTTTTTTTATTTTTGACATCTTCAATTCATGTTTGTGACAATAGAGGGGCGAAATAGCAAACTTTTTATTATTTTATTTTATTCTATTTTTTTTTCTATAATTAGAATCTCACCCCAGCAAAGGGGGGCATGAGGGAAAGTAAGCTACTTGGACTAAATACAAATGATGAGGAGGGCCGTATAGGAAAGTTGACAGTGCAATGATTAAAGAGAAAAGAAAAAGTGAAGGAAATACGGCAACTAGATTAAGAGTGAGAGGTTATTGGGAAATCTTTTGGTGTTAACTAAGAAGGCAGTGACCTAAAAGGAGGATGGGAGATAGGGAGAGAAGGACAGAGGTATGAAAGGGAATATTGTGATGTTTAGCAGCACGAGATAAAATGGTTCTCAACTCAAAACAACAGACATATCAACCCGATTGCCACAAAATGAGTTGAAGATGTCAAAAAAAAAAAAAAAAAAAAAAATATATATATATATATATATATATATATATATACTGCAGCTCAACTTTAGGGCTATATGTATATGTATCAATCAATGTTCGACAATTTACATTTTTGTCTCAATGTTTTTTTATGGGTTTGACTGTACTGGAAAAAAGTTAGTGCGGTTGTAAAAAAAAAAAAAAAAAAAAAAAAAAAAAAAAAAAAAAAAAAAAGATCCTTTCAACTTTCACCCTACAATTTAGCTAGGTACACAATTACAGCTAATCTTAGCCAAGCTTGTGGTTCTCTTGCTTCTAATTCTCTGCCAATGACACATAGATCAACTGGCCTAGATTCATGATTTTGGTAGGGGATGGCATGTAAGACCACCGCAAGCCTTCCAGAATTAGCTGTAAATGCCATTGAGCTAAAGTTGAGAAAGGCTTTGCTTTGTGTTTGTCCCAAAAATAAACAATTTACCCTGCTATATAGACAGCTATTTGAGAAATTGAGACAAAAATAAAAGTTTTTCGTAAATTTATTGACAGCCCAATACTTGAGCTTCAATTTTTTCTTTGACATCTTCAATACATTTTGTGGCAATCTATTTGACTATTTCTTCAACTCAGATGATGATGAAGAGGAGCGAAACAACAGAAAAATCAACGCACTTGCCATAAAATGAATTGAAGATGTCAAAAAAAAAAAAAAAAAAAAAAAAAAAAAAAAAAAAAAGTTGCAGCTCAACTTTTGGGGTGTCAATAAAGTTTCGTAAATTTTCATTTTTTGTCTCAATATTTTCGGATCTGGCTGTATGACCTTGTAAATGGTAGACCACTCTAAGTACATGAGTAAGAGATGATAGATTAGTATTGACCCATTGAGTGTCAATTCAGATTTCCTTTTAGTTTTTTTTTTCTTTCCTTTTCTTTTTTGACATTGTACATGTGATTATCAGGTATCTCGACCCTTGATTATCCTCACTTCCTCTGAGTTTGAATACACATTTTTTTTTTAAAAAAAAATGAAAAGCAGATACAGCTAATCCTGGAAAGCTTGCGGCTGTCTTGTCTCTCATTCCCCTTAAAAGCATAGGTCAGCTGACCTTAACTCATGATTTCGGCAGGGGAAGGGATATAAGACCACACCAAGCTCTCCAGGATTAACTGTATTTAATTTTCGGAACGAAAATAAAACAATCCTTCAACTAGTTAGACTTTGCTGTGAAGGTCAGAAGAAAATTTGAAAAGCTGCATTAACCGTTTTCAACTTATAAGATCATGAATTTGGTATGGAATGGGAGATATTGATAAACTCGAAAAAGCTTGCGGTTTTCATGCCACTTACTTCCCTGTCAAAAGTGACCTGAACTCATGTTATTGGCCGGGGGGGGGGATCGGAGAGGAGAAGCCCGAAAGCTTTTCAGGTTTTCCTGTAAGACCACCATCAGCTTTTCGAAACTAGTTATAGGTGTATATTAGCATAATATACAAGGGATCTACAATAGATATGAATGCCATGCTCTAAGTTTACTTAAATTCTGAGTTCTGGAACAATTGATGCCCGTCCGGTGCCGAGAGCACTTTGAACACGTGAGGTAAAGGAGCAAAAAATAAAAGTATAAAGGCTACAAAGGTTTTAGAAACACCAACGTAAATACAAATTATAAGCTCTCGGAGGGCTAAACGAAGAAGAGGTGAGGGAGATGAATAAGATTAGATAGAGGAAGAGAAGAGAGAGTAAAAAGTGGATGGCGAGTTAAAGAGTCCGGGCGATGTGAGAAACCGCAAGTGAAGAGAGCGAGCCCATGCAGGGAATACAAAGACGGATAAACCAAACCCGAGTTGAGGGTTGAAAGGAGTAAGATAATTAAATGGTGTGAAAATGAACTGAACTACTAAAAATGACAGAGAGGGGGTAGGGTGGTCAACCAAAAGCCATCAAGGGTGTAGATCAGCTTGAAAAGACTATATATAAAGATAAAGTAACGTGGATTGAAGACAGTGGGTTCAATATCCTGTATTGTTATTGTTGTTCATTACCCGTCACCGTTACAATCAACGATTCACAGTTAAGAAGATATAGATATCATTGTCTGGAGTAGGACATAGGACATATAGTGTGCAACAACACTCTACTACTTTGACTCTCAAGAGAAATGGCCAGTCTTCCGTTTGGACTGCCGCATGTGATGGGAGGCAGCCTGAAGACGATACTAGTGACGTTGAAAGGCCGGCTGAGCGCGCGAGACGAAGCCAGAGACGCGTACAAGCCAGGGTAAGGCTCATTATTAGTTTGTAACGACAAAGTTATGAATCAAGAGACTGAATGTTGTGTAAGCGACCTGTAGACAGGCCAGACGAGCACTTGGATACGATTTGGGGTGGTCAGTCGTCAAAGTGAGTGGCATGTTGTGTTTTTATGAGTGTGGAAGAAGTATGAGGATGGAGAAAATCTGATGGAGACACCAACAGAACCTCGTCCAGCAATCCACACATCATCAGATTGAAAAGTGAGTCTGCTTCACTTGTTGGCCATCTTCACTGCATGGCTCATCCCAAATATATATGGATTTTCCATTAAAATCAGCTTGCAAGAATTGGGTCAACTTTCTGTTCCTTCTCCCCCATGGATCAAGCGAATTCAAGGCATCTACTTCTCTCTCTTTCACTCTAGGAATTCTCAACTGATATCTGTGTTTTGCTTTCTTTTTTTTTTTTTTCAGTTAAAATTCCTCATGAAACTCGTGTGAAAGCTGCACGTCTTCTCATTGACTCTCCTTATCAAATTCCTTCTTTGGTGGGTGGTAAATTATGGTGGCAATGGTCTGCTCATCCCAAGGGTCTTTTACACGCCGAATGGATCTCTGACAAGTCAATTTGGGATGGTTCTCCTCAACAATCGTCTCCTCCTCCTCCAACCTTATATTATATACATGGGGGCGGTTTCTTCTTTGGCTCTATCGACACTCATAGGTATCAAATCGGAAGAATGGCAAGAAAGTCTAAATCTAGAGCTTTTGCTATCTCTTATCGTCTGTCTCCTCAATACCCTTTTCCATGTGCTCTTCATGATGTGATTGCTGGTTGGCTTTATCTCGTCGAAGAATGTAATATTCCTCCTAACCAAATCATTATTGGTGGCGATTCTGCGGGTGGTAACCTGGCGTTAAGCTTGCTTTGTTTTCTAAGGGATATGCAAAAACCCCTTCCTGCTGCAGGTTGAGTGTTATTTTCCTCTGACTCCCTCTTTCAGAACAATCACCTCAGAATACTAGTCATTGAACCTTGTTTCCTAATCAAATGCTAACATCACCGTGCTTTTGGTGTTATCTTATTTGCTTTATAGGTATTTTGATATCTCCTTGGGTTGACTTGACGCATAGCTTTCCTAGCATCATAGAAAACCAGAATACAGATATATTTCGTATGTTTCCCCCCCCCCCCCCCCCCCCCCATCCCTTTTTCTTCCGATTGTTCAATCACTTAACCCGTCTAACTTTGTTTTCTATCATTAAATGCCTCTTTTTTTTTTATTTCCTTTTTCGCGTATTTTCATCTTTTGACCCTATAAAGCTTCTTATGGTTTCGTTTATCGTCCTAGTCAAGTTTGGCCACCACTATCTAATGTCTCATCGGACGATCCTTCCTCAGACTTATGTATATATTCATTTTTCATGTGTTTTACAACTGTTCTAAAGTTCCTTTCCTCTTGAAACATCCTAGCCATTAGATCTTATCCAGCTAAATCTAATTTACCCAATAGTCGTAGATTAAGTTCTGCCAACCTTGCTACCACTTCAATACCATGTACTAGTCCCTCTATTCCCCATGCGTCTCGTCAAATTCCTTCTAGTCATTTCGCACCATCTTCTTCTTCCCCAGCTGAAGCAACTCAATTACCTTCAAATGACGTGATATCTTCTGCAAGAGAATCTGAATCACTTCCTTCTGATCCACAACAATCTAGCAGTACTTCTCAAAGTGGCTCAATTGAGAATCTTTTTGTTGATCAACCTATCTCACAACAAGTACAAATGTATGCCACTAATTCACAGGTCAGCATTTTTTTTTCTTTGTTAGTGCATAAAGATCGGATTCACTTACTCTAAGGCGTGGGTTTTCTACAATGAAAATGTGTAAATTAAGTTGAACCATCCTTTAATCAGTCCACTTTATCATAACAGCTTAGGTGGACTTTGTCCATTATTGGTGGTAAGTAAATGATTCGTTCACATTTTATCCAAACGAAGATGCTAACCAGGTTCCTTTTGTGCACCCTTCTGCACCTCACATTCATCAAATATAAACGCTGTAGATTGCCAGTGATAGTGTTGAGTTCTTTGATTAATAATTTCTGTAATCTCAGGTGCTTGTGATTGGCTAATGTGTTTTATCTTCTTTTATATAGGAATGCTTAAGGGATGAAGTTACTTACATGGCTCATAAAGCTGCTTCTCCTTCTGAACAGTTTCCTTTGCCTGAAAGACTTCAAAAAAGGAATCAATTGTTTGAGCCAGTCCCTAAAGATTATCCTCCTACTTACGTTCATTTTCAAGTTTTTGGTAAGGGTTGACATAACTATGCTGATTTTGATCATATACTTATATTTTGGTCATTTCTTATAATTAGAATCTACTTGTCATATGTTTCACTTGGTAAGAATAGAGTTAATTTATAGACCTGTTAAAAATCTTCTTGCATTGTGTTAATGGGGGAGCATTTGCCATTTAGCTTTCATGGACTAAGCCAGCTAAATATTGCTTTCGAAGTATGGCCAACTTTTCAAAATTTTTCCTTACTGCTGCCTCATCTACTGGTGAAAACTCTCAAAATGGATCGTTGGATTATAATCAAATTTTGGATAAATTAAATAAGGAGAATAATGCAGAACCTTTTGATGGGCATTATTCGATTAAAAGTCCTTTAAGAGTGTGTATTTGCTTGATTGGCTATATTTTGAAAAGTTGCTTGAAATTCTTATGATGTTATTGTTGGGATTATATTTATAGAGACCATTTTTTGATAACATGATGATTCGAGAAAGAATAGGTACCGATGGAATAGCTAAACCACTGGAAAAAGTAGAAGATTTGGAATGTTTGAGAATCGATAAAGAAAAACTGGGTATTTTTCCTGATGAAGCTATTAATCGATTTAAAATTGGTCAACAACAAATCGTTATTGGTAAATCTATCGATGTTAAGAAAAAAGGTAGTATTAAGGATAAAGTTGTGGATGGCGATGTTAAGAAGTTGGTTGAGGAATTGGTGGAGAGGGAAAAACCACCGCCTAGTGCTTTAGCTGGTAGATTGGATTTGGTTGGCTGTCTTCTCTTCTTCTTTTCCTTTCTTTTTCTTTTTGTATTTGTAAATTTGATTCTTCGGGAGCATAAAAAACTAATACTGTTTTCTTTTTCTTTTTGGTTTGGCGGGCATATATTTAGAATGAAGGGATTGAACTAGTCACGAGAGTTAATAAACAAGTGTCAATGGCAGGTCTTGTTTTTGCTAGTTGAAAAAAAAAAATCTGCTATATTATTGTGGTAGTTGGTATTAGTGTGGGTTGCTGAATTCTTTTTCTTGAAAGGGATCGCTATTACATATCATATAGTTCATTTTTAGCATTTTATTTTTTATTTTTATTTTTTCATTATCAATGTTGTTGGTTCGCTAGTGCGTAGGTTTAATTGTTTTACTTTGTTTTTTCAAGTGAGAGATGTTTTTTTTTTTCCAGGGGTCAAGAGGTGGGAGTAACGGACAAGAGGATTGAAGAAAGAGGAAATGGCTATGATTAGGTATTAAAAAAACATAATAGTTGAATATTTAATTTTAATTTTCCTTTTTCTTGATTTCTTCGAAATGATTTCTTTTCTTTTGAATACTATATCCATGTGTTGGGTAGTGGGTATACAACATGTAACTTGCTATCAGGGAGATAGGTTGATGTTTTTTTCATTTCCCTCTGGTTTTCCTTTTGTTTGTATTTTTTAGTAATAATAATAATAATAATAATAATAATAATAATAATAATAAAAATACCCACGTACATAAATTATATATAAAAACAACCCAATTAAAGGGGAATATATATATATATATCACCTGAAAAAAAAAATGTGGGCACCACCTGATTATCTTTGATTTGATTCAGTTTTAACACAGTAATTTTTTTTTTCTTTCTTTTTTTTGAGAAAAGACGACTGTGTGTAACGATGAACAATGAGGCGGCGAGCAGGTATCAACACCAGCTCTCGTGCGGTATCGAGATCTGAGTTAATTGTTGAAGTACAGTCGACATTGAGAAGTTTGAAGCATCTGTTAGCAGGTTAACTTGAATGTTATTCTTTAGTGGATTAGTTGTCATGCTTTCTTTGTCATCCTCATACAGCCACGCACTCACACACACACACACACACACACACACACACACACACACACACACACACACACACACACACACACACACACAAACCACAGAAAATGTGCACATATATCACCAGCAAAAAAAAAATAAAAAAAATAAAAAAAATAAAAAAATAAAAAATTGAAGGGGGACTTGCATGCAATTCACCCCTCTTTTTTTTTTTTTTTTTTTTTTTTTTTTTTTTTTTTTTTTTTTTTTTTATTTATTTATTTATTTTTATTTTTCCTGATGTATGTACATATGTTACGAATATATGATTATGTTTTTATTTTTTTTTATTTATTTTTTATTTCTTACAATCTCACCCGGCGAGGGGCATGAAGAAGGGGGACACATAAGAGTATTGACATGTTTAGGCGGACAGAGGAGGGGAAAACATAGGGCAATGACAAATAACAACCATAAGTGACTACTGAGAGAGGGGAACATTATTGGGAAATCTACCAGAGGGAACAAGAAATTTAGAAACAAATGGGGCAATGGGAGACGGAGAAAGTAGATTAGAAGTGGTGAAGCAAATATTGTGTTTTTGAGCAGCCTTTAAAAGGATGCGGCGTTGTGTCATATGAGAAAGGCAGAGAAGAAGAATGTGCTCAGGGGTGTCTTTAGAAGAAGGACATGAGGGACAGAAAGGGGAATCCGAAGCTTTGAATCGGTATAAGTAATGTTTCAAGGGAGAGTGGCCCGAGCGGCATTGAACAAAGGCCGTGGCGTGCGCCCTAGGGAGAGCAATAAGGGTTTTGTACATTCCTAGCGGGTCAAACATGCCCCTTAACTTTTTAAGAGTATCACCCTTGGGAGATGAATAAAGGAGAGCTTTATTGCGGGATTTCAGGATAGTTTTTAGGTGTGAAACGGAGGGGGGAGGTGATTTTATTGAGAAGAGAGACTTAGCTGATGTGGCCATGGGATGATATATGATTATGTTAACTCCTTGCAAACAAGTCCTCATGTTTGTTTGTTTGTTTTTTCAATTTTTTCAATTTTTTTTTATTTTTTTTTATTTTAACCTTAACTTAGCTTAGATTCATCATTTCAAATTGTTATAGTGGAAGTTAGGTTAGATTAGGTTACACAGCAAGAGTTGTATATAGTGTGCCACGACCCACTCGTCCGTTCTTCATTCCTACTGGAGAGTGGAACAGCGAGACTGACTACCCGTGGATTTGGGTACCAGCACAATAGGTTAGTACAACTTAGTAATAAATCATATTCCTACTGGAGAGTGGAACAGTGAGACTGACTACCCATGGATTTGGGTACCAGCACAATAGGCTATGGGCATTTAAGCCAGTTTTTGCACACCAGTTTCAGCTTTTAACACCATTAGTGCCTTTTATTATTATTATTATTGTTGTTGTTATTTAAATTTCTTGCCTGCTTCCTTACACTCTCTTCTGTATGGTCACAATCCAATCCCAATCATCTAAATTCACCAACTCCTCTGATACAATGTCTGAACCATCAACTTCTCAACATCCCCCAGTTCCCTGAATCTAAAGGCAATTTATGTGACCCTCCTCCCCAAGCCCCCAGCAATCAATGCAAATGGCCTCAACCTCCTAGTGGTCAACCAGAGCTAGTAAACAGCATTCTTCAGGGCAATCCTCTCTACAAAATGGTCAAGGAGATCCAGATCTTCAGCAAAAACAGCGTAATGTTGTATGAAGATGGGTCTAACTTTAATGCCTGGAATCTTAACCTCAAATGTACCCTAGGCACCTTCTTGTTGACCAAGGACTGTCTTAAAGGGCCAATGCCAAATGTGCTTTTTGATCTTACTATAGACAAGTTAGCTTTTGAGATTGTCTTGAACTCCATTGCTGATATTCATAAGGAATCAATCTCTTGTATCTGTCCCACATATGAGGCTTTTCTGTTCCTCACTGACAAGTATAATGTCAAATCCTGTGGCTCTATCATCAATGGTTTACTTGAATTGTCAAATATTGTCTTTGTCAAAACTTTGACCAACATTACTGCACACTTTGGAAAAATTTGTTCCATGTATGAGACCCTAGTTTGTAAAGGTTATAATGGAAGTAATGACAACCAACTTGCAGCCTACTTCATGGTGTCAATTGAACCTGGTTCACAACTTGCTATTTCCATGATCAATCAAATCAATCAGCCACTTCAAAGTGATCTGGCAGACTTGAAATCTAGAGAAGTCAAAACCTTGGTAACAAATCTTTTTCAGGCTACAAACATGAAAAATCTGACCTCCTCAGAGACAATCACTCTGAGTGCTGATGTAGAGCCATTGTTCTATCCTGGCATGCCAGATCCAGCAATTGAGGAAGTGGCCAAGACAAATGCTGCCTGGGTTAATTATTGTGGCTTGGGTTGTTTCCATTGCGGCAATCTTAATCATTGAAAAGCATCTTGTTCTTTACTTCCTCTTCCAAGAAATCCTCCTCCAATGTGACAACAGTTCCCTAAACAAGGCAAGAGCAGCATCTGTGATTTTCATGTTCACTTTAACCCATGGCTAGCATATGGTCCCTTATTTTCTCAGCTTCAAAATCAACAACAGGTTTCAGGTCCTTTACAACCTATGGACTGGTATAGACCCTTATATCTGTCCTGTCAATCACATACACCTCCTCATGCTGTCGCTCCACATAATAACAATCTATGAGTCAAAGCTAAATTTACTGACTTGTCATTGGATGACCATAACACAGAAGAAAACGTTCCCACTGCACTTGCAGTTCATTCAACATCCTGGACCTCAGATGGTGCTTCTGGCCTGTTTGATACAGGTGCAACTGAACATGTAAGTGGATTTCATGCTTTGTTTGTTGATTTTAAGGAGCTGATTAGCCCTATACCTCTTATTGTGGCTACAAAAACTACAGAATCAGCACACCTCACCAAAATAGGATCAATTTTGATAAAAGGCATGGATGATAAAGATGTTAAATTTTCAAGAGTTTTCTACTGCCCTGTTGCTTTAGGAAATCATGTTTCTGCTTCATCATTGATTAGAAAGGGTGCTTCATTTATGTTTGATTCATATAAAAATGTTTACATCTCAAAAAAAAACTTTGTTGTTTATCCCTTACTTTACAAATCAACGTAAATAGAATGTAAAGTTATCTCCCATTGTAGATTGCAATGCGACTTAAGTTACTCTACCCTACTCTTCTGCTCCTGTTGCCAAACTTCCCATTAGCCTTGAGCCCCCTCATCTTACTCAAAAAGTCTCAGAAATGAAAGAAAATCCATTGATGTATTGGCACTGTGCTCTTGGCCACATAAGTCTCAGAGTGATCCAAAAGCTTATCTCATCAGGTGAAGGTCTTGGTTTACCATCATCATTACCAGATGAAAATATTAATTGAAAAACCTGAATGTATGAAGCTTGTTACCAACAGAGAGGATCCTTGAGCCATTTTCACTTTTAGTTTCTGATTTGATGGGCCCCTTTGAGGTAGAAACTTCTCATGGGGCACTCTACCTGGTATTGTTCAGGGACATTTTCACCTCATACTCTGTAAGTGAAATAATTTAAAGCAAAGAAGATGTATTCAACTGTTTTGTGCCTTTCCTAGTATTTATGGAAAAGAAAACCTCCTCAAAGTGAAGATTTTTAAGTCAGATAATGGGACTAAATATGTAAACACATGCTTCCTGAAACTATTAGAGAAATGAGGGATAAAGTTTGAACATTGAATGCCTTACCTGTCATGTAAAAATGGTGTTGCAGAACGTTTCAACAGGACTGTGTCCAATATCGGTTGCTCAGTTCTGTACAAGAGTCACCTTGGTAAGAAATTTTGGGGTTCTGCTTTTTTATGGGCAGCTTACTTACACAATTTTCTCCCAAACTCGGAAACTGGGAACAAAAATCCCTTCTAGGCTCTATTTGTATTTAAATCCCCAATGGATATTGTGCCAATTTTTGGTGATGTAGCATACATTCATGTACCAAAAAAAAACAGACAAAAGCTTGATGACCATTGACTAAAATGCTTTGTTACTGGGTATGTAGACAGCAGAAAAGGTTGGTTATTTTGCAATCCTTCAAGGAAAAAAGTCATACAATCAGCAGTGGCTACTTTTCCAAACCTTTCTAAATCCTTTTATCCTCTTCCTCCTATTCAAAATGAAGTCGAAAAAGGAAATATTGAATATATTCTCAATCCCCTATCACTTGGAGACATTTCCATTGATGAAATGATTGAAGAGCAGGAGAGACTGGCCTTTGCTATTCAGGATGAATGCAATGAACTGTGTCCTGTTTCACAAAAATCTATTTTCCCTGCACTAAAACAATTGGATTCTCATCTTTGGAAAGAAGCGTGTGAATCAGAGTTGAAAATCTTCACTGATAGGGACATGTGGGAACTTGTGGACAGACCAGTTAATGCCCCAGCTCTTGGGGGGCGCTGGGTATTGGCAGTAAAGAAAGATGCTAAAATGGACTTAACTACAAAATATAAAGCACATTTCTTAGCCCAAAGATTTTTCCAGGAGTATGGCAAAAATGTTGATGAAACATTTGGGCCAACTATAACCTTTACATCTTTGCACCTTATTTTCACATTAGCTGCATGCTTCAACTAGCATATAAATTCCTTTGATTTTGTGTAGGTGTATTTGAATGCACCAAGTGATGAGGATATATTTGTGGATCAGCCAGAAGGGTTCACAAAAGACTCAAAAATTAAGGTTTACAGACTCAAGAAGGCTCTATAAGGGACCAAACAGACTGCAAGATTCTGGTGGAAGTATATTTCATAAAAACTATGGCAATTGGGTTATCAGCCATCTATGTTTGACTCTTTGGTATATGTCTTAAACAAAGAGTCTAATCATTTGGTTGTCTGGATGCATGTTGACAAGGGTATTGTGGCATCATCTTCCATTTAAGCTTTACATCAACTACAACAAAATCTGAGCAAGTATTTTGATGTCAGATGGCAGTCACAGGTTGATCAAATAGTGGGTATAAAGGTAGAAAAAGTACCTGAAGGTTATGTTGTTTCACAGCATTCTCTAAAAAACAAAATCATCAATGAACACAATCCAAATAAATCACTGGCAATTAAAACTTTGCCTTAAAAGGTTCAACTGAAGTTGGCTGATGAAACAAGACCACCAGAAAGCTCCAAAAGGTTCCTATTAATAGTGGGGTCGCTAAGCTACTTGACTCAAGGTACTAGAACAGAAATTTCCTTTGCAGTCAATTATCTGGAAAGGTTTTCCAGCTATCCAAATTCAGAAAATTAGGGAGCTTTAGGGAGCTTTGCATCATCTAGTCCACTATTTTACAAATACTGTGCACCTCTCACACCAAATTTTTCCCAAAATGGATGATGATGTGAAAATTAAGGTCCATGCAGATTCAAGTTGGGGTGGTGAGCATGACAGAATTGCACATGGTTATGTTGTTACCTTCCTTGGTATCCCTGTTTCTTGGAGTGCCAGACAACAGAGGATGGTGGCTCCCTCCACATCTACAGCCAAATATATGGCTCTATTCTTTGGTGTTAAAATTGCTTTATAAATTAAAAATTTATTAATTGATTTTATTAATTTCACTGGTACTATAGATTTATTTTGTGACAATCAAACCACAGTAGGAAATGGGAATGATAGATCCTCAAATAAAGATACTCAACATTGTAAGCAAGATTTTTATTTTGTTAATCAATTAATCTTTTATCACAGGGTAAAATATAAGACGACTTGTAGGCAAGTTGTTTTTTTTCCCTCAGAATACCCCCAGAGTAGCTTCAGTAGTAACTCCAGTAGTACCACAAGGAGTGTGAAAATTACTAAAATTATTCTCAAAATTTATTTTGAAAAAAAGTAAAAAGGACCTTACCAGTATTTAACCTCATTTTGGTGTTCCAGACAAGGGTAGGACCATTTTCTTGAATACAATCACTTCTGCCACCCTAACTGATCACTCATGTTTTCCTGCTTCATCAATCTTCCAACTCTTTACTCCCATTATCTTGAGCTGAGACTCTCTCCTATTAATCTAAATATGGTCTTATATTTAACTCTGCACTCATTCACTGTGACTCCCCTTTCCAAACATAAGCTCCAAAGAAAAATACCCATTTATAGCTTATCTAGATATTCTCATTTTTTAAATTTTTAAATTTCTTGAATTTCAAAGCAATTAATTGGAAATTTAGACTCACCTAGATATTTTTAATTTTTTGATTTTTTGATTCTTTCATTCTTTTTTTTAAAAAAATGGCAGTTTTAACTACTGTAGATATTTTCACTATTATTTTGTTTTATGAATGTTACAGAATCATTAACTTTCTGCTTAAAATTATCTCTATTTTTTCTTCTTTTTCTTCTTTACTTTTCTTCATTATCTATTTTTTTCTTTTAATAAATTTTGATCAGTTGTATCAACATAATCAATTGGGAGTTTAAAATTTCCAAGATTATTTTTTTCATTTTTTGCCTTTTCTTATTAGTTTATTTTTAAGATAATTGATGGAAACCTCAAACCATCTTTTACATTTACTTCCTTTTTTTTATTAGGTGATGATTTAAAATATGGGAAGAAAGAGAGAATGAAAAACTGATGTGCATGAAGTAAAACAAGGGAAGTAAGAGGAGGGGGAGAGTAAGATATATATATATATATATGTATATAAGAAGTAAAAAAACAAGAAGATGTAATGAGAGCCAGTACCAGTTCATGTGCTTAAATGAGGCTGCGTCTTTTCAGCATGTGACCTTGTACTTGCTCACATGCACCCTTGTGTGAGATGAATCACAAGTTGCTTCACTTGTGATCTACTTTACCCAAATTCTTACAGCCTCACTCTCAAGTTACATGCTGAAAATACATGGCGTCTTTTCAGCACATGTCCTGGTGCTGGCTCCCAGGCACCCTTGTGTCAGATGGAAAACAAGTTACTTGACTTGTGATCCATTTGACCCATTTCCTGACAACCCCATTATCAGTGTCACGTGCTGAAAAGACCTAGAATCTTTTCAACATGAAACCTGAAATTGGAGACATGAAGTTATAGTTCAAAGGGATCAAAATTCATAGCAACATTTCACCACAGTGTGGTACACATCTTGAAGTAACACAGCAATTTCACAGCTCACAGCAAGTGCAACAAAGGGGTTTTCAAGTAGGATGGCTACATGAGCACAAAAAAGGGATGTGATAGTGCAGAAAAGGTAGACTCTCTGCACACAGTTTTTTTGTGTATTATGGAATTCTAAGCTGCGGAAAGAGAAAGGTTAGGGTAAGTACATAATGGGCTAAAGGCCAAGGAAATATGGTATGTACTTGCAAGAAGTCATGGGCAGCACTAGATGTATGATATTTACTTACAAGGCGGAAATAGAGGTGGCATGGAAATTTATGCTTAAGTTAGCAGTGACACTTTTGGGTGAATCTGTGCCCGCCCATGAAGATGGAAAAAGTGTTAGAAAAATAAGTAGAAGTGCTAAAAATACAAAAGGCTTTACAATTAGAGCTCAAGAAAAGGATAAGAAAAATAGGACTCAAGATAGGAAAGTCATTTCCTGAAGCAAAAAGGTTTTCACAATTAGTGGATACTTGTGTCGCCAGAATGGGTCATTTCAATAGGTATGAAAGGCAGTTCAGTACCTATTATTTAGTGAGGGATATTAAGAAGTGTAGATTTAAGGTGCTATTGGAGCCAAAAAACATGCTAATAAATGTACTTAGATCTTTGAGATATTTAGATACTGTTTGATATACTTGTATTAGCGCTGAACTTGTGTAGAAAAACCTGTCGGGCAAGGAAACACAGGATAGGGGCGCTGAACATACAAATGTATTTAAGTACTCACTTGTAAATAGTAGAGGTGTGTGTGTGTGTGTGTGTGTGTGTGTGTGTGTGTGTGTGTGTGTGTGTGTGTGTGTGTGTGTGTGTGTGTGTGTGTGTGTGTGTGTGTGTGTGTGTGTGTGTGTGTGTGTGTGTGTGGGTGTGTGTGTGTGTGTGTGTGTGTGTGTGTGTGTGTGTGTGTGTGTGTGTGTGTGTGTGTGTGTGTGTGTGTGTGTGTGTGTGTGTGTGTGTGTGTGTGTGTGTGTGTGTGTGTGTGTATGTGTGTAAGCTAGTAATCAATATATAAAAAGATATATATATATATTTTTACATATTGGGTGTGCATATCAGAAGTAGCGATGTAGAGTTATTTTATTGCTACAGTAAGGATAGTATTAGATAGAGTGCTTCAAGAGGGAGTGACTGAGAATACTAGTGCTTACTGAGAATAGATCTATCCGAAAGTTTTATTGCTTATATTAAAATATATTTATCTTTTATCCCCTTTATTATTATTAACCATCATTCTACTTCCACCTTCACACCCACAATAAATAACCAGACTTATAATAAATGCTTTCACTGTCTTTAAATATTAGAGTGGCAGGCACTTATTTTTAAATTTATATTTAGGAAGGAGAACCTACCCATATGAGAATTTTGTCTATAGCTTAGTATTATAGATCTCTTTCTTGTCTACAATGGGAAATCTAGGGGTGAACTGCTAGCAATCCCCTCTCCTGAACTTGAGAGTGTCCCTTCATTATTGCAGGTTTATGAATACTTTATAGACATAATTAAATTAGAGTTTGATTTAAACTTATTTTCAGATTGGTCCAAAAATGAACCTTAATTGATCTCAAGTTATGCATAAGTTGATCAACTATAACCATATTTTTATCTTTCATTGAGCACACATTGAGCACATATTGATCCAACATAAGCTTTTGAATATCCAATATGATTATCAATTTAGAGGATGAAAATTATTCCTTTACATACCTAAGCATTAATTTGCATTCAAAAGATAAACCATAAAATTATGAAAGTAAATTTAATTTACAATAATGATAACTTTTACTACATAATTGCAACAATAGATAAATTAAGCAAATTTTTCAATCACAAATATTAATAACTATAGAGATTGAAATAACTAATGCCATTCATATTTTCAAATTTTAAAAAGAATATAGTCACTTTTCACTTCAAATCTATTAAGTCTTTGTAAAACTAAATTTTGTATAATTTATTTATTTTACCTAAAATATAAGACCTACAGGCTATTGAAAATAAAATCTTCAGTTATTCAATTAAAAAAATATTTAAATTTAAATAAAAATAAAAATAGTCCTTAAAGTGTATAACTTGAAAGGTTGTTATGGAAATTAATAAAGAAATGCTTTTTGGTAAAAGTGTCCAGAACAAGTTTGGCTGAACTTGTGCTGGAAACTTTTACCAAACAAAATTTTGATGCCATCAATTATCTTCATTATATGGGCTATTCTTTTGGGTTGTACTTGCAATTTTTAGTCACTGGTCTTGTTCAAAGTGTCCAGCTCAAGTTAGGCCAAATTTGTGCCGGACAAATTTATGAGGAACATCTCATTTCTCTTAAATAAAAATGCACCTTACCAAATTCATATTGGAAAACTGTCTGGAACAAGTTTGGCAAAAATTGTGCTGGACACTTTGGAAAAAACCAGTGAATAAAAATTGCAAGGAGACCCAAAAAAATAGGCCATATAATGAACATAAATTATGGCATCAAATTGTTTTTTGGTAAAATTGTCCAGCACAAGTTCATCCAAACTTGTGCTGGACACTTTTGCTATATGAAGCTGGTTAGGTGTATGTTTTTTTAAGAGAAGTGAGGTGTTTCTCATAAATGTGTCCAGCACAAGTTTGGCTAAACTTGTGCTGGAAACTTTTTCCAAAAAAACAATTTGATGACATCAAATATCTTCATTGTTGAAGAAGACAGATTTGATATCCAGATCCAATTTCTCCAAGTAGTTGTCCAATTTGGAAGCTCTGTTTGTTAGAAAAATCACCAATAGGTGTAGCTTCTCCTTCTTTAAATAACTTAAAAACATGAACTAAAGATTTTTTTCATTGCATAATTACTGAAGTGGATACTTCATTAAATACTGATCTTTCTCTTGGAAAAATAGGTTTAAAATTTAAAGAGAATTGTCCAATGCATCTTTTATTTGACACTTTAATTAAATGTATTTCATGGTGATGGTGGTAGCTTAAAGAAAGTGAGGATGAGAGAAAAGTTTTAAAAGAGATGAAAATAGAGAATATATATAATATTAGATAAATATTCACAATTGAATTTCTCATGTATGTTAATCATTAATGTTGACTCACATTTTAATAATAACTAATTACATATAGATAACTGAAAGAAGTGCACTATTTTAGAGCCTACGTTTTGTGCCAATATAATAAAAATAGTTTCTTTAATAGTGCAAATGTAAAAAAAAATACATTACTATTTTTTCCCCTTATAAAAATATATATATATATTTTTCTCCTACATTAAATTTTTTGAAAATTCTCTTAAATTTTTTTATTCCAAAGAACAATGAGAAATTTTTATAGATAAGGGCTCAATATCAATTTTTGTCTAGAAAATTTAAAATTATGTGTAAATATTTTTACAGAGCTACATTTTTATTAATAAAATTTTTAGAAAGGACTTAAATAGTAATTTTTTTATATATTTGTGGAAATAAAAATGATAATTGAAATAATATTCCAGAACTAGTATACTATATGTCAATTAATACATTCCTACTAATATCAAACCTGACCTCCTAACATTCAATGTATCTAGATATAAAATTGAATATTATGGTATGTTAAGTGTTGTGGCTCAACCATTGCTCAAATTTGGACCAAATGATTCTCAACTTGAATCCAAAGCTCTGCTCAAGAAGAGATAAATTGAGGCTCAATTCAGGGCCAACTTTTTTTTCAAAATTTTTTCATATAATTTAAAAACAGTTTCCTAACACTTTCACAACATTTCCCCAATGTTTTCCCAACCTCTACCAAAAAGTTTCAAAGAGAGGGAGCTGCTAGAAGTTCACCCCCTGATTTCCTGTGGTGATTTGATTCATTTAACCCAAGGCTGCAGGGGAGAAATACACTAGATCACGTGTTGAAAAGATGCAGCATATTTTCTGGCACACACCCTGAAAGCAAAAGGGTGCAAGAGGAGGTTATTATTGCAAATGAGGAATATTGGGAGCATCCTACAGAAGCATGGGGTATTGGGCTAGAGTCATGAGAGAGCAATAAAGCTCATGATATAAAGCATGAGAAAAATGGCTGAGTATAACCCACAAGGAGCAATTTGTGGAAAATTGGAACACAAAGACATACTTGAAGTTAACTTTAAAGGCCCTTCTAAGTAACCAGGGTAGCTGAGTTGGGCACCCCTGGGGGCAAAAAAAGGGCTACAGAGGGAAAACAGAAAGACTTTTAACAGGTTTGCACATATAATTTCATTTCCAATTTTTGAAGGGCTACATTACATGATGGAATTATGGAATTATTTAAAAATAATTCAACCCACATACTATATTTTACTGAATTCACTTGTATTTTGGTAGCATATGTAAGGTTTTAGAATATTTAATCATTAATCATGTAAACCAAATCAATTGCAAAATCATCCCAATGTTTTTTTAACTCTGGCTTCTGCATAGTGTCAAAAGTTTTGTGTCCTTCAAAAGGAATATCATCCTTAATGAGGGTGTGGAACTGTGGATTAGCAAGTGCTATAGAGGAAAAAAATATTGGCCTATCTGCAGAGTTAACCAAGGCATTAGAACGCAACATTTCAAGATTGTTGTGAGTAAGATGGAGGGCAAAAATTTATTACATGAAATACACCATATACTTGAGACATAGTGTTCAGAGCACTGTATATATCATTGTAAGCCTGTCATCTAGAAGAAAGAGAAGTAGAGGGAAAAAATGGGGAGGAAGAAAAGGGAAAATAAAGAAAAGGGTTTAAAAAAGTAATAAGAAATGAATTTAATAATAGTAATAAAAAAGTTAAGTTATTTAAAAGGAATGCAACAACAATTTCTGAAGAATGACACAACGGGAGGTTATATTGATATTTAATATATTTATTTTTATAAGTTATATTTCAATGCACAGCAACTAATTCTTATTATTAATAAACTTACTGCAACCTTAGTATTATTATTGAATATTTTAATTAGAATTGTAAAACTAATAAAAATAATAAACAACATATTGTATATATTTAAAAAATATGTTAGAGTTGAGTGTAATAGTCAAGGGGTATTTCAAGTCTAGAAGGTTTTTTCACGGCGGTCCAATGGCAGTAACAAATTCAAACTTGAGTACATATTTCCTTATCTTCTCAAATATTTACTCAATATAAAGAGGTAAAATTTAAATTGTTATTATAATTAATGGATTTGAATTACATAAATGTAAATACTAAAGCAATAAAAGATAGTAATTGTCAGTCAGTTGTCTAGAAGAAGGAAAGAAAGGGGACAGGAAAAGATGAGGAAAGGAAAATAGGAAATAAAAGGGTTGTAAGAAATAAAACAAATAAGATAACAAAGTGTTTTAATTTATTTAAAGAGAGGCAACAACAATTTACTTGAGGGCTAACAATAATGAGGATTATTAAATGACAATATTTATTTCAAGTAAGGATTATTATTTCTGTGCGGAAAACACTATAATTACTATCAGACTTAAAGCAACCTGTAAATAGTTATATTAAACTTAAATTAGAATTTTAATACTACTAATAATAATAATAATAAAACATATTATATTAACAATATGTTCAAATATTGGTTGTATAGTAAGTGATGATTTAAAGGTGATTATCCAAGGCCCTTATATAGACCAAGGGACCCCTGAAGCGCCACCAATCAATAAATACAAATTAGAAATAGCTAAAACAAGAGATAACAAAATAGAAGATGAAACATGACTATCAAGAGAAAAATATGACAAAAATTAACTAAAACCCGTTGTAGACAATCCTATAGTACTAGCTATAGGCCTTGACCAAGGGAGTTGGAGAAAAACCAGAGAGAAAATCCCCTGCCCCTTTAGAAAAATAGAGTGAGATTTACTTGCTAAAGTAAGTTGGTTCCTGTTTTGCTAAAGCTCCTTTTTAACACACTTGACTGCTTGATGAGCCAAGAAAGTAGTCCCCAGATAGACTACCAGACCAAAGAACTGAAATGTAGAACAAAGTCCAAACCAGAGACAGCAAAGATACTTGATGTAGGCTGCAAATCCACACCAAAGACAGCAATAATACTTGCTATAGCTTGCAAGACTATAACAGAGAAAACAGTTGACAAAGTTAAGTTAAATGAAGAACTTACTTGCAACAAACACAGCCAATTGTGGCCAGAAAACAGTGAAAACTGAGTGAGGAACAATGATATCTCCTCCGGATGGTTGTATGATGATTAAGGTTGCCCCAAACTGTCTTATTCACTATGTACACACAGACCACTAACTAAGAGCCCATGCGCACCCACCAATCTGGTGCCTGTACCTGCCAAATTGCATAAAAAACCCTCCTGAAGCGCTCCCCAACCTCCTAAAACAGAGGCGGGCGGGCCGCCCAACGTCCGAGATGCCGCCTGAAGCCAGAAAACCAACAAAAACCACTAATCTACTTGGAAAAATTAGCTACAACTACTAAAACCTTTAAAACACGGATTTTCACTATAACAACATTGTGACATGAAATATAGAGAAAAATAAGCTATATCCAATGGTACTAAGCACTTAACCCTAAGACTTAAGGTTAGCCCGTAAAACACAAAAAACCAAATTAAACAGCAATCTTTTATAAATGAAAAATGAGGAAATGACCCCTTAAAACTTAGAATATGAAAAATGTCTTCAATACATAAAATATAGAGAAAAACCAGGGCTATCCAATGATAGTACCCACATACTTGCAGACCCAATATCCACAGAATAAAACCAGAAAAAATACCCTATTCCTTAACAGATGTCAATTAAGACATGCACAAACAGCGCCAAATCACACAACAAAGGCCCCTGCCAATGTCGGAAGACCACATCCTCCCTCCAATTGATAATGTCCGCATTCTTTCTTCATCCAACCACCATGTTTAACCTTCTTCCCAAATCTGCCTCTAGAATGGGCCCCTGCCAATACTGCATCGACAATAATTTAATCTGCGCCATGACACCACCTGTCCATCCATACAGAACGTCCTGCGATGTCTACCAATCCAGAAAGAAGACCTGCCACAGACCTGGTCCACTTTCTTCCACAACAGATTAACCTCCACCTCAACCTGGTCCTTCTTCTGTCAGCACCAAAAGATCTAGGCCATCCATCCTGATACCCAGATTAATCAAAAAGCTCCACCCTTCCCAGAAAAGTGCCACAACCCATAAAACAACTAGTTCCACCATCCCTGGTCCATCTGATGGTAAAGAAAATTCATTTCTTCCTTCAACTTTAAAACTGATGACTTCTCAGTTCCTCCATCTTTTGATAGTGATGATAAAAATGTAGGATCTATTGCACCACCAACACCAAAGCACTTGCCCACTATCAAGGCCAAGTTCCAACAACACACATATCAACAGAAACAACTTCTGCTTCACTACTTCCAATCCACTCCTGCTAGAGATCCACAGGACATTGAGAACAGAAGACACCTCATTCACCAGTTCAAGGCTAATTCTGAACACTTCATTTCATCTCTTGATTCCCTCTGTAATTCCATTAGTACTTGAGTTTGATTCAGAAAAGAAAAATTGACCAAACCCTCTATAGGATGTAACCACAAACAACCCTCAGTTTTAAGTCTTGGGGGACTCAAAAACCTAAATCATAAACCCAGAACCAGAGATCAACCACATTAAGACACAGAGAAAAAACTAACATTCTGGGGTGATTGTGAATAGAGCTGCCAGCCCATCAATTACCCCAAAACTTGCCTTTGCTAAATTCAGAGGCTCCCCCTGTGGATACCCTCCACCAATCTTTCAAAACCAACTCCAACAACAAAACTTTTCCCTCAGTTTATAGTCTTGGGGGACTTACAACCCTCAGTTTAAAGTCTTGGGGGACTAACACAGTGTTCAGTTTAAAGTCTTGACGGACTAGTCTTGATAAAATCTTGAAACCAGCCAGTTTAAAGTCTTGGAGGACTAACAGAAACCAGATTTCAGTTTAAAGTCTTGATGGACTGCCTTGATACTATAGCTTTTTCAGTTTAGAGTCTTGATGGACTGACAGAATTTTGCATAAAATAGACGCAGCCAATTTCATGCAGAACACCTCTACAGCCAACCTGCTGAACTTCCACCTTCACTTCATCATCTACCCATCACTGACAAAAATCTCCTCCTATCCCTTTTCATCATCTTTTCTCACCACAGATCATGGCTGGATCTCCTGATGTTAACCCTTCTACTCTCCCTTGCTTCACTGCTCCCAAGGACTATGCCTTCAAACAGTGCATCCACATGTGCATACCTTGCACATTCACTCTTCAAAATCCTGAATCCAAATTCTACAACAGGGCTTGTGATTCTTGCTATTCCAAAAAGAAAAGATGTGACAGAGACGCCAACTACCTAATTCCTCTGCCTTCTCCTTCTCACAAATACATCTCCAGATCCCCTACCAGATCCCCAGAGCTTGGTCCTTCCTCTTCCTCTCTATCTTCTGCTCCTTCCAGAAGATCTAGTAGCTCAGCTTCCCGCACTCTTCCCAAAAAACCAGCCTTAGCTTCCCAAGAAACTTCTTTTATCTCCGCCAAATTAGCTCCAAAAGCTTCAAGATCAACTCCCAGGCTTCTAGACCGCGTCCAGGCGGCACGGCCAACGTTGGGAGGCCCTCCCTCCTCACCAAACAGTGAAAATCAGGGCCAAAACCTCCAAAAATGGCCAGAAAACATCCAAGTTCATCCAGACAACAACAACAACTTAACCCAACTACCTCCTACTGCTCCCAGAGCAATGCAATCCACCCTTCCAAAGTCCAAAAGCACCAAAAATTCCCAGATTTCTAAGAGACCTGCCAGAGAACCCCAAGAAGAAACCAGAACACCACACACTGCTCCACAACAACAACTTCGTCCCCAACTAAGACAAAGAAACTACACCTCTCCTCTGTCAGCCAACTACTCTTCTGACAGTTCCATCTCTTCAAAATCTCCATCCAGAAGAGATCAATCTGCTTCCAAATCCCCCTCTCCTTCTCCATCCTTTAACAACCCTGGTACTCCATCACCAGCACCTCCTCCAGCTGAATCCAACAGAAACAACAACCACAAAAACAACAACAATCTCACTGCTCCAACTAAGCCCCAGGAAAATCAGCCTCCTAGTTCACCTACTCAAAATCTTTCAGAGGAAGACCATGAGAATCCATATCTTTCCCTAGTTGATCCACCCACTATGACCATTACAAAATCTTCAGAGATCCAAAACCCAGCTTCTTACAGATTTGATGAGCTTCCAATCTGTAAGTACCAATTAATTATCCCATTTCTTCAACAAAAATAATTACTGATCCAATTCTTCTTGTCTAGTTGGCACCCCTCCTCCTGAATCTATTATTGGAGTTGGCCAACCTCTTGAGACTTCTTTGACCCTGGATTATGGAGACATGAAGAAACACCTAAGCACCATGTCTTCCAACATGCTAAAAGCCTTTGCCCTCCATGGAACTTTGAATGACTTTAAAAAATCCCTAAAAAAGCGCCTACTGGACGACCACTGGAAAATGTCTAGGATCATTAAGCACACCCTCCAGCACTCCATTCCTGCCTCTTCTTCTTCCTCCTCTGAACTTCCCTCTAATCCAATTCCTGATCATTACAATCCCTATCATCTCTCCAGCAGGATGCACTTCAAAGAACACGGTGCTACCCACAATCCCAACAAAAAACAAAAACATCATCACAATCCAGACCAGCCTCCAGAAGCTTCATCATCCAGACAATGAGCTCCTGCAAAAAGATTAGAAACATAATAATAATATAAAACAATTAATAAAAATAATTTCAGAATTTTTTTATTTTTATTTTTTATTTTTTTATTATTTTATTATTTATTTTTTTTAACGTACTAATATATTAAAATTAAAAATTTATAAGTAAAATGAAATAAAATAAAATAAATGAAATAAAATAAAATATAAAAAATAATACAAATGGTATCCCCCAGCCAATTGATGAGCTGATCCCCTGATACCTTACCCACATCCAAGTGCACCTTGATGTGGATACACAATTAATTATTTTAAATGGTTAACAGAAAACAAAATTCAAAAAATTTAGAAATTCATAAGATAATAAAAATAATGAAACACAGAAACACATGAAATAAATAATAAATAAAAATAAAATAGCATTTCCCGGCCAATTGATGAGCCTTTCCCCAACAATGCTTGCCCACATCCAGGTGACCCTGATGTGGTAACACCCTATATTTTTGATTTTATAATTTTAAACAACCCCCATAAAAAAATTAAAAGAAAAAAAAGAAAAAAAGAAAAAAATCTAAAACTGCTATCTAGCAAAAACATAACTGCAAAATCAAAGACAGTCCAGCTCCATAGATGGTCCAATAAGGGAAAGTCCGATCCATAGAAATGATCATTGGGTGGGCTCCCTCCAATAAGTAAAAATGATGGGAGACCACCAGTGATCCACCACCAATCTGAAAGAACCAAAGATAAAGAAGCCAGTCCCAAACCAGTTTAAAGTCATAGTGGACTTGAAAGCTGAATAATAAACAACAGAACTAGAATTCAACTATGAAAAACAAAAGACTTGAGACAGACATTCTGGGGTAACTGATCTACAGAGCAGCCAGCTCATCAGTTACCCCCACACTAGCCAAAATAAAATCTAGAAGCCCCCCTGGGTACCTTCTAACAAAAACACAACGTCCAACACAAAAAAACCAAAACCAATAAACAGTGAAGAGTCCAGCACTTGAAAACCAGAGGAAATTCCAGTTTAAAGTCATAGAGGACTGAAACCTGTGAAAAGAAACCAATACTAGGGTTCAACCAAATTAAGAAAAAGGGTTGGAAACAGACAATCTGGGGTAACTGATGATAGAGCAGCCAGCCCATCAGTCACCCCTGCACTTGCCAAGATCAAATCTAGAATCCCCATCCATGGGTACCTTCTAACAAAAAGTTTCCAACACAAAAGTTGCTCTGCAACACCACAAAAATTCCAAAACAAAAAAATAACGTTCCATAGTTTATCCTCATTGAGGAGTCAATCTTCTTCATGCCTAGTGCCTCTGGGATAAAACCTCTTCACTTGGTCTGCAGCCACCCTCTTTTTCAAGACTGCACCATCCAACTCTTCCAAAACATAAGAACCTCCAGACGCCTGAGATCTGACTCTGTAAGGTCCATTTCATCTGTCAGCAAACATCTTCCCCCACTGACTCTCCAAACTTCTATTATACATCAAAATAAAACAACCAGGTTTCAAGGGATTCCTGAGTCTATGAGCCAACTTCTTGTCCCAGTATCTGACTGATTGATTCCTAATCTTCATCATTCTAGAGTATGCCTTCTCCTGACATTCCTCTCTACATTCCAACTATTGCATCCTGGCACAGAGAAAATCTTCTGTTGAGTGCACGTCATCCCAATCAATTCCAAGATAAGAGAAAGCTTCCAAGTCCACTGGTAGAACGGCTTTCTGACCAAGCATTAACTCATAGGGAGAATAGCCAGTTGTCCTCTTCACAGTGACCCTATCAGCAAATAACACCAAGGGTAAATAATGCCTCCACTTTTTGGCACTATCTCCGCACATCTTCACCAAAGCATTCTTGATAACTTGATGGCCTCTTTCAACCATGCCTTCAGCTTCAGGATAATATGGTGTAGCCACTCTAACTTTATAGCCAACGCTAGCCACAGCTTCTTTAAATTTGGCACCAAACTCTGGCCCACCATCAACAGTGACCAACTTCATTAACCCATACCTATAAATCCACTCTTTCTTCAAAACCTTTGCCACATTCTTGGCAGTCAAATTAACTAGAGGCACTGCCTCAACCCAAGCAGACAAATCACCCCTAGCAACAATCAAGTATTTATACCTGACCTCTTTAATATGGACAGCATCCAGACTGATCCTTCCAAAAACAGTTGATTCACCAGTAGCACGGCCCACCTCTTTAGGTTTCAAGTGACTTCTTCTTTGACATTCTTCACAAGATTGAACCCAACCCTGCACAGCCAACTTCATACCTGGCCACAAAAATCTGTCTGCTACTCTTGTATAAGTCTCCCCAAAGCCTCTATGACCAAGGTCTTCATGCAAAGACTTCAAAACCAATTCTTGACCCTTCTTCTGAGTCACCACCACTTGAGGATTAGGATGTCTCCTCCTCATCAACCGCCTTCCTGACACATAAAATCCAGGACTCTTCTTCTTGATTGCCAACCAAGTATCATCATCACAACTATCAGGCCTCTCCAAGGTCAACAGATATTCCACCAAAACAAAATAAAACCCAGACTGACCCCAGGTCTCATCTTCAAAATCCAACACCACCACATCCAAGGGTACAATTCTGTCATAAAAATCACCAGTATGAACATGAGCCAATTGAGCAGCACAACAAGGACACCAATCCTTAAATTTTGGCACGTCCTTCTGTTTCCACTGAACCTTGTGAGAATCCAGTTCACTAACAAAAACACCCTTTTCCAATTTTGAGCTGTCCCAAACAACAACTCCATCTTCATCAACAAAAACATCCTTATCACCAGAATCAAGATCAGATCCAGCCAGTTTAGCCTCTTGGGGGAGGTCAGAAAAATCTTCAGCACCCTTTGTGCTGGCCCTAACCACTGGAACCTCCTCATCAAACTCTTCAGCCTCAGAATCTTCATCTGTAGGTGGCCTCCTTGATAATCCATCAGGCATAGTAAAAGTTTTACCTGGTTTGTGTATTAGGTCAAAAGAAAAATGTTGAATAAATGCCACCCACCTAGTCATTGGAGCATTTGAAAGACTAGGTGTATTGATCATCTGAACAAAAGATTTTGCATCCACCTGCAGCTCAAAATGCTGCCCCCACAAAACCGTCTGTAGCTTCTTTAAAATTTTAGCTACGCCACACAATTCCAACATAGGTTGAGAATACCTAGATTCCACCTCATTAAACACCACAGACTCATATCTTACTGGCCTGACCCTCCCAATCTTATCCTCCTGAGATAAAACAGCACCAGCAGCAATATAACTTGAGTCCACTGCCAGATAAATTTTTCCAGCACCAACACCATAATCCAACTTGTGAAGAACAATATCTTCACCAACAACCTTTTTCAACTTCTGAAAAGCCTCTTCACACTCTTCAGTCCATTCCCAATCTGCATCTTTTCTGGTCAACCTCCTTAAAGGTGAAGCCAACAAAGAAAAATCCTTAATAAAAATCCTGACATATACACATACACCCAAAAATCCCCTGACTTCAGTAGCATTTTTAGGCCTTGGCCATGACTGGATTTTATTAATCTTCTTCTTCGCCATAATCCTTCCCTCTTAACATACCACATGACCCAGAATTTCCAAAGCAGGAACACAACAACAGAATTTTGACCCTGAAATGGTCAAACCAGCCTCTTCAATCCTGAACAACACTCTCTCTAGAGTTATTGCATATTCCCACACAAACCGCCTTATGCCAGGGTTCTCTGCTAACACCTCATTACCATAATCAGTGGATGGTCCTTTAATTCCACCATCATCAATAAAAATACCAGCATGAGTAGGAACCTCATCCTAAAAATCCAAGCCATCTGTGCTTGATAAACTGCCACTGAATTAGTTGCTCCTTGAGGCAACCTAGTGAGCTGAAATCTTCCCAAAGGAGTCTCAAAAGTTGTGAGAGGCCTTGAATCCGTATGTAGGTCCCTCTCATCATAAACAACCATAATATCACCCAAACCATAACACACCCTTCCAGCAAAAGCTTCAACAAAATCCTCTGCACTTGGTGGCATACCAGCATCCTTGATAGTGACTCTATTCAAGGCTCTAAGATCATGAACCACCCTCAACTTTCCATTCTGCTTTTTTACACAGAAAACCGGACTTGAGTAGCTGGAAGTTGATTGTTCGTATAACCCAGTCCTAACTCTTTCCCTAACAATCTCTACAAAATCCTCTCTAATAGCGGCTGGAATTGGAATAGGTTTGATTTGCCAAGGTTCATGGAAAACCACAGGAATCAAGTAAGGTTCCCCATAAGAGTGCTTTAATACACCCCTTTCCTCCTCAACAAACGCCACAGCCTTTTCCCTTAGCACAATAACGTGCAAAAACAACTTCTTTTCTTCCTCAGACAACCACCCATCAGGACCAAAATTAACAACTTTCAACCTTTCCACGGTCACCCTAGCCGTCTCTATAAATTCTGGAGGATTCTTCACCAAAGGTGTACAGTACGGATCTCTTGACAAAGGAGGTCTCTTCAAGGGCGGATTCAAACCACCAGGCATAGGCTCATTGACAGGCTTAAACTTCTGTGCTACCTTCTTATACTTTGCTGCTCCACCTTCAACTTGAGGGATCTTCAGGAATTCTTCATCAACAGACCTGGAACAAAAACCAAGGGATTCCCCATTGCTCACATGTGTGGCCAAGGTAATGTTTTTGAAAGGTGTAGAAGAAACCCTAGCGGTGCACAATTGGGAGGACTTACTTTTACACCCCAATCTCACCACTCCAAAACTTTTCCGCAATTCCACATCTTCATCCTAACTTCGAACTTCCAAATCTTCAAATATTGATTCATCTTCTGAATCACATCTTCTAAAATTGTGCAGTTTATCCTCATGCTGGAGGCCCAAAAATAGATCCTGATGATCTTCTCTCTTCATAATTTTCTGCAGTTTAACCTCATGCTGGAGGCCCGAAAATAGATCTTGACAATCTTCACAACAATATTTTGAATCTTCTTTCTTCATTATCTTCAGATTTTTTTCTTGATTTTCATGAATTATCTTGAAATTTTTATCTTCTTTTCTTGAGTTTTCTTCTGACCTACAAAAATAACCAGGGGTTTCCCCAATGCTCACAGGTGTGGCCCAGGTAATGTTTTTGAAAGGTGTAGAAGAAACCCTAGCGGTGCACAATTGGGAGGACTTACTTTTAGACCCCAATCTCACCGCCCCAAAACGTTTCTGCATATCTTTCAATAAAGATATATAACCAATCTTCTTCCTTGAACTTGAATTAAAAATAATTAAGAATCTTGAGAGAGAACAGAGACTTGATAAAAAACTTGATGAATACTTGCAAAGAAGAGAAACATTAAAAAGAGAAAGTTGAAAATCCACTTGGTATATCTCCAAGGGAGCTGACCTACTACAACCTGGGATTTGCGCATCTTGGGGAGAGGTTGTAGCACTAGGGTGATCATCCCTCATTACTCTAAAAAAGACAGACTCTCAATAGAGCCTGAGCCACACTCCAAAAAACCAGAGGCAGCACCCACTTCCTTCCTTCTCCTGCAGCAGTCCATGCACTGGCACATTGAAGATAAACCAGGCCTGGTCTCCCAACCATCCTCTCCAGGGGATGATAACCTCATGTGAAGCCTCCTTTTGTCTTCACCAGTCAACTACAAACTGATTCCCAAATCAAATTGATAACCAATTCTTGCCTGAAAATCCATCAAGAATGGCCCACCCAAAACTGCTTTTACATTAACTTTAGCAATGTAAAAATGAACCTTCCCTGAGGCTCCTCCAACATCTAACTTCACAAACTCTGAAGTTCCAACCAATTCAGTGACATGGCCACCGATCCCTCTCAAATTCCCACCAATACCAGTTTTGATGGGGAGGCCCATATGAGTTGCCTCAAAAAAAGAAATCAGGTTTATCTGAGAACCTGAATCCCCCAATGCCCTTGCCTCCCTGCCATTCAGAGTGACATTGACATATCCCAGAGGAGCAGAAAAATGAGTTTCCAACCCCTCACCAAACTATTAAGCAGAATCACAGATGTATTCCACCTCCTCAGAAGACACCCTTCTTCTGGTTAACAACTTTTTTTGTCTATCAGCCAACCCTGGACTGATAGCATACAATTCCCCCTAAGATAGGGAATCCTGACCCTGTTTCATCCTTTCCAGAACAGAGTCCATAAAATTAACTTGACCAGACACTACTGGCCTCTCAAAGTGAGCTCTTTGCTTCACCACCTTGGTCCTAGAAGCTTCTTGAGGACCAGCACCACCAACAGATTTACCATTAACTGGAACCAAACCAGATCCCTCACCAGAACCTCTGAATCCAACAGGCTTTGGCAATGAAGAAAAAGGGACATCCTCCTCAGAGTCAGAATCCACCTCCATTGGCATTGGCTCACCATTCATATCCAATGCGCCAAAACTAGGGGGGCCCATATCAGCCATACCCTTCTGCATCTTGTACAGCTCCTCTTTGCTGTACCTCTTCCTAGCTGCACTCAGCTTAGGATCCACCTTTGAAGCATTTGGCTTTGGTTTGGCCTGAGAACTGCTCTTAGGCCTTCCCACCTTCCCTGCTTCCACATCATAAACACCAGCCAAGCATTCACCACTTGACTGTCCACCACAAGCATACAACTCCAAACCACCAAAGGAAGTAGAAAAAGAGACCTTATTTACCTCCTTCCCCTTTCCCTTGACGTCCTCATCCAGCTTAACATAAGACTTCCCCTGATCAGGATTTTCCTCAAACCTTGGCCTCCTTTGATTGAGACCACCCCTTCTCCTGACCAAATCCACAGGAGCCTGCCCCTCACTGGGCTTCACAAAAGAACCGTCAGGGAACTTAAAAACCCTGCCATCAAACTCCACTTTTCCTTCAGACACATCTCTGTTCAGTGCCCAACAATCATTGGACCTGTGCCCCCTCATACTGCAATAAGAGAAAACCCAAGGATCACTCCTACCAGCCCTCCTTTCAAAATCTCTAGGCTGAGAAGGTGCCTTATTAACCTTCTTGGCCTCCTGAAAAAAAATGTGCAGCTGCTTTGTAAGATCAGCAAACTGCTCCACCATTGGGTCCCTCTCCTGTTTGGGAACCTGCACCAAATTATTCTCCTCCTTCTTCTCCCTAAATTCCTCTTCAGCCAAAGCCTCACTGACTTTGCTGACATACTTGGCACACCCCTCCTGATAGGTGTCCACAGCCAATAACTTCAAATGGGCCTCAACATCCTCCTTCACCTTATCCAAGGCAGGCAACTTCTGGCCCCCATTAGAAAGAGTCTTCATCAATTCCTTTCTTGACAACTCCTTCAACACATCCATCCTGAAATCTCTAGCCAGGGCAGACCAAAAAACATCTTTGGCAGCATTTTCATGTGCCAGCTCCTCCACTTCCACCAAATATTCCACCACAGGATCAAACTGTAGCAGAAACCTCCTATAACTATGTAAGTTACCAACACCACCATAAGATTGCCATTCACTGACAACCTTGTTCAGATCCACCATAGTGAACCTGAAACCCCATCTATCCACCATCTCCCTACACAACAATTTCCAATCCCTCTTCTTGTAGCCAGACATGGCCACAATCTCCTTCTCCACTGACCTATCACCAATGAAGAAGATAATCTGCTTCACCATATCCAGGTAGGAAGCACCATCCACTCCAGCAGAAGTTTCATACTTCTCTAGAAACCACTTGACATCCTCCCCATTAAACTTGGTACCATCCCAAGTTTTAATTCTCACACACTCCCTAACCATCACAGAAGGAGGACCATCCCCCCCACTGACAGTTACCACAGGAATAGCAGAACCAGAAGCCATTCTTCCAGTCCAAAACACCAAAAAGAGCCAACAGAAAACAGAGATTCCAAAGAACTAGCAAGTTCTACCCCACGTTGGGCGCCAGAAATGTAGACAATCCTATAGTACTAGCTATAGGCCTTGACCAAGGGAGTTGGAGAAAAACCAGAGAGAAAATCCCCTGTCCCTTTAGAAAAATAGAGTGAGATTTACTTGCTAAAGTAAGTTGGTTCCTGTTTTGCTAAAGCTCCTTTTTAACACACTTGACTGCTTGATGAGCCAAGAAAGTAGTCCCCAGATAGACTACCAGACCAAAGAACTGAAATGTAGAACAAAGTCCACACCAGAGACAGAAAAGATACTTGATGTAGGCTGCAAATCCACACCAGAGACAGCAATAATACTTTCTATAGCTTGCAAGACTATAACAGAGAAAACAGTTGCCAAAGTTAAGTTAAATGAAGAACTTACTTGCAACAAACACAGCCAATTGTGGCCAGAAAACAGTGAAAACTGAGTGAGGAACAATGATTTCACCTCCGGATGGTTGTATGATGATTACAGTTGCCCCAAACTGTCTTATTCACTATGTACACACAGACCACTAACTAAGAGCCCATGCGCACCCACCAATCTGGTGCCTGTACCCGCCAAATTGCATAAAAAACCCTCCTGAAGCGCTCCCCAACCTCCTAAAACAGAGGCGGGTGGGCCACCCAATGTCGGAGATGCCGCCTGAAGCGGCCCGGCCTCCCTGAAGCCAGAAAACCAACAAAAACCACTAATCTACTTAGAAAAATTAGCTACAACTACTAAAACCTTTAAAACATGGATTTTCACTATAACAACTTTGAGACATGAAATATAGAGAAAAATTAGCTCTATCCAATGGTACTAAGCACTTAAACCTAAGACTTAAGGTTAGCCCGTAAAACACAAAAAACCAAATTAAACAGCAATCTTTTATAAATGAAAAATGAGGAAATGACCCCTTAAAACTTAGAATATGAAAAATGTCTTCAAGAAATAAAATATAGAGAAAAACCAGGGCTATCCAATGATAGTACCCAAATACTCGCAGACCCAATATCCACAGAATAAAACCTGAAAAAATACCCTATTCCTTAACAGATGTCAATTAAGACATGCACAAACAGCGCCAAATCACACAACAAAGGCCCCTGCCAATATTGGAAGACCACACCGTGAGTAATTAATCCTTTTCCCACCATAACATCCAAAAACACTTAATTAAAATAATCATTAACCAAGTAATTCTGAAACATGAGAAAAATGAGTCAAAATAATCAAAAACAGACATTATGATGACATGTAAAGGTTTTAACTAAAACAAATAAAATTATTTTCACGCCAAAATTCATGGAATAAATTCAATTCAGTTTAAAGAAATTTTAAGTAATTGTTTTAACTATGTAATTAATTCAATAATTAGTTTAAATAAAACAGATAATTAATTTAGTGTTATTTGTAATTTAAAATGGGGATTTTAATACTTTGTTATTAAATAAGTATTATAATTTATTTAATAATTTTTTCCTGACACAATTAAGGGTCAAAAGAAGCGCCCAATATTATTGCTTAATAATATATGAAGTTTTATTTAATATATAAAATTAATTAATTAACTTAATTACATTATAAGTCAATTTTACATATATAATTATAATATATGTTTTGTAATTAATTAATTATTAATTTATAATTATTAAATACATAAAAATAAGCCATTAATTTTAGAATATAAAATATATTAAGCTGAATTTAAATGTATAAAAATTTATATAACAATAAAATTAAAATAACACTTATTATTAATAAGATACTTATATAATTTTATTATGCAATAAAATATTAATTTATATACATAAAATACAAATCTTACGCCCTCTTTCAGGTCCAATAAATTAACATATAATTTGCTGGGCTCCTGGTATAGCCTGGCTGACAGTAATAAATATTTTAAATAGTTATTATAAAAAATTTAGTAATGGAATGGAATGATGAAAAACAACCAAAAGAGAGGCTTTATATAGGCAAAGGAAAGAAAAAGGATGACAATAAAATTCTAAAAACAGTATTATGAGAGAGAGAGAAAAAGAATATTCCAGAAGGAGGATTTTCAAATAATAAAGTTGTTCTGAAAAGAAGGTGTCAGAAAGGTGTATTTACTATATATGACAGAAATAAATTAATTTATTTAAAATTTACTGTAAATTTTAATTTTTAAATAAGTAATTTGAATTTTTTGTAGGTAGTTAATTTTATTTAAATTTTTATTGTAATTTATTTTAATATTCATTTCTATTTCTTTTAACCTGTCATTGAGCACCATTTTAAGAAATAGAAATATAACGGAAATTTTAATATTAATTTTAATTATTCACTAACTTTAACATTTTGAAATTAGTTAATTTGTTATAGGTAAATTTAATTTAAATAATTAATAAAATTAAAATAATAAGGCGTGGCTTCATCCAGTAAATAATTAACTATTTTACTGGGTAAGTCTAGCAGCCTGGCTGACAGTAATAAGTGATGAGACTACAGGGGTTTATCCAAGGCCTTTATATAGGCAAGGGGCCCTCTGAAGCGTCATAATAAAGTATATACAAAAAATAATAAAAATATAATAACAAATAGCTGATTTTTAGTAAGTGTATGGAGAAATATGACACCATTAACTAAAACACATGAGTTAGAGCCCAAATATCCACCAAATTTAAACACAAACAGTTACCGTAAATTTAGTGAGTAATTAAATAAGTTTGAGACACATAAAAATAATTTAATTAATTTGAAACATGTCTTATAATTTTTTAAGTAATAACCAATTTAACCGAAACATGAAAAATAACTTATTTTAACATGTTAAAAATAATGTAATTAATTAATTTAGTATAAGAATGAATAATTAATTATTTTAATTATTTTTATTAGTGTAATAATTAATTTAATTTAAAACAAATACTTATTATAACAAAATTACTAATTTTTAGAATAAAACATTAATAATGTCAGCCAGGCTATACCAGGAGCCCAGTAAATTTTGTCAATCTACTGTCACTAAAAGAGGGTGTAAAAATTTTCTTATTATGTATATAAATTAATATTATATTGCATAATGAAATGGTATAATAATTTTGTTAAATATATATAAGTATCATATTAATTTTATTATTATATAAATTATTTATACATTTAAATTAAGCATGATATATATTCTATAAATTATGGAACATTTTCTATGTATTTAATATATAAAAATTTACAATTAATTAATTATAAAAATATATTATAAATTATAAATAAAAAATTAACTTATAATGTAATTAAATTAATTGATTAAAAATATATATTAAATAAGGCCATACATATCTTTTTAAAAATAATATTGGATGCGTTTTTTACCCTTAATTGTGTCAGTAAAATTATTGAATAAATTATAACACTTATTTAATAAGATAGTATTAAAATCCTCACTTTAAATTAGAAATATCATTATATTAATTATACGTTTCATTTAAACTAGTTATTGAATTAATTACATAGTTAAAACAATTAATTAAAATTGCTTTATACTGGATTGAATTGATTACATGGATTTTGGTGTGAAAAAAATTCTATTTGTTTTAATTAAACCCTTAACATCTCACTGTAATATCTGTTTTGGATTATTTTACTCACTGTTCTCATGTTTCAGACTTACTTGGCTACTAATTATTTTAATTAATTGTTTTGGGAACTTATGGTGGTAAAACTGGTTGCTTACTCACGGGTTTAGCTTATTGTCTCATGTTTTTCTCTCAATCTCTATGGTTTAGTTCTATTCTTTTATATTCTTGTTTCATTTTATTACTTCTTGTAATTATTTATTTGTGACACTTCAGAGGGTCCTTTGCGTATAAAAGGCTTTGGATAATTGCCTGTAGCTGCATCACTTATTATACACTCAACTAAAATACATTTTTAATTATATTACATTTATTTAATTTTTATTAGCATTTTTGAAAGTAAATAAATATTCTACCGTTGCTCTAAGTCTATTAATAATTATAAGTCTTTTCCCCGCATTGAAGATAAATCCTTACTTAAATAAATATATTATAATTGAATAAACCCTCACTGTTGTGTAAAGTCTCAAGAAATAGTTGTTGCCTCCTTTTAAAAATACCTAACTCATTTTATTAATTTATTTCTTTTACCTCTTTTCAACCCTTTTCTTTATATTCCCCTTTCTTCCTCTCCATCTTTCCATCATATTCTCTTTCTTCTAGATGACCAGCCAATAAATGATATATTTAAATAAGTGCTTTAACTTGTTTAATACTCTGATGACCCAATAATGAATCAAAAAAAGCACCCAATATTATTGTTTGATAACATATGTAAGGTTTTATTTAATATATAAATTTAATTAATTAATTTAATTACATTATAAGTTAATTTTATACTTATAATTATAATATATGCTTATAATTAATTAATTATTAATTTATATTTATTAAATACATAAAAATGCACCATAATTTATAGAATATAACATTTATTATTCTTAATTTAAATGTATATATAATTTATATAATAATGAAATTAATATAATACTTATTTTATATATATTTAATAAAATACTTATATCATTTCATTATGCAATATGATATTAATATATATACATAATAAGAATATTTTTAAGCCCTCTTTTGGTTCCAGTAAATTGACATAAAATTTACTGGGCTCCTGGTATAGCCTGGCTGACACTCCCTCACTCTAAAAAAACAATAAAAAAAATGCTAAGATTTTTTCTTTTTATACTTTTTTAACAGAGTGGGAAGATTTGAAATTTCTTTTCCAGGTATCCATGCATAATGTTCAGATGATTTGTTCTTATATCTCAATAAATATTCAGTACCTCTTTCAGAAGTGATAATTCTATCATTGAGAATTTTATCAATTTTTGAAGTTTATGTGACTTCCTGAGGGTTTTTCTTAGGTCTTCCCCTTCTTTTGGGAAATAAGTAGCAGTTAGAAGGGTAAGGTTTAAGCAAAGAAATGGGGAAAACAGGATGTTTCCTATCATGTGGAGAATACAATACAACTTCTACTGCATTATCTACAACCATTCTTTTAACAAAAAATGGTCCCACAAAAGGATCTTTTAATTTGTTGTTTCCTTGTAGATTAAAATGGACAGTAGATATCAACACTTCATCACCCTTGTTAAATGTGTATTCTTTATGGGATTCATCCCATATCTTCTTTTCATATTCAAATGCTTTATCAATACAGCTTTGAGTATGTTTCCTGCATAGCTGTTGCATTTGCATAAAAGATTTTACACAAGGATGTAGTTCCAAATTAGGTAATTTATTATTCAGAATTTGAGCAGGAGTGTTTGGGACATAACCTAACCAAAGCTCAAAAGGCTTTTTCTCAGTGACAAAATGAACAGTGCTATTATATGCAAATTCAAGACCAGGAAATAGAGTGACCCATTCATGAGTAAATCTGTCATTGTCTTTATATTCTAATCCAAAAGCACAATACCTTTTAATCATATCTTCAAGAGTTTGAATCATTATTTCAGCTAGACCATCAGTCTGAGGATGGTGAGCTGTTGAAAATTTTAACTCACAGCCACAAATATCCATCAAAGAGGTCCAAAATTCAGATGTAAATTTTGGATCTCTATCAGAGATAATGGCTTTTGAAATCCAACAATATTAAACATGTAAGACCACCATAAGAAAGCTAATTCTTTTGTGGATACATCTTTGTGGGTGGGAATAAATTTGCACATTTTGGTGAATCTATCCACTATTACCCAACAAGAATTATAACTGTCTTTACCTGCTACAGGAAGACCAGTGACAAAATCCATTTTAATGAATCTATCCACTATTACCCAACAAGAATTATAACTGTCTTTACCTGCTACAGGAAGACCAGTGAAAAAATCCATGTTAATGATTTTCCAAGGAGCATCAGGTGCTTCAATATTTTGTAACAATCATGCTCTTTTACCTGTCAATCTTTTAAATTTTTGATGCAAATCACAAGCTTCAAAATACAATTTAGTGTCTTCAGACATATTAGCCAACCAAGAAGTGTTTTTAGTTCTGATAATGGTTTTTTCAAGATCAAAATTTCCTGCTAATATTTCATCATGACATAGTTTTAAGATGGTTTCTTTCATGGAAGGAGGAATAACAATGACATTGGTCAGTTTTCTTCTGTAGTAAATATAACCATCCTCAATGGGAAACTTTCCTTTACTCAAAGCACTCTGGTACTTTGGAGGAACAATTTTTATCAATGCTTGGATAGAAGTATTCTTTGAATCATTCAAGATTGTAACAAATTTATTAAAATCAGAATCTTGATCATATGAATCCAGAATTAATTGTAACAGTTCCTCTTCCATATCAACAATGTATATACCATGTATATGTGCTTTATCATCTTCAGGTACATAGGCTGGATTGAATACATCATTTGGAAGAGGTAATCTGGACAACATATCAAAATTTGAATGAACATTTCCAGCCCTGTGAATAATAGTCATTCTACCTCTGTATTCTTGAACAGCTAGTTGCCATCTAAACATATGTCTATTTGGTGTTTTCAAGTTTAAAAGAAATTTCAAAGCACTGCAATCAGTAACTAATTCAAAATTTTGATCATCTAAATAATAATGAAGTTTTGCTAAAGCCCATACAACTTCTAAGCACTCTAATTGAGTGGCACCATATTTCAATTCACTTTTTCTTAAGGTTCTTGAAATATAACAAATTACTACTTCTGAAACTTTTTCATTTATAATTTGTTTTTGATGAAGAGCAGCTCCAACTCCAATAAAACTTGCATCTGTATAAAGAACAAAAGGCTTATTAAAATCTGGAAGGGCAAGGATTGAAGCTGACATTAAACATCTTTTTAATGTATCAAAAGCTCATTGACTGTACTCATTCCATATATAAGCCACATATTTTCTTGTTAGTTTGGTAAGTGGTAAGGCTATGACTTGATAATTTTTTATGTATTGTTTATAGTAGCCACACATTCCAAAAAAACTCTGTATTTCTTTTACAGAAGTTGGTGCTGGCACATTTTGGATAGCAGCAACTTTTCCTTGGCCTACACAGATCTGTAAGCCAGACACAACATCACCCATGACTTTTAAGGATTGAAACCCAAATTTACACTTTTTTAAGGATAAAGTCATGTTAATTTCATCCATTTTCTGGAAGACTCTATTCAAGTGTTGTATATGTTCATCAAAAGTTTTAGAAAAAACTATGATGTCATCAATATAAACCAGTAACCAACCTTCAATTATTTCCTGATGAAATGTGCTATCCATTACTTTTTGGAATACTGAAGGGGAATTTTTAGGGCCAAAAGGCATCCTAACATATTTTTAAATTCCCATATGGGTTGCAATTAGCAAAAACTTTTGGGTAGACTGTTCAACAGGTATTTGATGATAAACTTTATTACCATCCAGACAGCTTATTATTTTAGCACCTTGTAAGGTAGCATGTATAGAGCTAATCCTGGGTTATGGGTAAATATCATCCACAGTATAAGTATTTAATGCTCTATAATCTCCACAAAGTCTAGCTTTATCTTTCTCATAAGAGATTAAAACTGGAGAGATAACACAATATTTTGGTGTAACATCTACAATTTCAATAATATTCATACTCAATAAAGCTGATATATTATCTTCTATATCATTTCTCTTTGTGGGAAAAGCAGGATAAGGTTTTTTATTCAAGATAGGAAGTATTTCATCCAAATTTCAGGATAAAGAAATTTTCATTTCATCTTTAACTAAGCCTAACACATGGGAACCATGAGCAAAAGCCATTGGGAAAGATGTAATTAAGGCTACTATTGAATCTTTTTGGTCATCAGTTAATTGATCACCAAATGAAGCAGTTTTAATTTCAGACAATAATACATTCATTTCCTCTGTTTGTCTACCTTTAAATTGGATAAAAGAATGACAAGATTTTAATTAGGGAGCAGAATGCTTTTTAGAAGAAGAAAATTTAAATTTTCTTTTCCCATTGATTCCCAAAGTAAAACAATTGTTTTCAGGATCCAATTTAATTCCAAACATGGTTAAAATATCATTTCTCATGATAAAACAATTGCTTAAATTGTCATTTTTCATCACAAAAAATTCAAGAATAGCTGACAAATCCACCATTATATTTAAAGAATACAGTCGTTTTGTATTTTCCAATGGGACATAAAACAGAACCATAACCTTTCCATTTTTCAGATGTTATAGGTAATAATTTGCATTGATAATCCTTATCTACAGAAGCCAGTGCTTTTCTAGACACTACACTTCCTCCAGCACCAGAGTCAAGAATAACCTCAACATTTTTTCCATTTATGATAACTGGTGCTCTCAAAGTTGATATTAAAATGGAACTGTCAGTAATATCTCTAATTACTTCAGCATTTTCTATAGAAGATAAGTCAATATCACAATTATCAGACCAATTATCTAAATATTGGATATCCTTTTCTAAAACCAGAACTTCCTGAGAGGACTCATGGTCATAAGAGATATTGCTATTACAGTCACTGGAGGAATCATCAAGATCAGCTTGAGTATTTTCAGATTCCTCATTTTGTTCAACAAGATGAATTTTCTTCTCACAAATATGTCCTTTTTGCTATGGTTTGTTACATTTAAAACAAGTATTAGTTGCATATTTCTTTGGAGCGATTGAGGAAGAGGGTCTACCAGATTTTTCTGGAAGTTTTGTGAAAGGCTTTTGTTGGTCATGATAAGATTTAAAAGGATAATTCCTTGGTTCATATCTTTGATTTAGTATGACTTCATTACAGATATTAATATAGGAAGAATTCTCTCTCACATGCTCAGTCCTTGCCACAATCAAATCTCTCAGAGAATTTGATAATTTATAGAGAATTTTATCTCTCCAAATATAATAATCCATTTTAGGATCCATGGCTCTAAGAATTTTTGTAATTTTCATAAGGAAAACAATAGGTTTTTCAGGAGAGGAGGATGCATATTTAGCATTCTCATATAATCTCTGCTGGGCAAGCCTGCATTTGGAACCACCAAATTAATTTTTAATCAAGGTTTTCCACTCTTTCCAAGTATAATGTTGATTGTCCAGTAAGACAGATTCATACCACATTAAAGAAAAATTGGAAAATAAAGAAATTAATTTTGAGACAATTTCTTCATCTAGAAATTTATAAGAGTTTTTAAGATTATCAATTCTCTGAACAAAGTGTTTCCAGTCAGATGTAGAGTCACCATCAAAAGTAGGATATTGATCCAGTTTGGGCCAATTTTTCTGGCTACTGGGATGGTCCATCTTTTGATTTGAATTATTTAACATTAATAATTCTTGAAGTCTAGCCAGGTGTTCAGAAATTTTATTATTTACAAAAACAGCTGGTTCATGACCACTAAAAGATTTTTTGCTAGTAGCAAAAGAATGTAGTATTCATAAACCTGGCATAATTAAGGGACACTCTAAATTTCAAGAGAGGGGATTGCTAGCAATTCACCCCTATATTTCCCGTGGTGATTTTGTAGAGATTTTATTTCACTTTTTAATGAATAAATTTTTTCAATAAGGGGTTTCAATTCACTCAAGGTCTTATGTAGATTGATATTTCTATCTGAGATAGCTCTATGGTCACTCCTTATTTGTTTTTGTTGGCTAAGAAAAATATTCAAAGTTTCTTTGATTTTAAAATAAGCTGTATCTTGTACAGAAGAGCTCACTTTGCAATGCAAGTGCAAATTATTCAATCTATCACTCTCATGTGCTAATACATCTCTCAAATGTTTGACTTTCACAACATTAAAATCAAGTGTATCTTATAATATCTCCTCAGAAGTTTTCTCAAGTAGGGCATAGACTTCAGGGGAAACAGATTCATTCTTAATTGCAAGAGAAGGATTAATTAAAGAGGTAGAATTCAAATGTAAAGGTTCATCAAATGATGATTTGATAATTACATCATTGGGGCTACTCATTAAAGAAAGTTGTCTTTTTATGGGTTTAACTGTTCTTTCACCATGATCCACAATATTACCTGTGGAAGAAGATTTGTTATTATACATACCAACATGTTTATCAAACAAATTACTTACCATGGCAAGGGAGGAAACTTCCCCTGTGCCTTCTTTCTTCTTCCTCCCTGATAAGGATGGGGCTGAGGAGATTGATGGTAGGTTTGTGTCCTGGATGGGCCAGGGTGTTGAGCTGTTGGCTGATGAACCTTCTGTTGGTAATGGCCCATCAAGCAATCCCATCTCCACTGCTCCACCATAAGAGTGTTTTGATTTTGAGTGAAAAATCTGGGTGCCTGATGGGGCTGAGGTTGAGGCTGAGGCTGAGAGGCTGGGAAAAGAGGAGGTTGAGCCTGTTTGGGATTAAATAACTCCTGCATCTGTTGCCAGAGTGTGTCTACTCTTTCCTTGTATTTCATACTTTCTGTTTTCAGTTCTTTTATGTGACTGGAAAGGTTGTTTATTTGTTGATTCAGAGGTATCTTTTTTATTCTTATACCCTTTAGTGGCTTTTCCTGATTTATATGAGGTTTTGCTTCTTTAAGAGGTGTTTGGTGAGGGGGGTTTGCAACTTCTCCTGCCATTTCCACGTCCTGAAGGTTTTTTGTCAGCTGAATAGTTTTTGTGAGTTAAATTAGAAGAACTTACAGATTCAGTGTCAACATCCACCTCAATTTCATCCACATGTTAGTTATCCATGCTGTTAGCCAAACTACTGGATATAAAAACTGTCAACAAAGAATCAAAATGACTTTAATGATTCAAATTTCTATTTTCAAAATAAAATATAATCAAATGATTTTTTAACAAAAACAAAAACAATTTATATTTTTATTCAAAAATCAATTAATTAACAAAAAATGAAATACAAAATATATGTAATTACAATTGTTTATTAGGAAATACCAATAATTATATATAGCACCAACCAACAAAGGTTTAATAAGTCAACAAAAAATAATTAATACAAAAAAAATATATTGGCAATATTGGGTTTAAACAAAAATTAATTTAATAATTTATTAAAAATTTAATGATCTTCTAGAAAGAAGAGTATAACTCTATTATGGTCAACTAGGAATAAAAAATTAATAAAATCTTGAACACTTACACACAGTGATTCAGCAATTAAGCCACAATCATTGTTATTGCAATAAAAATTTAATAATAAAAGTGAGAGGTGCAAAGGTTAACTTACTATAGTGATTGAGAAATTGATTCAAAAGTATATATTATTTAATTTAATACAAACCCAAAAGGTCAAAACTAAGTTTGAAACACGGCCGCGGTGTAGAGTAGACTCTTACAGTCACCTTTCTGCAGGCAGAATCCAAGGGAGTTGGAAAAACAAAAAGAAATCCCTGTCCCTCTAAGTAAACATAAGATTAAATTAACTAAGCTTGAAGATCTGCTTTAAGAGTTGGATAAGTTGAAAATCTGAGAGAAAGAATTTGAAAGTGTTGGAAACCTATAATATAGAAAAAAAATAAGTGCAATAAATGATTACACCCCCAAAACAAATACCTAATACCAGATTACACTGATACTAGTCACAGAAAATAATTAGAACAAGCCGCAACACTTGCCCCAGAGACTGAAAAGTACAGTAAAGTACCCCAGAAACTACCCTTGGGATGATCTGTTCAAAGGTGCCTTATTAAAGGTCTGCCCCAGATTTACCCAGTATCCCACCAAAATTAAAGAGTGTTCTTTATTATATTTTTATTTTATAGATTTTATAAGAAAATATATAAATTTGAGTCACCCAGGATGAGAGCTATCCAATGATACCCTATATGTTGATATTTTTTATTATAATTGTTGTTATATGTTAAATATTGTTAATTATCAAAAAAGACCCTTATTATCAAAACTAAAAGACAAAAAACCTCTAGAAGACTAAGATTCTCCTCTTCCAGACCTTTCCAAAAATACTCTACATGCATAGGATCTACAATAAACTATTGATCTAACAAGCATGATAAATTCTAACCAAATTTTGCCACAATAGCCAAACTTTTCTGCAGTGACCAAACTTTGCACTGGTGATCAGACTTTTCTACAGTGACCAAACTTTACCACAGTGCCCAGACTTTTCTGCAGTGACCAAACTTTGCACTGGTAATCAGACTTTCCTACAGTGACCAAACTTTACCACAGTGCCCAGACTTTTCTGCAGTGACCAAACTTTGCACTGGTGATCAGACTTTCCTATTGTGAGCAAATTTTGCCACAATGAGCTCTTTTTGCCATAATGAGTTAATCTTTTCACCATAACCAAACTTTTCCACAATGACAGAATTTTTCCAGTACACTTCGCTTTGCACCGGAAAATCACCGGAGCAAACTGGAGCGCACCGGAAAAAAATAGCTACTCCATGAGCACACTGCATCCACCAAAAATACCAAGAGAGCCCTAGAAAATCCAGTAAAACCAATACTCAATCCATGAAACCATCAAATAACAATAGGAATACCAACATATATCCATTCCAAAACACCATAAATCCTCCAAAAAATCACCATAAATCCTCCAAAAATCACCATAAATCCACCCAAAAAAAACTCCAGTTAACTCCCTTCAACCAAATTAACACCCGCTAATACCATGATTTTCTTCCAACCAGGGTCCAATCAAATTTTCACCTAAGTAGCCTACCCAGATTTGGAATGCCACATTCTCCCTCCAATATGGAATGTCCCCATTCCATTCTGAATCACATAAAAAACTTTTCCACCATCATTTCAATAAAAATTTTGCTTCTAAAGTTGACTCCACTTGATTTTTGATGCTTCAATCCGCTAAGTATGAAAGAGTAGGCTTTAAACCCTACTGAGCTAGAGCTGCAATGATCTAAACACCACCATGAGGTCTTCTAAACTCCTCTACCATTCACCTCCAAAAAAAGAAAATTAAGAGAGTGGGCTTTCATCTCCACTGAGCCAGAACTGCAATGATCTGGATATCGCCATGAGGTCCTCCAATTTCCAAAATCACCAACTACAGAAAAGAAAATTTAGAGAGTGGGCTTTCATCTCCACTGAGCCAGAACTGAAATGATCTGGACATTGCCATGAGGTCCTCCAATTTCCAAAAACAACCTCCACTTGAATTTTCTTGAGTCATCAAGCGCAAAAATCACCAGTTTATAGTCTTAGAGGACTTACACCTGCATCACAAAACCAATGCTAGAGATAAATCTATAAACAATAAAGCATATAAACAAACTTTGTGGGGTAATTGTGTATAGAGTTTCCAACTCATCGATCACCCCCAAACTTGCCAAAAAAAATTTAGAAGGCTCCCCAATGAACACTTCTAGCTAAAAGAAATCCTCCTCAAATCTTGACCATTATAATTCCTAGTTTTATTGACATCTTCAGTTTTCCACGGTCTTGAATTTTCGGACCAATCATAAATGATCTTGAAAAGAATTTTAGTTTTAAGTCTTGATGGACTAGCAGAATAAATAAAATAAATATATAATAAAAGAAAAAGATAAATAAAATTAAAGATAAACAAAAAAAATAAAAGGTGTCCCCCAGCCATTTGGATGAGCCAAACCCCTGACATCATACCCACATACAAGTGCACCTTGATTGTGGATACACAGGAAAGAAAAATAAAAAATATAACATAAAATGAAATTTTTGAAAACAAATTATTTTTGAAAATAATAATTTTTTTTTTTTTTTTTGAAAATTAAATTTTGAAAATAATATTTTTTTTTTTTAAAAAAAAATTTTTTTTTTTGAAAATTTGAAGATTTGAAAAATGATATTTTAATGAAAATCAAGAAAACAAACTAATGATCACTGGGTGGGCTTCCTCCAATTTGTAAAATTGATTGGAGACCACAAGTGATCATCCACCCCAATACAAAAAAAAAAAAATGAAACAAAACAAAATTCTTGAATCCAGACTTCCAAAAGATTGTGCTGTGTTAACGTAAGGTTCCAGTTTATAGTCATAGAGGACTACCTATATAACAAAAAACCAAGCCAGGATTCAACTAGAAACAGAGAAGGGTTGGAAACAAACATTATGGGGTAATTGTGAATAGAGCTGCCAACTCATCAATTACCCCCAAACTTGCCAATATAAAATCTAGAAGGTTACCCTGTGAACACTCCTAACAAAATTTTTTTCCCCCTCATATTTTCACCACATAATAAAATTTTAAAATTGAAGTAATGATTGATTTTTCGAAAGACTGTGAGATTTCCTAAAAGATTGATGTTGTAGTTTATCCTCATTTCAGAGTCAAACTTCAGCACTCTTTGTGCCCCTAGGGTAAAACTTCTTCACTTGATCAGAAGCTACCCTCTTCTTTAAGACAACACCATCCAGTTCTTCCAAAACATATGAACCACCAGAAACCTGTTCTCTAATCCTATATGGTCCATTCCATCTATCAGCAAACACTTTTGCCCACTGACTTTCCAAACTCCTATTATACACCAACACCATATCACCAGGCCTCAAAGGCTTCCTGAGTCTATGAGCCAACCTTTGATCCCAATACCTGACAGACTGATCCCTGATCTTGATCATCCTATTGTATGCCTTCTCCAAATATTCCTCCTTCTTTTCTGACTGTTGCAATCTAGCACAGAGAAAATCTTCAGTAGTTTTGACTACATCCCAATCAACACCAAGATAAGATTCAGCTTCAAGATCAACTGGTAAAACAGCTTTCTGACCAAAAACTAATTCATAAGGAGAATAACCAGTTGTCCTCTTGGTGGTAATCCTGTCAGCAAATAAAACAAGGGGTTAATAATGCCTCCACTTTTCAGCACTTTTTCCACACATTTTAACCAAAGCATCCTTAATAACTTGATGCCCCCTTTCAACCATTCCTTCTTCTTCAGGATAATATGGGGTTTCCACCCTAACCTTTGAGCCAATTTTTGAGACAGCTTCCTTGAAGTCTGCACCAAACTCGAAGCCGCCATCAACAGTTACCAACTTCATAACACCATACCTATACACCCATTCCTTCATCGAAAATTCTGCTACATTTTTAGCAGATAAACTAATAAGAGAGACAGCCTCAACCCAACCAGACAAATAATCCCTTGCCACAATCAAGTACTTATATCTACCTTCCTTGATGTGAACAGCATCCAAACTAACATGTCCAAAGATAGTATTTTCACCAGTAGCATTTCCAGGTTCTTTTGGCCTTAAATAACTTCTTCTCTGAGATTCTTCACATGACTGAACCCAAGATCTAGCAGCCATCTTCATTCCAGGCCACCAAAATATATCAGCAATCCGCTTATAAGTTTCTCCAAATCCCCTATGCCCTAAATCTTCATGAAGAGATTTCATCACCAATTCTTGACCTTTTATTTGAGATACAACAACTTGAGGATTCAGATGTCTTCTTTTCATCAACCTTCTACCAGAAAAATAAAAACCTGGTGACTTCTTTTTGATAGCCACCCATTCAGCTTCATCACATTCTTCTGGTTTTCCCAGAGACAACAAATATTTCACCATTAAAAAATAAAACCCAGTCTGGCCCCAAATTTCATCAGAAAAATCCAATAATATGACATCCAAAGGAACCTCCCTGTCCCCAATATCTCCCACTTGTGAATGAGCAATCATTCTCTGAGCATTTGACTGTTTGCTGAAATTCACATAATCCACCTCATTCATACATTTTTCCATGCTACCACTATCCTCCTTCAGATCCCAAACATAAACACCATTAACCAACTTCCAATTATCCCAAACAACCACACCATCCTCATCTAAAAAACTCATGATCAACTAGATCATCAACTTCATCAAATTCAACAAAAATAAAACCAGCCAGTTTAACCTCATGGGGGAGGTATGGAAAGTCTTCAGCACCCTTGGTACTGGCCTTGATTATAGGTATATCTTCATCAAACTCTTCTGAATCAGAATCATCTACTGTAGGTGGTCTTCTTGACAATCCATCAGGCATAGTGAAAGATTTTCCAGGCCTGTGCACTAAATCGAATGAAAAATGTTGAATAAAAGCTACCCACCTAGTCATTGGAGTATTAGGTAAACTAGGTGAATTAATCATCTGAATTAAAGATTTAGCATCCACTTGAAGTTCAAAATGTTGACCCCATAAGATATTTTGAAGTTTCATTAAAACTTTTGCCACACCACAGAGTTCCAATTTTGATTGTGAATATCTTGATTCCACCTCAGTAAAAACTACAGATTCATACCTAACTGGTCTAATATAACCATCCTTATTCATCTGAGAAAGCACTGCACCAGCCACCAGCTGACTAGAATCAACAGCTAAATAAATCCTACCAGCTCCTTCACCATATTCCAACTTATGAAGAATAATATCTTCACCAACCACCTTCTTCAACTTAACAAAAGCTTCTTTACAAGCTTCATCCCAATCCCAATCAGCATCCTTTCTAGTTAACCTTCTCAATGGAGCAGCCCATAATGAGAAATCCCTAATAAACATCCTAACATAAACACATACTCCCAAAAATCCTCTAACTTCAGTAGTGTTTCTAGGTCTCGGCCAAGATTGAATTTTGTTGACTTTCTTCTTTGACATAATTCAGCCTTCCCTACACACCACATCACCAAGAATCTCTAAATCTGGAACACAACAAGAAAATTTAGAACCGGAAACAGTTAAACCAGATTCTTCAATCCTAAACAACATCCTTTCCAAAGTTACTGCATACTCCCAAATAAACCTCCTAATACCTGTATTCTCCTCCAACACTTCATTATCATAATCAGTTGAAGGACCTTTAATTCCACCATCATCAATAAATATACTAGCATACTGTGCAATTTCATCTTGAAGAATCCAAGCCATTTGTGCTTGATAAACAGCAACAGAATTAGTAGCACCTTGAGGTAATCTAGTCAGCTGTAACCATCCAAGAGGAGTATCAAAAGTTCTCAGAGGTCTTGAATCCGGATGTAATTCTCTTTCATCATAGCCCCCCATAATATTACCCAAACCATAACATACCCTTCCAGAAAAAGCATCAACAGATTCCTCGGCACTTGGAGGAATACCAGCATCTTTTTATAGTCACACTATTCAATTCCCTAAGATCATGAACCACTCTAAGCTTTCCATTAGGCTTCTTGATATAAAAAACTGCACTTGAATAACTTGATGAAGATTGTTCATAAAGTACAGTCCTAATCCTTTCCCTAACAACTTCAATATAATCATCTTTAAGAGCAGCAGGAATCGTAATTGGCTTGAGTTACCAAGGTTCATGACAAACAACTGGAATCTTGTAAGGTTCACCATAAGAATGCTTTAAAACACCCCTCTCTTCTTCCACAAATGCAATAGCCTTCTCCCTCAACACCATCATTTCCAACAACAAGTTCATCTCCTCACCAGATAACCAACCCTCTGGCCCAAAATTTACAACACCAATCCTATTAAAAGTAATTCTTGACATTTCAGAAAAATCAGGCAGATTCTTTCTTAAAGGAGTTTCATATGGATCTCTTGACAAAAGTGGTCTCTTCAATGGCGGATTCAATCCAGTTAGAAGCTCTTTATTGATTGGTTTAACTTTCACAGAAAACCTCTTATATTTTGCCGCTGTGGTCTTCCAACATTGGCAGGGGCCTTTGTTGTGTGATTTGGCGCTGTTTGTGCATGACTTAATTGACATCTGTTAAGGAATAGGGTATTTTTTCTGGTTTTATTCTGTGAATATTGGGTCTGCAGGTATGTGGGTACTATCATTGGATAGCCCTGGTTTTTCTCTATATTTTATGTCTTGTAGACATTTTTCATATTCTAAGTTTTAAGGGGTCATTTCCTCATTTTTCATTTATAAAAGATTGCTGTTTAATTTGGTTTTTTGTGTTTTACGGGCTAACCTTAAGTCTTAGGGTTAAGTGCTTAGTACCATTGGATAGAGCTAATTTTTCTCTATATTTCATGTCTCAACGTTGTTATAGTGAAATTCCGTATTTTAAAGGTTTTAGTAGTAGTAGTTAATTTTTCTAAGTAGATTAGTGGTTTTTGTTGGTTTTCTGGCTTCAGGCATCTCCAACGTCGGGCGGCCCGCCCGCCTCTATTTTAGGAGGTTGGGGAGCGCATCAGGAAGGTTTTTTTTATGCAATTTGGCAGGTACAGGCGCCAGATTGGTGGGTGTGCATGGGCTCTTAGTTAGTGGTCTGTGTGTACATAGTGAATAAGACAGTTTGGGGCAACCTTAATCATCATACAACCATCCGGAGGTGATATCATTGTTCCTCACTCAGTTTTCACTGTTTTCTGGCCACAATTGGCTGTGTTTGTTGCAAGTGAGTTCTTCATTTAACTTAACTTTAGCAACTGTTTTCTCTGTTATAGTCTTGAAAGCTATAGAAAGTATTATTGCTGTCTCTGGTGTGGATTTGCAGCCTACATCAAGTATCTTTGCTGTCTCTGGTGTGGACTTTGCTCTACATTTCAGTTCTTTGGTCTGGTAGTCTATCTGGGGACTACATTCTTGGCTCATCAAGCAGTCAAGTGTGTTAAACAGGAGCTTTAGCAAAACAGGAACCAACTTACTTTAGCAAGTAAATCTCACTCTATTTTTCTAAAGGGACAGGGGATTTTCTCTCTGGTTTTTCTCCAACTCCCTTGGTCAAGGCCTATAGCTAGTACTACAGGATTGTCTTCATTTCTGGCACCCAACGTGGGGTAGAACTTGCTAGTTCTTTGGAATCTCTGTTTTCTTTGGTTGGCTCTTTTTGGTGTTTTGGACTGGAGGAATGGCTTCTGGTTCCTCTATTCCTGTGGTGACTGTCAGTGTGGGGGATGGTCCTCCCTCTGTGATGGTTAGGGAGTGTGTGAGGATTAAAACTTGGGATGGTACCAAGTTTAATGTGTAGGATGTCAAGTGGGTTCTAGAGAAGTACGAAACTGCTGCTGGGGTGGATGGTGCTTCCTACCTGGACATGGTGAAGCAGATTATCTTCCTTATTGGTGATAGGTCAGTGGAGAAGGAGATTGTGGCCATGTCTGGCTACAAGAAGAGGGATTGGAAATTGTTGTGTAGGGAGATGGTGGATAGGTTGGGTGTCAGGTTCACTATGGTGGATCTGAACAAGGTTGTCAGTGAATGGCAATCTTATGGTGGTGTTGGTAACTTATATAGTTACAGGAAGTTTTGCTACAGTTTGATTCTGTGGTGGAATATTTGGTGGAAGTGGAGGAGCTGGCACATGATAATGCTGCCAAGGATGTTTTTTGGTCTGCCCTGGCTAGAGATGTCAGGATGGATGTGTTGAAAGAGTTTTCAAGAAAGAAATTGATGAAGACTCTTTCTAATGGGGACCAGAAGTTTCCTGCCTTGGATAAGGTGAAGGAGGCTGTTGAGGCTCATTTGAAGTTATTGGCTGTGGACACCTATCAGGAGGGGTGTGCCAAGTATGTCAGAAAAGTAAGTGAGGCTTTGGCTGAAGAGAAAGTTAGGGAGAAGAAGGAGGAGAAAAATTTGGTGCAGGTTCCCAAACAGGAGAGGGACCCAATGGTGGAGCAGTTGGCTGATCTTACAAAGCAGCTGCATATTTTTGTTCAGGAGGCTAAGAAGGTCAATAAGGCACCTTCTCAGCCTAGAGATTTTGATAGGAGGGCTGGTAGGAGTGATCCTTGGGTCTGCTCTTATTGCAGCAGGAGGGGGCACAGGTCAAATGATTGTTGGGCATTGAACAGAGATGTGTCTGAAGGAAAGGTGGAATTTGATGGCAGGGTTTTCAAGTTCCCTGATGGTTCTTTTGTTAAGCTTAGTGAGGGGCAGGCTCCTGTTGATTTGGTCAGGAGAAGAAGTGGTCTCAATCAAAGGAGGCCAAGGTTTGAGGAGAATCCTGATCAGGGGAAGTCTTCTGTTAAGCTGGATGAGGACGTCAAGGGAAAGGGGAAGGAGGTCAATAAGGTCTCTTTTTCTACTTCCTTTGGTGGTTTGGAGTTATATTCTTGTGGTGGACAGTCAAGTGGTGAATGCTTGGCTGGTGTTTATGATGTGGAAGCAGGAAAGGTGAGAAGGCCTAAGAGCAGTTCTCAGGCCCAACCAAAGCCAAACGCTTCAAAGGTGGATACTAAGCTGAGTGCAGCTAGGAAGAGATACAGCAAAGAGGAGCTGTACAAGATGCAGAAGGGTATGGCTGACATGGGCCCCCCTAGTTTTTGCGCATTGGACATGAATGGTGAGCCAATGCCAATGGAGGTGGATTCAGACTCTGAGGAGGATGTCCCTTTGGCTTCATTGCCAAAGCCTGCTGGAGTCAAAGGTTCTTCTGAGGGATCTGGTTTGGTTCCTGTTAATGGTAAATCTGTTGGTGGTGCTGGTCCTCAAGAAGCTTCTAGGACCAAGGTGGTGAAGCCAAGGGCTCACTTTGAGAGGCCATTAGTGTCAGGACAAGTTAATGTTATGGACTCTGTCCTGGAAAGGATGAATTAGGGTCAGGTTTCCCTATCTTATGGCGAATTGTATGCTATCAGTCCAGTGTTGGCTGATAGACAGAAAAAGTTGTTGACCAGGAGAAGAGTTTCTTCTGGGGAGGTAGAATACATTTGTGATTCTGCTGAAAAGTTTGGTGAGGGGTTGGAAACTCATTTTTCTGCTCCTCTGGGATATGTCAATGTCACTCTGAATGGCAGGGAGGCAAGGGCATTGGTGGATTCAGGTTCTCAGATAAACCTGATTTCTTTGTTTGAGGCAACTCATATGGGCCTCCCCATCAAAACTGGTATTGGTGGGAATTTGAGAGGGATCGGTGGCAATGTCACTGAATTGGTTGGAACTTCAGAGTTTGTGAAGTTAGATGTTGGAAGAGCCTCAGTGAAGGTTCATTTATACATTGCTAAAGGTAATGTAAAAGCAGTTTTGGGTGGGCCATTCTTGATGGATTTTCAGGCAAGAATTGGTTATCAATTTGATTTGGGAATCAGTTTGGAGTTGACTGGTGAAGAAAAAAGGAGACTTCACATGAGGTTGTCATCCCATGGAGAGGATGGTTGTGAAACCAGGCATGGTTTATCTTCAATGTGCCAGTGCATGGACTGCTGCAGGAGAAGAAAGAAAGTGGGTGCTGCCTCTGATTTTTTGGAGTGTGGCTCAGGCTCTATTGAGAGTCTGTCTTTTTTAGAGTAATGAGGGATGATCACCCTAGTGCTACAACCTCTCCCCAAGATGCGCAAATCCCAGGTTGTAGTAGTTCAGCTCCCTTGGAGATATACCAACTGGATTTTCAACTTTCTCTTTTTAATGTTTCTCTTCTTTGCAAGTACTCATCAAGTTTTTTATCAAGTCTCTGTTCTCTCTCAAGATTCTTAATTATTTTTAATTCAAGTTCAAAGAAGAAGATTGGTTATATATCTTTATTGAAAGATATGCGGAAACGTTTTGGGGCGGTGAGATTGGGGTCTAAAAGTAAGTCCTCCCAATTGTGCACCGCTAGGGTTTCTTCTACACCTTTCAAAAACATTACCTGGGCCACACCTGTGAGCATTGGGGAAACCCCTGGTTATTTTTGTAGGTCAGAAGAAAACTCAAGAAAAGAAGATAAAAATTTCAAGATAATTCAAGAAAATCAAGAAAAAAATCTGAAGATAATGAAGAAAGAAGATGCAAAATATTTTTGTGAAGATTGTCAAGATCTATTTTTGGGCCTCCAGCATGAGGTTAAACTGCAGAAAATTATGAAGAGAGAAGATCATCAAGATCAATTTTTGGGCCTCCAGCATGAGGTTTAACTGCAGAAAATTATGAAGAGAGAAGATCATCAAGATCGATTTTTGGGCCTCCAGCATGAGGATAAACTACAAAATTTTAGAAGATGTGATTTAGAAGATGAATCAAGATTTGAAGATCTGGAAGTTGGAAGTGAGGATGAAGATGTGGAATTGCGGAAAAGTTTTGGAGTGGTGAGATTGGGGTGTAAAAGTAAGTCCTCCCAATTGTGCACCGCTAGGGTTTCTTCTACACCTTTCAAAAACATTACCTTGGCCACACATGTGAGCAATGGGGAAACCCTTGGTTTTTGTTCCAGGTCTGGTGGTGAAGATTTCCTGAAGATCCCTCAAGTTAAAGGTGGAGCGTCAGAGTGTAAGAAGGTAGTGCAGAAGATTAGGCCTGTCAATGAGCCTATGCCTGTGGGCTTGATTCCGCCTTTGAAGAGACCGCCTTTGTCGAGAGATCCGTACTGTACTCCTTTGGTGAAGAATCCTCCAAAATTTAAAGAGACGGCTAGGGTGACCGTGGAAAGGTTGAAAGTTGTTAATTTTGGTCCTGATGGATGGTTGTCTAAGGAAGAAAAGATGTTGTTGTTGCACGTTATTGTGCTAAGGGAAAAAGCTGTGGCGTTTGTTGAGGAGGAAAGGGGTGTATTGAAGCACTCTTATGGGGAACCTTACTTGATTCCTGTGGTTTGCCATGAACCTTTGCAAATCAAAACTATTCCGATTCCAGCCGCTATTAGAGAGGATTTTGTAGAGATTGTTAGGAAAAGAGTCAGGACTGGGTTATACGAACAATCGACTTCCAGCTACTCAAGTCCGGTTTTCTGTGTAAAAAATCAGAATGGAAAGTTGAGGGTGGTTCATGATCTTAGAGCCTTGAATAGAGTCACTATCAAGGATGCTGATATTCCACCAAGTGCAGAGGATTTTGTTGAAGCTTTAGCTGGAAGGGTGTGTTATGGTTTGGATGATATTATGGGTGGTTATGATGAGAGGGAACTACATACGGATTCAAGGCCTCTCAAAACTTTTGAGACTCCTTTGGGAAGATTTCAGCTCTCAGGTTGCCTCAAGGAGCATCTAATTCAGTGGCAGTTTATCAAGCACAGATGTCTTGGATCTTGCAGGATGAGGTTCCTACTGATGCTGGTATTTTTATTGATGATGGTGGAATTAAATGACCATCCACTGATTATGGTAATGAGGTGTTAGCGGAGAACCCTGGCATAAGGAGGTTTGTGTGGGAATATGCAATAACTCTAGAGAGAGTGTTGTTAAGGATTGAAGAGGCTGGTTTGACCATTTCAGGGTCAAAATTCTGTTGTTGTGTTCCTGCTTTGGAAATTCTGGGTCATGTGGTATGTAAAGAGGGAAGGATTATGGCAAGAAGAAGATTAATAAAATCCAGTCATGGCCAAGGCATAAAAATACTACTGAAGTCAAGGGATTTTTGGGTGTATGTGTATATGTCAGGATTTTTATTACGGATTTTTCTTTGTTGGCTTCACATTTAAGGAGGTTGAACAGAAAAGATGCAGATTGGGAATGGACTGAAGAGTGTGAAGAGGCTTTTCAGAAGTTGAAAAAGGTTGTTGGTGAAGATATTGTTCTTCACAAGTTGGATTATGGTGTTGGTGCTGGAAAAATTTATCTGGCAGTGGACTCAAGTTATGTTGCTGCTGGTGCTGTTTTGTCTCAGGAGGATAAGACTGGGAGGGTCAGGCCAGTAAGATATGAGTCTGTGGTGTTTAATGAGGTTGAATCTAGGTATTCTCAACCTAAGTTGGAATTGTGTGGCGTAGCTAAAATTTTAAAGAAGCTACAGACGGTTTTGTGGGGGCAGCATTTTGAGCTGCAGGTGGATGAAAAATCTTTGTTTCAGATGATCAATACACCTAGTCTTCCAAATGCTCCAATGACTAGGTGGGTGGCATTTATTCAACATTTTTTGTTTGACCTGGTACACAAACCAGGTAAAACTTTTACTATGCCTGATGGATTATCAAGGAGGCCACCTACAGATGAAGATTCTGAGGCTGAAGAGTTTGATGAGGATGTTCCAGTGGTTAGGGCCAGCACAAAGGGTGCTGAAGATTTTTCTGACCTCCCCCAAGAGGCTAAACTGGCTGGATCTGATCTTGATTCTGGTGATCACGATGTTTTTGTTGATGAAGATGGAGTTCTTGTTTGGGACAGCTCAAAATTGGAAAAGGGTGTTTTTGTTGGTAAACTGGATTCTCACAAGGTTTGGTGGAAAGAGAAGGACGTGCCAAAATTTAAGGATTGGTGTCCTTGTTGTGCTGCTCAATTGGCTCATGTTCATACTGGTGATTTTGACGACAGAATTGTACCCTTGGATGTGGTGTTGTTGGATTTTAAAGATGAGACCTGGGGTCAGTCTGGGTTTTATTTTATTTTGGTGGAATATCTGTTGACCTTGGAGAGGCCAGATAGTTGTGATGATGATACTTGGTTGGCAATCAAGAAGAAGAGTCCTGGATTTTATGTGTCAGGAAGGCAGTTGATGAGGAGGAGACATCCAAATCCTCAAGTGGTGGTGACTCAGAAGAAGGGTCAAGAATTGGTTTTATAGTCTTTGCATGAAGACCTTGGTCATAGAGGCTTTGGGGAGACTTATAGAGGAGTACCTGACAGATTTTGGTGGCCAGGTATGAAGTTGGCTGTGCAGGTTTGGGTTCAATCTTGTGAAGAATGTCAAAGAAGAAGTCACTTGAAACCTAAAGAGGTGGGCCGTGCTACTGGTGAATCAACTGTTTTTGGAAGGGTCAGTCTGGATGCTGTCCATATTAAAGAGGGCAGGTATAAATACTTGATTGTTGCTAGGGATGATTTGTCTGGTTGGGTTGAAGCAGTTCCTCTAGTTACTTTTACTGCCAAGAATGTGGCAAAGGTTTTGAAGAAAGAGTGGATTTATAGGTCTGGGTTAATGAAGTTGGTCACTGTTGATGGTGGGCCAGAGTTTGGTGCCAAATTTAAAGAAGCTGTGGCTAGTGTTGGATATAAAGTTAGAGTGGCTACACCTTATTATCCTGAAGCTGAAGGAATGGTTGAAAGAGGCCATCAAGTTATCAAGAATGCTTTGGTTAAGATGTGCGGAGATAGTGCTGAAAATTGGAGGCATTATTTACCCTTGGTGTTATTTGCTGACAGGGTCACTGTGAAGAAGACAACTGGCTATTCTCCTTATGAGTTAATGTTTGGTCAGAAAGCCCTTCTACCAGTGGACTTGGAAGCTGTCTCTTATCTTGGAATTGATTGGGATGACGTTGTGGTAGCCTAAAGTTTAGTATGGCACCTAAGTACGTAAATGGAGTTATTACGGCGTGCAAGATTGGCATTATTATTTTTTATAAAAGGGTTTTATTTAATTTATTTGAGTTTTAAATATGAAGAAATTGGTCACGAGCAAATGCCTACACAAAAACAATTTATTTTACGGAGAAAACTTATTTTTACAGTCTGAAAAATTTATAAGTATCAATTCAAGTCACTCAAGAACCTTGGGAAATTTTCCCAGAATTTTTACTATTTTTCTTATATTTTTAAATGAATTTTAAAGTTTTATAGAAATATTTACGTTTTCAAAAATTACTTAACTTTGATGAATTTTCACGGGGTAATTAGAGCTGCGCAGACTACGAAAATTAGTTTGTTATGTAAAGGGGAAGTAGCTCTATTATGTGTAATTTTTCTAGAATTTTTATTATAGTTTTAAGGTTCTAATTGAGTCCGGAAGTCCGGACGGACTCCGTACGGACTCCGTTCCGGCTCCGTATGGGCTCCGGATTGACTCTGGAAGAGCTCTGGAGGGGAAAACTTAGGCACGTGACTAGGAATACTTAAGCGCTTCTCAAACTCGAAATTGAGGGGGGTGGGGACACATCATACAGCTTAATCTTTAACCACCACGGTCTCATTTTTTACTCAACAAATTAAATAAATTGTAATATCCTTATAACTTTATATTTTTTTATATTTAAAATTTTAGAAATACTATTCAACAATTTAAATCACACTTCATACAGGGTATCTTTAGAAAGGTCTTCGTCGCTGGGACTTGATTATTGCTGTCTCATAAAAATTCAAATTATTATAAAAACATAAAAGTAAATCTTTTCAGATCTTTCACTGGTACACCTTAATTGTTGTTATCAGTATTTCTTTTATCAACAGCCACTTTTAATTAAATCTCAATAAGCGTTAAATATTATAGAGTTTTATTATTTTCATCAATTGGATCCAAGTAGATTGGTTAGCTTAGTGATTTAGAACACCCATTTTGTTATTTTTGTTGGAAGGACGGGGTTTTCAGCTAAATCCACATATCTCCTCCGGATTCTGCTTACATCAAGGCGACTGTAAGAGTTTACCTTACCATAACGTGCCCTCAAAAGAAGATTTGCTCTGTGCCAGGATGCAACAGTTGGAATGTAGAGAGGAATTTCAAGAGAAGGCATACTCTAGAATGATGAAGATTAGGAATAAATCAGTCAGGTACTGGGACAAGAAGTTGGCTCATAGACTCAGGAACCCTTTGAAACCTGGTTGTTTGGTTTTGGAGTATAATAGAAGTTTGGAGAGTCAGTGGGGGAAAATGTTTGCTGACAGATGAAATGGACCTTACAGAGTCAGATCTCAGGCATCTGGAGGTTCTTATGTTTTGGAAGAGTTGGATGGTGTAGTCTTGAAAAAGAGGGTGGATGCAGACCAAGTGAAGAGGTTTTATCCCAGAGGCACTAGGCATGAAGAAGATTGACTCTGCAATGTGGATAAACTACGACCATTCTTTAACCTTGGTTTTTTTGTGGTGATGCTATGCATCTGTTTGTTGGAAACTTTTGTTAGAGGGTACCCATGGGTGGGGCCTCTAGATTTTGTCTTGGCAAGTGTGGGGGTGACTGATGGGCTGGCTTCTCTATCAACAGTTACCCAAGATTGTCTGTTTCCAACCCTTTCTCTTAATTTGGTTGAACCCTAGTATTGGTTTCTTTTCACAGGTTTTAGTCCTCTATGACTTTAAACTGGAATTTCCTCTGGTTTTCAAGTGCTGGACTCTTCACTGTTTATTGGTTTTGGTTTTTTTTGTGTTGGACGTTGTGTTTTTGTTAGAAGGTACCCAGGGGGGCTTCTAGATTTTATTTTGGCAAGTGTGGGGGTAACTGATGAGCTGGCTGCTCTGTAGAACAGTACCCCGTAATGTCTGTCTCAAGTCTTTTGTTTTTCATAGTTGAATTCTAGTTCTGTTGTTTATTATTCAGGTTTCAAGTCCACTATGACTTTAAACTGGTTTGGGACTGGCTTCTTTATATTTGGTTCTTTTAGATTGGTGGTGGATCACTGGTGGTCTCCCATCATTTTTACTTATTGGAGGGAGCCCACCCAATGATCATTTCTATGGATCGGACTTTCCCTTATTGGACTATCTATGGAGCTGGACTGTCTTTGATTTTGCAGTTATGTTTTTGCTAGATAGCAGTTTTACATTTTTTTCTTTTTTTTCTTTTTTTTTCTTTCTTTTAATTTTTTTATGGGGGTTGTTTAAAATTATAAAATCAAAAATATAGGGTGTTACCACATCAGGGTCACCTGAATGTGGGCAAGCATTTGTGGGGAAAGGCTCATCAATTGGCTGGGCAATGCTATTTTCTTTTTTTATTTATCCTTTATTTCATGTGTTTCTATGTTTCATTATTTTTATTATCTTCTGAATTTCTAAATTTTTTGAATTTTGTTTTCTGTTAATCATTTAAAAGAAGTAATTGTGTATCCACATCAAGGTGCACTTGGATGTGGGTAAGGTATCAGGGGATCAGCTCATCAATTGGCTGGGGGATACCATTTGTATTATTTTTTATATTATATTTTATTTCATTTATGTTATTTCATTTCATTTTATTTATTAATTTTTTTTATTTTAGTATATTAGTAGTAATAAAAAAAAAGAAAAAAAAATTCTGAAATTATTTTTATTAATTGATTTATATTATTATTATGTTTCTAATCTTTTTCAGGAGCTCATTATCTGGATGATGAAGCTTCTGAAGGCTGGTCCAGATTGTGATGACGTTTTCGGTTTTTGTTGGGATTGTGGGAAGCACTGTGTTCTTTGAAGTGCATCCTACTGGAGAGATGATAGGGATTGTAATGGTCAGGAATTGGATTAGAGGGAAGTTCAGAGGAGGAAGAAGAAGAGACAGGAATGGAGTGCTGGAGGGTGTGCTTAATGATCCTAGACATTTTCCAGTGGTCGTCCAACAGGCGCTTTCTCAGGGATTTTTCAAAGTCATTCAAAGGTCCATGGAGGGCAAAGAATTTTAGCATGTTGGAACACATGGTGCTTAGGTGTTTCTTCATGTCTCCATAATCCAGGGTCAAAGAAGTTTCAAGAGGTTGGCCAACTCCAATAATAGATTCAGGAGGAGGGGTGCTAACTAGACAAGAAGAATTGGATCAGTAATTATTTTTGTTGAAGAAATAGGATAATTAATTTGGTACTTACAGATTGGAAGCTCATCAAATTTGTAAGCAGCTGGAATTTGGATCTCTGACAATTTGGTAATGGTCATAGTGGGTGGATCAACTAGGGAAAGATATGGATTCTCATGGTCTTCCTCTGAAAGATTTTGAGAAGGTGAACTAGGAGGCTGATGTTCCTGGGGCTTAGTTGGAGCAGTGGGATTGTTGTTGTTGTTGTGGTTGTTATTTCTGTTGGATTCAGCTGGAGGAGGTGCTGGTGATGGAGTACCAGGGTTGTTAAAGGATGGAGAAGGAGAGGGGGATTTGGAGGCAGATTGATATCTTCTGGATGGAGCTATTGAAGAGATGGAACTGTCAGAAGAGTAGTTGGCTGACAGAGGAGAGGTGTAGTTTCTTTGTCTTAGTTGGGGACAAAGTTGTTGTTTGGGTGCAGTGTGTGGTGTTCTGGTTTCTTCTTGGGGTTCTCTGGCAGGTCTCCTAGAAGTTTGGGAAAATTTTAAGTTTTTTGACTTTGTAAGAGTTGGCTGCATTGCTCTGGGAGCAGTGGGTGGCGATTGTGTAGAGTTGATTTTGTTGATTGATGGAATTTGGCTGTTTTACGGTTGTTTTTGGTGATTTGGAGCCGGATTTTGGCTGTCCAGTGAGGCAGGCGGGCTGCCCGACGTTGGCCGGGACGCCTGGACGCGGTCTAGAAGCCTGGGAGTTGATCTTGAAGCTTTTGGAGCTAATTTGACGGAGATAAAAGCAGTTTCTTGGGAAGCTAAGGCTGGTCTTTTGGGAAGAGTTCTGGAAGCGGAGCTTCTGTATCTTCTGGAAGGTGCTGAAGATAAAGAGGAAGAGGAAGGACCAAGCTCTGGGGATCTGGTAGGGGATCTAGAGATGTATTTGTGAGAAGATGAAGGAGGAGGAATAGGGTAGTTGGCATCTCTGTCACATCTTTTCTTTTTGGAATAGCAAGAATCACAAGCCCTGTTGTAGAGTTTGGATTCAGGAGTTGGAAGAGTGAATGTGCAAGGTCTGCACATGTGGATGCAGTGTTTTCAGGCATAGTCCTTGGGAGCAGTGAAGCAAGGGAGAGTAGAAGGGTTAACATCAGGAGATCCAGCCATATTCTGTGGTGAGAAAAGATGATAAAAAGGGATAGGAGGAGATTTTTTTGTCAGTGATGGGTAGATGATGAAGCGAAGGTGGAAGTTCAGCAGATTGGCTGTTGGGGTGGTCTTTATGAAATTGGCTGCATCTATTTTATGCAAAATTCTGCCAGTCCATCAAGACTTTAAACTGAAATCTGGTTTCTGTTAGTCCTCCAAGACTTTAAACTGGCTGGTTTCAAGATTTTATCAAGACTAGTCCGTCAAGACTTTAAACTGAACACTGTGTTATTCCCCCAAGACTTTAAACTGAGGGTTGTAAGTCCCCCAAGACTATAAACTGAGGAAAAAGCTTTTGTTGTTGGAGTTGGTTTTGAAAGATTGGTGGAGGGTATCCACAGGGGGAGCCTCCGAATTTAGCAAAGGCAAGTTTGGGGGTAATTGATGGGCTGGCTGCTCTATTTACAATTACCCCAGAATGTTAGTTTTTTCTCTGTGTCTTAATGTGGTTGATCTCTGGTTCTGGGTTTATGATTTAGGTTTTTGAGTCCCCCAAGACTTTAAACTGAGGGCTTTTGAGTCCCCCAAGACTATAAAATGAGGATGGTCACCCAAGACTTAAAACTGAGGGTTGTTTGTGGTTACATCCTATAGAGGGTGTGGTCAATTTTTCTTTTCTGAATCAAACTCAAGTACTAGTGGAATCACAGAAGGAATCAAGAGATGAAATGAAGTGTTCAGAATTAGTCTTGAACTGGTGAATGAGGTGTCTTCTGTTCTCAATGTCATGTGGATCTCTAGCAGGAGTGGATTGGAATCAGTGAAGCATAAGTTGTTTCTGTTGAGATGTGTGTTGTTGGAACTTGGCCTTGATAGTGGGCAAGTGTGTTGGTGTTGGTGGTGCAATAGATCCTACATTGTTATCATCACTATCAGAAGATGGAGGAACTGAGAAGTCATCAGTTTTAAAGTTGAAGGAAGAAATGAATTTTCTTTACAATCAGATGGACCAGGAATGGTGGAACTAGTTGTTTTATGGTTTGTGGCACTCTTCTGGGAAGGATGGAGCTTTTTGATTAATCTGGGTATCAGGATGGATGGCCTAGATCTTTTGGTGCTGGCAGAAGAAGGACCAGGTTGAGGTGGAGGTGAATCTGTTTCAGAAGAAAGTGGACCAGGTCTGTGGCAGGTCTTCTTTCTAAATTGGCAGACATCGCAGGACGTTCTGTATGGATGGACAGGTGGTGTCATGGTGCAGATTAAATTATTGTTGATGCAGTATTGGCAGGGACCCATTTCAGAGGCACATTTGGGTAGAAGGTTAAACATGGTGGTTGGATGAAGAAAGAATGGGGACATTCTCAATTGGAGGGAGGATGTGGTCTTCCAACATTGGCAGGGGCCTTTGTTGTGTGATTTGGCGCTGTTTGTGCATGTCTTAATTGACATCTGTTAAGGAATTGGCTATTTTTATGGTTTTATTCTGTGGATATTGGGTCTGCTGGTATGTGGGTACTATCATTGGATATCCCTGGTTTTTCTCTATATTTTATGTCTTGTAGAAATTTTTCATATTCTGAGTTTTAAGGGGTCATTTCCTCATTTTTCATTTATAAAAGATTGCTGTTTAATTTTGTTTTTTGTGTTTTACGGGCTAACCTTAAGTCTTAGGGTTAAGTGCTTAGTACCATTGGATAGAGCTAATTTTTCTCTATATTTCATGTCTCAACGTTGTTATAGTGAAATTCCGTGTTTTAAAGGTTTTAGTGGTTGTAGCTAATTTATCTAAGTAGATTAGTGGTTTTTGTTGGTTTTCTGCCTTCAGGGAGGCCGGGCCGCTTCAGGCGGCATCTCCGACGTTGGGCGGCCCGCCTGCCTCTGTTTTAGGAGGTTGGGGAGCACTTCAGGAGGGGTTTTTTATGCAATTTGGCGGGTACAGGCGCCAGATTGGTGGGTGCGCATGGGCTCTTAGTTAGTGGTCTGTGTGTACATAGTGAATAAGACAGTTTGGGGTAACCTTAATCATCATACAACCATCCAGAGGTGATATCATTGTTCCTCACTTAGTTTTCACTGTTTTCTGGCCACAATTGGCTGTGTTTGTTGCAAGTGAGTTCTTCAATTAACTTAACTTTGGCAACTGTTTTCTCTGTTATAGTCTTGCAAGCTATAGCAAGTATTATTGCTGTCTCTGGTGTGGATTTTCAGCCTACATCAAGTATCTTTGCTGTCTCTGGTGTGGACTTTGTTCTACATTTCAGTTCTTTGGTCTGGTAGTCTATCTGGGGACTACTTTCTTGGCTCATCAAGCAGTCAAGTGTGTTAAACAGGAGCTTTAGCAAAACAGGAACCAACTAACTTTAGCAAGTAAATCTCACTCTATTTTTCTAAAGGGACAGGGGATTTTCTCTCTGGGTTTTCTCCAACTCCCTTGGTCAAGGCCTATAGCTAGTACTATAGGATTTTCTACACCGCTTCCACTTCCACATGTACTTGAGGAATTGAGCCCCTTTCATCAACAGAATCTTCATCTTCATCAGAATTAAGAGTAGCAGAATTTTTACAAAAAGAACTATTAGAATCAGATAAAGAAATTTTATCAGTTTGATTTTTATTTTTATTTTTTGAAAAAGAATTATTAAAGTTTTTAGAAACAGAATTATTGGAATTTTCAAAAATATTGTTATCTAGTTTTTCATTATGCAGACATTTTTTAATTTGATTTTTATTTTTAGAAATAAGAAAAGAATAATCAAAAGTATGAAAAGTTGGAAGTCTATCCTCATGCAGGAGTTTACCAGCATGCCAAGTAGGCTCAACCCTATTGACAATATCTTTACATAAATATTTTTTTTGTTGATTTTCAATTATCTTGAGATTTTTTTCTTGATTTTTGTCAAATTGTTTCTTGCTATTCCTAGAAAAACAACCAGGGGTGTCCCCAATGCTCACATGTGTGGCCATGGTAGTGTTTTTGAAAGGTGTAGAAGAAACCCTAGCGGTGCACAATTGGGAGGACTTAATTTTAGACCCATTTGCCACCACTCCAAAACTTTTCTGCTCCAACAAAATTTTCCCTAAAACATTTTCAGAACTTGAAATAAACTTGAGAGAAAAACTTGAAGAAAAACTGAAACCAGACAAATAATTTGACAAAAATTGACATAATAAAGTAATATTATCTACAAAAAGTTGAGATTCCACTTGATATATCTCCACTAGATCTGACCTACTTCAATCCCAGATTTCTTCTTGAGGAGAGATTACAGCACTAGACTGATCATCCCTATCTACCCTAAAAAAGAAGGGTCACCAACAAAATGATCACCACTATCCTCAAATACACCAGAAGAGGACTTCAAATCATTTCTCTTCCTAATGCAAGTGCAACACTGACAAGATGCAGAAACACCAGGTCTAGTTTCCCAACCTTCATCACCTGGGGGTGCCAACCTCATATGTAACCACCTCATATCCTCCCCAGTAATCTCCAAACTAATCCCAACACCAGACTGATAACCAATCTTGGCCTCAAAATCCATCAAAAATCGCCCTCCTAAAACTGTCTTCACAGCTCCTCTAGCCACATAAAAATTAACTTTTCCAACAGCTCCACCTACACCTAACTTTACATGCTCTGCTGTACCAATCAACTCAGTAGCATTCCCACCTATCCCTCTGAGATTTCCTCCAACACCAGCTTTAATTGGCGAATCCAGACTAGTTGCTTGATCCAATGAAATTAAATTTATTTGTGAGCCTGAATCAACTAATGCCTTCACATCTTTGCCATTTAAATAAACCACCAAATATCCCAAAGGAGAAGAAAAATGAGTCTTCACCTCATTACCAAACATCTCCACATTTTCACACATATACCCCACCTCACCAATAGCCACTCTTCTCCTAGTCAAATTCTTCTTCTGCTTTTCAGAAAGGGCTGGACTAATAGTGAACAATTCACCCAAAGATAATAGAATCTGAAGCTGATTCACCCTTCCCAAAACAACATCCATAGCATTCTCTTGACCAGAAACCACTGGCCTCTCATAATGAGCCTTACTCCTAGAAACCTTTTCCCTAGAAGACTCCTGAGGTCCCACATTACCAAAAACATCATGCAACTCCACTTCAGAATTATCCCCATGAACCTTTCCATCCACAGAGACCAAGCCAGAACCATCAACAGTAGCTCTATCTCCCTCCATTGGCCCACCAGAACTTGGCCTAGGCAAAGAAGCCAAAGGCACATCCTCCTCTGTATCTGAACCATCATCCAAGAGCATAGGATCACCATTAAGATCAAAAGCACCAAAACTAGGGGGACCCATATCAGCTATCCCCTTCTGCATCTGACAAATCTCTTCAGGCATATAAATCTTCTTGGGTTCTTCAGCCTTCTTTGAATCCGCCCTTCCACCTCTTGACCTTAACTGATTAGAAATACTGCTTCTAGCTTTAGAAGCAGCTTCCCTCCTAGAAGCCTCCACATCATATACACCAGCCATACACGCACCATCCGCCTTAACAACCTTTACTAACTCCAAATTACCATATTAAGTAGATAAAGTAGCCTTACTAACCTCTTTTTCCTTCCCCTTATCTCCAGAATTATTTCCAGTACCAGAAGAAGCCTCAGTAGGCAATTCCTCAAACCTAGCTCTCTTTTCACCCATACTATTCCTCCTCACCAAATTGAAAGGAGCCTGACCTTAATTGGGCTTGATAAAAGATCCATCAGGAAACCTAAATACCTTTACATCAAATTTTACTCTACCAGCAGTCTGATCCCTATTCAAAGTCCAACAATAATTAGACTTATGTCCCTTCCGGTTACAGTAGGAACAAATCCAAACATCAACAGTACCACCATTCCTCCTATCATAACCTCTACTTGAATAAGATGATGAAGAAGAAGCTGAAACCCTGCTGGCCTTCTGAGTTTCTTGAACAAAAATTTTCAATTGCTTCGTTAAGTCAGCCAATTTATCCACCATCTCTTTATCCACATTCTTATCCACCTTAGGAACCAGTTTCCCCAACTGAGCTTTTCTTACCTCCTGAGCCTTCTTCATAATATCCTTATTATCAGCCAAAACTTCATTAATTTTTCTGACATACTGTGTACAGGTTTCTTGATAACTATCCACAGCCAAAAGCTTGAGGTGAGACTCCACTGATTCTTTAACCACCTTAAGAGCAGGCAACTTCTGCTCCCCATTAGGTAAGGTTTTCATCAAACCCTTCCTAGAAAACTCCTTTAACACATCCATCCTAACATCACTCCCAAAAGCGGACCAAAATAAATCTTTGACTGCATTTTCATGAGCCAATTCCTCTACCTCCACCAGATATTCCACCACAGTTTCAAAACTACCAACAAATTTCCTATAACTCACCAAAGAAGTTATTCCACCCTGCACTTGCCATTCTCAAACAACCTTATTTAAATCAATCATTGAATATCTGACTCCCCATCTGTCCACCATTTCCCTACTAAGCCTTTTCCAATCCCTAGTCTTATAACCCTCCATACCAGTAATATCCTTCTCAACTTCCCTATCACCAATGAAAAAGATTACCTGCTTCACCATATCTAAATGAGAAGCCCCATCAATTCCAGCAGCAGCCTCATATCTGCCTAAAAACCACTTTACATCATCACCAAAAAACTTGGGCCCATCCCAAGTTTGAATCCTTACTGAAGGCCTGACACCATCAGCAGCAGCAGCAATAACTCCAGCACCAGATGGAGAAGACATCCCAAATATCACCAGAAACCAACAAAATCTGCAAGGGTTCAGCCCTTTACCAGACAACCAACAATATCCTACAAGGGTTCAGCCCTTTACTAGGATAAAACAACAAACAAAAACAAAAACAACAGATCTAGCAAGGGTTAAGCCCTATAACTAGATCCCTACTACCACAGATCCTGTACTGGTTCATCCAGCTACCAGAATCACCAAATAACGAACCAATCAAAATCCAACAACCAGAAAACCAAAATCCAGTAGTCCAACAAGTAAGTTTCTTCAGAAGCTAGAGAATTCGAACCCCATGTTGGGCGCCAAAAATGTAGAGTAGACTCCTACAGTCACCTTGCTGCAGGCAGAATCCAAGGGAGTTGGAAAAACAAAAAGAAATCCCTGTCCCTCTAAGTAAACGTAAGATAATTAACTAAGCTTGAAGATCTGATTGAAGAGTTGGATAAGTTGAAAATCTGAGAGAAAGACTTGAAAGTGTTGGAAACCTATAATATAGAAAAAAAATAAGTGCAATAAATGATTACACCCCAAAAACAAATACCTAATACCAGATTACACTGATACTAGTCACACCAAAATACTTAGAACAAGCCGCAACACTTGCCCCAGAGACTGAAAAGTACAGTAAAGTACCCCAGAAAATACCCTTGGGATGATCTGTTCAAAGGTGCCTTATTAAAGGTCTGCCCCAGATTTACCCAGTTTCCCACCAAAATTAAAGAGTGTTCTTTATTATATTTTTATTTTATAGATTTTTAAGAAAATAAATAAATTTGAGTCACCTAGGTGAGAGCTATCCAATGGTACCCTATATGTTGATATTTTTTATTATAATTGTTGTTATATGTTAAATATTGTTAATTATCAAAAAAGACCCTTATTATCGAAACTAAAAGACAAAAAACCTCTATAAGACTAAGATTCTCCTCCTTCTATCTGATTCTACTCCTCCAGACCTTTCCAATAATACCCTACATGCATAGGATCTACAATAAACTATTGATCTAACAAGCATGATAAATTCTAACCAAATTTTGCCACAATAGCAAAACTTTTCTGCAGTGACCAAACTTTGCACTGGTGATCAGACTTTTCTACAGTGACCAAACTTTACCACAGTGCCCAGAATTTTCTGCAGTGACCAAACTTTGCACTGGTGATCAGACTTTCCTACAGTGACCAAACTTTACCACAGTGCCCAGACTTTTCTACAGTGACCAAACTTTGCACTGGTGATCAGACTTTCCTATTGTGAGCAAATTTTGCCACAATGAGCTCTTTTTGCCATAATGAGCTAATTTGGCCAGAGTGAGTTAATCTTTTCACAATAACCAAACTTTTCCACAATGACAGAATTTTTCCAGTACACTTCGCTTTTGCACCGGAAAATCACCAGAGTGAACTGGAATGCACCGGAGTGCACCGGAAAAAAATAGCTACTCCATGAGCACACTGCATACACCAAAAATACCAAGAGAGCCCTAGAAAATCCAGTAAAACCAATACCCAATCCATGAAACCATCAAATAACAATAGGAATACCAACATATATCCATTCCAAAACACCATAAATCCTCCAAAAAATCACCATAAATCCTCCAAAAATCACCATAAATCCACCCAAAAAAAACTCCAGTTAACTCCCGCTAACACCATGATTTTCTTCCAACCAAGGTCCAATCAAATTTTCACCTAAGTAGCCTACCCAGATTTGGAATGCCACAGCGGCAAAAAATTTTCTTTTTTGACTTGGGTGGCCTGTGTGCAATTTTGTTCATTGCCAGTGGTGTATTGTTGTTGTTGTTTGGAAAGCTCAAAATTTTAAGCCGTTTGTCTAGAAGAAGGAGAAGTATAGGGAAAAAATGAGGAGGAAGAAAAGGTAAAATAAAGAAAAGGGTTTACAAAAGTAATGAGAAATGAATTTAATAATAGTAATAAAATAATTGAGTTATTTAAAAGGAATGAAACAACAATTTCTGAAGAATGACACAACAGGAGGTTCAATTGATATTTACTATTTTTTTTTTAATAAGTTATATTTCAATGTGCTGCAACCAATTCTTATTATTAATAGACTTACTGAAACCTTAGTATTATTATTAAATATTTTAATTAGAATTGTAACACTAATAAAAATAATAAATAATGTATTGTATATATTTAAAAAATATGTTAGAGTTGAGTGTAATAACTGATGAGGTTACAGGGAGTTACCCAAGGCCTTTATATAGACAAGGGGCCCTCTGAAGCATCATAATAAAGTATATACAAACAATAATAAAAATATAATAACAAATAGCTGATTTTGAGTAAGTGTATGGGGAAATATGACACCATTAACTAAAACACATGAGTTAGGGCCCAAATATCCACAAATTAAAACCCAAACAGTTACCATAAATTTAGTGAGTAATTAAATAATTTTGAGACACATAAAAATAATTAAATAATTTGAAACATGTCTTATAATTTTTTAAATAATAACCAATTTAACTGAAACATGAAAAATAACTTATTTTAAAACATGAAAAATAATGTAATTAATTAATTTAGTATAAGAATGAATAATTAATTATTTTAATTACTTTTATTAGTGTAATAATTAATTTAATTTAAAACAAATACTTATTATAACAAAATTACTAATTTTCAGAATAAAACATTAATAATATATTTAAATAAGTGCTTTAACTTGTTTAATACTTTGATGAAACAATTAGGAATTAAAAAAACGCCCAATATTATTGTTTGATAACATATGTAAGGTGTCAGCCAGGCTTCTAGACTTATCCAGTAAAATAATTATTTATCTTACTGAGATGGAGCCACACCTTTTAAATCCTTATAAATAATTAATTATTTACTACCTACTTATGTATTACTTTCAACTAATTAGCTAAGTACAATAAGTAGTGTAAATAATTAATAAAAATAAGTAATTGTCACACACATTTTTTTCCTAACACAGTGCTCAATAATACAGATGAGAGGGAATAAAAATAGTATTAAAAATATAAAAAATATAAAAAGAAGAAAATTTTCAAATTCCTTTATTAAGTAATTTAGATTTTGTTGAAATCAACATTTTAAATCAAATATTTTGTACGAAATGTGACAGTACAAGGGATCTAAAGTTTTATTTCAAATAAAATGATACCTTTATTTACACACCATTTAGTATATCTTTTATTAGTTCACATACACTCTTTATTTAGTTTCTTTTTCTCACACCCTTGTATCAGGTGGTGTTAACCCTGTGTCTTTATTTCTCACATCTTTGCCTATAAAAGGCCCTCTCTTTTTGTACTTTTCATTAATTACTTACAAAACATATTTTACTACATATTATTTAAAGCCCTTATTACTATATTTTATTATATTAGTATTTACAACAATGTAATCTAATCTATAAATTATACCAATATCTTAAATTTTCCTCTTATTAATTGAGTAAAAACAATCAAAAGTTATAAGAAATACATACCAAATTATTGAGAGCTCATTAAACCCATCCAAACCCTCGTAAGACCTCGAATTTCATCTTCTAGACCAAGGGGACCACCAACAGTTGGCAGCCTTTCCGAATCGTCAACGGTGTGGTCTTCTAACATTGGCAGGGGCCTTTGTTGTGTGGTTTGGCACTGTTTGTGCATGTCTTAATTGACATTTGTTGAAGAATTTGGTATTTTTCTGTTTTTATTCCAAGAATATTGGGACTGCGGGTATGTGGGTACTATCATTGGATAGCCCCAGTTTTTCTATATATTTCATGTCTTGTTAATATTTTTCATATTCTAAGTTTTAAGGGGTCATTTCCTCATTCTTCAGTTACAAAGATAGCTGTTTAATTTTGTTTTTTGTATTTTACGGGCTAACCTTAAGTATTAGGGTTAAGTACTTAGTACCATTAGATAGGGCTAATTTAGCTCTATGTTTCATGTCTCAATGTTGTTATAGTGTAATTCTGTGTTTTAAGGGTTTTAGTAGTTGTAGTGTATTTTTCTAAGTAGATTAGATGTTTTTATTGGTTTTCTGGCTTCAGGGAGGCCAGGCCGCTTCTGGAGGCACCTCCGACATCAGGCGGCCCTCCCACCTCTGTTTTAGAAAGTCGGGGAGCGCTTCTGGAGGGGTTTTATTCAATTTGGCTGGTACAGGTGCCAAATTTGTTGGTGTGCATGGGCTCTTAGATAGTGGTCTGTGTGTACATAGTGAATAAGACAGTTTGGGGAAACTTTAATTATCATACAACCATCCGGAGGTGATATCCTTGTTCCTCACTCAGTTTTCACTGTTTTTGGCCACAATTGGCTCTGTTTGTTGCAAGGTTAGTTCTTCATTTAACTCAACTTTGGCAAAAGGTTCTCTGGTATAGTCTTGAAAGCTATATCAAGTATTATTGCTGTCTCTGGTGTGGATTTTCAGCCTACATCAAGTATCTTTGCTTTCTCTCTTGTGGACATTGGTCTACATTTCAGTTCTTTGGTCTGGTAGTCTGTCTGGGGACCACTTTCTTGGCTCATCAAGCAGTCAAGTGTGTTAAAAAGGGGGCTTTAGCAAACAGGAAAAAACTTACTTTAGCAATTAAATCTCACTCTATTTTTCTAAAGGGACAGGGGATTTTCTCTCTGGTTTTTCTCCAACTCCCTTGGTCAAGGCCTATAGCTAGTACTATAGGATTGTCTACAACGGCACATTGTTATCTGGAGGTCGGAGACCAAGGAACCATTGCTATTGAGGTACCTATAAGGATGAGTGGATGGCGAAAACCACAAAAATCATCAATCATGTGACTTATTTTTTGCTGAAAACAGGAAACAAACCACGCTCCAAAACTTAGGCTTATATATCAACTATAGTCATCTATTCTTGTGGTAATTATTTTTAATTACTATTCGTGGGTCACTTTGCACTCTTCATACTCTACATATTTCCTTTTACTCAGCACTCTGTAAGTGGCATTAATTTTCTCATTTTACAGGGGGAGGTGTCTGGTAAATTGAAATTGAAATTTATTTTTATTTTTTCATAGTTGAAAAAGATAGAGCAGTTGTGTTCTTAGTCCTAGAAGTAATAAATTTTTTTTAAAATTAATTATATTTTTTAGTTGACTTTGTCCTGATAAATTAAATTTTTTTGTTCCAGTTGACAAATTGTCCTGACAATAAAATTTTAATACTTAATAAAAAAATAAATTATATTAAATTATTTCAGTTGACATTAAGTCCTGGTAATTAAATATCTTTCAGTTAATTTGAATCCTGAAAATTATCATAAATTAATTTGTTAATTAAAATTTAATCTTATTTCTTCAGTTTATTTCTTTAAATCCTGGCTATAAGATTATTTTGAATTAATCAATAATTGATTATTATTTTCAGTTGATTTTTGTCCTGAAACATTTTATATTATTTTTATTATTATTTTACTTTTAAAAGGAAAAATAAAAATAATTCATCTTATTGTTTCCTTCCCTCACTTCAGGTTAAATTTAAAACAATGAATGACAAAGGTGTTTCTGCTGCAGGTGAAGAGAAATTGGATCTGATTGATTATGATGATGCTACTTCTTTGAGTTCTCCTTTAACTAAAAAATTGGCTCAAATTAATAAATCATTGAACCAATCAGGATGTGGAAATGGAGGAAGTGGAGATTCTGGTAGAGACTAATTCCCAGGAACAAAAGCCTTCAATAAACCCCTCAGAAGGACTTCCCAAAGGCTTATAAATAAAAAAAATGACTTTACCTCAGAAAGTAAAGAGCCTATCCACCCACATGAAAGAAGTGAGGACAGAGAACTTAAGACTGAGAGCAAGAATAGACTCACTAGAAGAAAAGGAAAGAAAAATAGATTCCTTTCTTCAAGAGAAGAGGAGACCTCCTCCCCCCAGGGATCTTACACAATTGGCTCCCCATCAACCAGAAAAGGTGGAAGTGTCAAAGTGGCAGTGGGATTGGTTAAACACCCAGTGGGATTATCTGTCTCAACAGTAGCAACATCAGATAACTCAGGCAGGTCCTTCAAGACCCAGTCAATTCAACCCAACACATCCTCACCCTTATGAAGGAGGCAGAAAAAGAAAAAACAATATTTATATCTTTCCCAAGCCTTGGTAAGTCCCTCTATTGAATCTAAAGTACCATTTCTTGTTACTGATCCAGTTCCTTCAGGTAATTCTGGTAGAGGAGATGAAACTATGAGACCAGTGGAGGTTGATAAGAGTAGACAAATCACTCAATTTTCTAATGTATCTAATCCTTTAGTTTTAATTGCTACTTCAATGATAAATCCTGATGTGGCTATTATTGATGAAACACTTGAGCCTGAGTTTTATGAGAATCTGGAAAGTTACTCTATTTCTTTATTGAGAGACACTCCAGATGTAGCAAAAAAAAATGATGAATATTTGAGAGATATTATTGCTAAAAAAACCATATCATGAACAACATGTAATTAACTCAGAAATATAATAGCTTGTTAACTGAACAGGGTTATCAAGCATTAAGGTGTGAGTTAAAGAGAGTTTCTGATGATTTGTTTCATTACAAAGCAACCCATGAAAAGAAAGTTGCTTTATGGAAAAATATAAAAAAAGATTTGTCTAAACTACAAGATACTGTGTCTGCCTATTTCCAGGAGCTAGAGGTGGATAAAATGAACCTGAAAAGATTGAGTGACCATTATTAAATCTTTTCAAAATAAAACACAGTTATATTTTGCAACAATCAATGAAAGTTTATCTAGTCTTCCAAGAGTGAAAAACAGACTAACAACCATTGAAGAAAAATTGAATTCATTGTTTAATGATCAAAAATATTCTGAAATTTCTTTAAAGGAAAATTTGGTACTGGATGCTCCAAGTTTATCTGTTGCTAGTTCATCTAAAGTAAAATTAGATTCAGAAATGCCTGTTGATACCACTGAGGTTCCATCAAAAATTGATGATGTACCAGGATCTTCAACAGAAGCATTAAACAATGATATTTCTGCACGATTGGAGAAGTTACAGCTTTTCTTACTCAGAAAAAAGCTAATATTAAGGAGAGTCCTTCAAATCAAATAATTGGCCAAAACTTGACCAGTACCCAAAATTTGATGGTGATTCTTCTTCTGATTGGCAGCAATTCATTTGCAGAATTGATAACTTAAAAAATTCTTACAAACTCCCAGATGAGGAAATTGTGTCTAAATCAATTTCTTTGTTTACCAATGTAGCCCTAATGTGGTATGAATCTGTTCTCCTGGATAGGAATGACTACTCATGGGAAGATTGGAAAAAATTGATTAAAGCACAATTTGGTGGCTCCAAGTTTAGGATGGCTCAACAAAGGCAGTATGAGGAAACTATATATAGCTCTTCAGCTGATAAAACTATTGAGTTCTTAATTAAACTTACAAAAATATTGAGGGCAATGGACCCAAATATGGAGTTTGAGTTATGGAGAGACAGAATCCTTTATAAATTACCAATGTCTTTGAGAGACTTGATAGTGGATAGGAATGAGTTCTCCAAGGAAACTTCTTCCATCATTAATACTTGTAACTAGATAACTCTAAACAAAAAGTATTATGCCAGAAGATTCATTCCTAGAACCCTTTGGAGAATTCCTCCACTTACCAACAGAAACCTCTTGAAAGGGTTGGTAAACCTTCTTCCCCTGTTCCACCTAAAAAGTATGCAACAAACACTTGCTTCAAGTGAAAAAAGCCTTGGCAGAGAGGCCATTTTTGTGACAAGATGATAAATCTTGTTGAACAAACTGAGGAACATGCTGATGACACAATAGCACTGGATGATACTTCAAGTGATTGTGCCAGCAATATTTCATATGAATCTCAACAAGAAATATTGATTCTGGAAGAAGATATTCATTATTTAAATACTATTGATATTTATAATAATGATTTATCTACAGTTGAGGATGCTGAGATCATAAGGAACATTGAGGATAACTCAATTGTTATTGCCGCTCTCAAAGCGCCAGTCTTGATCAATAGTTCCAGCATTGAAGTTGTTCTGGATTCTGGAGCTGGAGGAAGTGTAGTATCTGAAAAAGCACTTGCTTCAGTGGATCAAGACTATAAATCAAAACTGATTCCTATCACTTCTGAAAATTGGAGAGGTTATGGCTCTGTTTTGTCCCCCATTGGTAAATACAAAGCCACAGTATTTTTTAAATATAACCATGTTTTTGTAAGGGCTATTTGTGATTTTGTTCTCATGGAAAATGATAACTTGAGCAGTTGGTTTATTATAGGAAATGACATTTTAACCAAATATGGCATAAAATTGGATCCTTCAAACCAATGCTTCACAATGGGGATGAATGGGAAGAGAAAATTTTAAATTTCCTCCCCCAAAAAATTGCTAAAACCAGAATTGAACACATGTAATTCTGTGATTCAACATAAAGGAATATCTAAAAAGGAAATGCATGCCCTTATGTCTGAAATTGACAATGCTTATTTTGGAGAACAACTTTCTGGTGAGGATAAAGATTCTATCATTAAATTGATAAAATATTTTCCTATGGCCTTTGCTCATGGGTCACATGAACTAGGATTAGTTAAGGAAGAAATGAAACTTTCATTATCTTGTCCATTAACTGACATACCACCTATTTTGAATAAGAAGCCTTATCCTACTTCTCCTACAGAGAGAAAATATATTGATGATAATATCTCTACCCTTTTAAAAATGAATATTATTGAAAAGGTAGTTGAGACACCTAAATATTGTGTTATCTCACCTGTCCTAATTTCTTATGAGAAAGATAAAGCCAGGTAATGTCGTGATTAAAGAGCATTAAATACTTATACTGTTGATGATATCTATCCTTTACCTAGAATTAGCTCTATACATGCTACCTTAAAAGGTGCTAAATATATCAGCTGTCTGGATGGTAACAAGGGATATCATCAGGTACCTGTTGAGAAAAATTCCCAGAATTTTCTGATGATTGCTACTCATATGGGTATTTATAAGTATGTTAGGATGCCATTTGGCCCTAAAAATGCCCCTTAAGTTTTTCAAAAAGTTATGGATAACACATTCTATCAGGAGATAAGTGAAGGATGGATGATGGTTTATATTGATGATATCATTATATTCTCAAAAACATTTGAGGACCATCTCAACCACCAGTGTAAAGTTTTCCACAAAATGGATGAAATAAATATGACACTTTCTTTCACGAAATGTAAATTTGGTTTACATTCCTCAAAAGTTCTTGGTCATGTTGTTTCAGGGTTACAGATATGTGTTGACCAAAAAAAAGTGGCAGCCATACAGCAGGTGAAGGCTTCTACCACAGTTAGAGAGCTTTAGAGTTTATTGGGAATGTGTGGATACTATAGACAGTATATTAAAAATTACCAGGTCATAGAATTACCCCTTACCCAACTGACTAGAAGGAATGTTGCTTTTGTCTGGAATAGTGAAAGACAGAGAGCTTTTGACAATATGAAACACTGTTTGATGTCAGCACCAATTCTTGCTTTACGTGACTTTAATAAACCATTTGTTTTGTACACTGATGCCAGTTTTATTGGTCTTGGTGCTTCCCTCCATCAAAAAAAAGTGATGAATGGTTAAGTATTAGAAGTAGTAATTTGTTATATTTCAAGAACCTTGAGAAATAGTGAATTGAAATATGGTGCCACTCAGCTTGAATGTTTAGCCATAGTGTGGGCTCTAGAAAAGCTACATTATTACCTAGATGACCAGAAATTTGAGCTTGTCACTGACTGCAGTGCAGTTAAATCCCTTTTAAACTTGAAAACACCTAACAGACATATGTTCAGATTGTAGTTAGCTGTTCAGCAATACAGCGGGAGAATTAAAATTATTCATATGGCTGGTATTGTTCACTCAAATGTGGATATTTTATCAAGGTTACCTTTAACAAATGATGACTCTAATTGTCAGCCAGGCTACTAGACTTAAACGGTAAAATAATTAATTATTTTACTGAGTTGAAGCCACGCCCCTTCTTCTTACTAATAATTGATTATCTACTTATGTATTACTTACAATTAACTAGTTAAGTACAAAAGTTATATAATTAATTGGTGTAAATAAAATGTCCCTTACAATTTTACTCCCTAACATGGTGCTCAATGGTATAAGTCAATGGAAATAGAATTTAATAATAAAATTATAATAAAAAACTTTAAAACAATTATATTACCTCAGTGAGAGATCTGGAATCCTGTGAAAGTAATATAATTAATTAATTATTGTGTAATTAATTGTGACAGTCCAAGGAACTCAAACTTTATTGCTAATAAATTTGATGTCCTTGTTGAAGTACCAGTTTATTTATTTCTTATGTCATATATGTACTCCTTTTAGTCATTCTTTTTCTCACATTATATGGTGTAAATTCTGTATATTTTATTCCCTCATGTTTTGGCTATAAAAGGCCTCTTACTTTGTGCTTTTCAAAACATTCATTCATCACTTACTTTATTACAATTACCATACAACACTTATTTCTATATTTTATAACTTTAGTATTTACAATAGCGTAGTTCTAATCTATAATTTATACTAATATTTTGAAACTACCTCTTTTATTTGAGTAAAGTCAATCATATTGATTTAAAAATACGTACCCTTTTGTTGAGAAACCATTAAACCCTTAAAATCCTTGTAAAAACCTCGAATAAACTTCAAGACCCAAAAGGACCCCTTGACAATTGGAGGCCTTCCCGAATTATTGACGGTGCATTGTGATTTGAGGGCGTAAATTGAAGGGACCATCGGCATTCGAGTACCTGTAAGGACAAGAAGGCAACGAAAACAACAAACTTCATACGTCACGTGACAAAAATTTTTTCTGCGAACGGGAATCAAACCACGCTCCAAAAATTAGGTTCATATATTGACTAAACATCGTTAATTATTATAATTTTTCAGTTGACATTTGTCCTGAATAATTTAAATTTTAATTGTTCCAGTTTACAAATTGTCCTGAAAATAATATTTTTTTAATTAATAAATAATTCATATTTAATTACTTCAGTTGACCTTGAGTCCTGGTAGTTCAATAAATTTTTTAATTAATAAAACTTATATTTAATTACTTCAGTTGAAATTAAGTCCTGGTAGTTAAGTTATCAGTTTAATAAAATTTTTTTAAAATAAAAATTCATATTTAATTACTTCAGTTGACATTAAGTCCTAATAGTTAAGTGATCAGTTTAATAAAAATTTTTTTTAATTCATATTTAATTACTTCAGTTGAAAATAAGTCCTGGTAATAAATTAGTTGATTTAAAAATCCTGAAAATAATTAATTAAAATAATTAATAAAAATTTTAATTTATTTCTACAGTTGATTATATTATAATCCTGGTTTTAATTTTGTTTTTTAATAAATTAATTTTATTTAGTTGATTTTTATCCTAAAAAGATTTTTTTATTATTTTTATTTTATTTCTGTTGAATAAAAATTAAAAATAAAAACTAATTAATCTTATTGTCTCTTTTCTTCATTTCAGTTAAATCTTAAAATGACTGACCAAAGTGGTTCTGCTGCACGTGAAGAGGAATTAGACTTGATTGATTATGATGAGCCTACTTCTGTAAGTTCTCCTTTAACAAGAAGAATTTCTCAAACTAATAAATCTTTGCCCCAAACAGGATGTAGAGATGGAAGAAGTAGAAATTCTAGTGGAGACAACTCAGGATCATAAGCCTATGATAAACCCACCAGAAGAACTTCCAAAAGGCTTCAGGATAAAAAAGATGCCATTGCCTCAACAGGTAAAGAATCTGTCAACTCACATAAAGGAGCTAAGGAGAGAAAACTTGAGACTAAAGGCAAGGGTAGATGCTCTGGAAGAAAAGGTGAGAAGGATAGATACCTTTCTTCAAGAGAATAAGAAACCTCTTCCTCCCAGGGATCAACAACAATTGGCTCCCCAGTCCCAAGAAAAGGTGGAAGTGTCCAAGTGGCAGTGGGACTACCTGTCTCAAAATCAGCATCAGTTACCTCAGGCAGGTCCGTCAAGACCCAACCAGGTCAACCCCACACCTCCTCACCCCTATCAAGGAGGCAAAAGAAAAAGAAAGCCCAATACGGTCATACCCAGCAAACCCAGGTACACCCCTCTATTAATTCTCAAGTGCCATTTCATGTAGCTGATTCTGTTCTTTCAGGTAAATCTGAGAGGGAAGAAGAAACCTTGAGACCAGTAGAGGCTGGGAGCAGTAGACAGATAACTCATGTATCTAATCCATTACTTTTAATTGCTACCTCAATGATTAACCCTGATATGGCTTTAATTGATGAAAATCCTGACCCTGAGTTTTATGAGAGTCTGGAAAGTTACTCAGTATCCTTATTGAGAAACACTCCAGATGTAGCAAAGATTAATGATGAGTACTTGAGAGATATTATTGCCAAACAAAACCATATAATGAACAACATGCAATTGACTCAGAGATATAATAGTTTGTTAACTGATCAGGTTTAACAAGCATTAAGAAGTGAATCACAGAGAGTCTCTGATGAATTGTCTCATTACAAAGCAACCCATGAAAAGAAAGTTGCTTTATGGCAAAATATAAAAAATTATTTGTCTAAACTGAAAGATACTGTATCTGCCTGTTGCCAGGAGGTGGAGATAGATAAGATGAGTCAGAAAAGATTGAATGACCATTATTCATCTTTTCAAAATAAAAATCAATTATCTTTTGCAACTATCAATGAGAGTTTATCTAGTCTTCCAAGAATGAAAACAAGACTAACAACCATTGAAGAAAAATTGAACTCATTTTTGAATGACCAGAAATATTCTGACATTTCTGTGATGGAAAATATAGTGCAGGTTACTCAAATATTACCTGTGGCTAGCTCATCTAAATTAAAAATAGCTCCAGAAATACCGGTTTATAACACTGAGTTTCCATCAAAAACTGATGATGCACCAGGATCTTCAACAGAAGGATTAAACAATGAGATTACAGCCCAAATGGAGAAATTACATATGCTTCTTACTCAGAAACAAGCTAGTACTAAAGAGACTCCTTCAAATCAAAAGAGTTGGCCAAAACTTGACCAATATCCTACATTTAATGGTGATTCTTCCTCTGATTGGAAACAATTTATTTGCAGAATTGATAACTTAAAAAATTCTTACAAACTCCCAGATGAGGAAATTTTGTCCAAGTTGATTTCTTTGTTTACTAATGTTGCCCTAATGTGGTATGAATCTGTTCTCCTGGATGGGAATGACTACTCATGGGAGGATTGGAAGAAATTGATTAAAGCACAATTTGGTGGCTCCAAGTTCAGAATGGCTCAACAAAGGCAGTATGAGGAAACTAGGTATAGCTCTTCTACTAATAAACCAATTGAGTTTTTAATGAAAATTGTAAAAATCTTAAGGGCAATGGACCCAAATATGGAGTCTGAGTTATGGAAGGACAGGATCCTTTATAATTTACCAATGTCTCTGAGAGACTTGATAGTGGCTAGGACTGAGTTCTCCAGATGTCACGCGCCACATGACACTTGAGGCAAAAGTAGCTCATTAAATCAATACTATAGGGTTCAAATCCATACTCGAAGCGCAGAAAGCAACTCTCCATAGCAACTGCGACTTTCCTTTGTGTACTCGCTATTCAATCGCGCTAGCCTAAAACTCTAAATATAAATTAGTCAATCTCTCAATAGTGTGTCTTAGTTTTTTCCCAATAAGCAACGCACAGCGCAATAGTTAATATAATAGTACATTAAAAAGTTTATGAAAGATCTGTGGATTATTAAGGGGTAGTGAGCATGGACGGAATGGTTAGTGAAGGATTAAGGGGTTAATGGATGTTAGTGAGGAGGGTCCAGGTGTAACGGATATATTTTAAATGGTTTGTGGTGTGCGGAATAGTGAATGAGTATGAGGTCAATGCGAGGAGGAGTAAAGGATATAAAAGGGGCTGGGTTTTGGTTCAATATTCCTTAGAATTAAATTATAAAACATATTTATAGTTAATAGTGATAAACCTCTAAGTGAAAATCATTATTATTGTATCTTTCTTTATTTTCTAAATAATCATATCTAAATCCTAAATATTTGATTGTTGAGTTTTCTAACCCTTTGTGAGATCTTATGAATTTTAATATTACCATTAAATTATATTAGAATCCTTTTCGAACATAACTCGAAGCAGTAGTTCTTCCTTCGAGACATCTTCGAACCACTTCCTCGAACTATCCCTCTGTGCTTCGAAGAAGTATCTGAACCTTTTATCTCACTTGCAGGAACATCCTCGACCTTGTGCGTAGGTCTTCTGGTGACAGTATAATTTAATTCTCCATAGTTCTCATTCTTCGCACTACTACGTCCCTTTTCAGGTGTTTTCTCTAAATTCTTAAAATGGCACCTGTTCAACGCACTCCTCCTACAGGTGCTACTACTAGAGCTTGCGCCAAAGGCAGGACAACAGCCACTAGGTCTGTTTCCCGCACTCACTCCTTGGAGCCACTCGACCTTAGAGAACTGTAACACTCAGTCCAATTGGTAGAAGACATCCCACAAGACTTCGATGATTCTAGTGATGATGAAGAAGGAGAGGATACAATGCACGAGGCACCATCTGCCCCTGCTAACCACCCTTCTTGTCAACCTTCAGAACCAGGACCATCCAATTCTCTGGAAGAATTCATGAGACTTTTCATGAAGAACGTTTCAAATTCAACATCTTCAGAGGGATCTAAATTCAAAACTCCTTCTATGAAATCTCCTGATAAATTCGATGGAGAACATCCAGACAGATTGCGACCCTTCTTGCAAACCTGCAAGCTCCTGTTCCATAATGACCCTCGAACCTTCAATTATGACCGATCAAAAGTTGTTTATGCTTCTTCATTCCTGGCCAGAAAAGCAGCAAGATGGTTTGAACCTTATCTTCTCATGCTCTCTTCAACAGAAACCCACTTACTTATTAATAGCTGGGAAAAGTTCGAAGACCAACTCTTCACGTTGTTCAGTGACCCTAATGAAACTGACAATGCATAAATTGAACTTGATTTCCTTCGCATGAGTGATAATGGGAAAGCCTCTGAATATATCTCGAACTTCAG